>CANTUR010000647.1:0-425936 GCA_947683625.1 Mallotus nudiflorus
ATAAAAAAAAATATATATATATATATATATTATATATATATATATATATCACCCTCTTACCTTATACTATAGTCATATAGTTTAATATTTATATATATATACACATAAAATGTTCCCAATTACATAATATATACTTATATGCACACACATGCACCTATATGTGTGTGTGTGTGTGTATATATATATATATATATATATATATATATATATATATATATATATATATATATATATATATATATATATATATATATGTACACAACACACCTATATATGTACACAACACACCTATATATATAAATATATTTACATATATATACCTAACCAAATATAATACTTTATATCAAGTAATATAAACCTAAAATAATGTTAACATAAATATATCGATTAAATAGTTAGATAAGTAACATTTGTATAAAATAAAAATAAAAATTTAATTATTAATAGCTCAAATTCAAAAATTGCTTTATTTAAATAAAATATAGGGTATTACATGTATGACTTGAATACAACATTCATTATCAAAATGGAAAAAAGAAAATGCACATGCAATAGGTTTAAAGTTGATGAGCTACGATGTTCACACGCACTTGCAATATTGAAACAAAAGAATCAAGATCCATATAGATATTACTCATATTTCTACACAAAGCAAGCACTCTTGGAACCATATAAAGAAACAATACATCCAATTCTAAATCAAGCAACATGGAAAATTCCAAATGAAGAGCAACAAATACAAGTAAATCCATCGCAAAGTAGAATAAAAGCTAGTAGACCAAAGAAAAGAGAATCAAAGCACCATAGGTGGATGGAAATAAAAACAAATGTGGAAAGTATGCACAACTTGGGCATAATAGAAAGACATACAGAAATGCACAAAAAAATAAAAATAAAATGAAACATTTTCTTTTTTATAAGTGCAAAATATTTCATTCTTATTGTAAGAATTCACATATTTTATTAATGTGATTTTTGCTACTTAATTTTTAACATTTCAATTTTTTTTACTTATTTGTTCATTTATATCAATAACAGTGAGAATTTAAAAACAATAACAAAAAGCAACTATTGAGAAACAACAAAAAGTAATATAAAGCAACAACAAACATAGCAAAACAATGTAAAAACAACAATAGAAAAATAATTAGAAACAACATGCAACAAAAAGTAATAATTGAAATCTACAAAAGATAATAAAAGAAATAACAAGAAATAAAAAAAAATAAAAAAAATGTTAACTCTAAAATAAATTCACAAAACAACTGTAAAATACTTGTATTACTAAAAATAAATGTGCATTACACATACTCAAACTTAATGTATCAATAAACAAATTATAGTAAAAAAGAAAATAAGTGTAAATAAAAACTAAACAATAGTAAACAATCAAATAACTCCTAAAAATCACTTGTTCAGTAAATAAAGTATTCAAAAAATATAGCATCACAAGCGCTACAATTACTAAAAAAAAAATAAAAAATAAGGAATTAATAAAAAAGAAAAAACTAAACAAATCATAATCCTTACGTAGTTTCTTGAACAAGTAAATTAGAAACAACTTCATTGCGCAAGCACCCTCAAAGAATTATATAGGTAAATACACAATCCTTGATGGTCAACCCTGCAAGAACCCAATGTTGTTGAGAACCGACATGGATAAGAAATAGAATATGATCAACATCAACACGAGGCTTTGCCATAAGCATCACTTCTCCTATTTTATACTCAAACACGGTATGAGTAAAAGAAAAAGAAAACTTATTTTCTAATAAAGAAAATAAGCTTTCTACAAACTTCCATCATGTTATCATATATATGTTTTCATAAATATATAAAGGTAAATATTAATTGTGTAATTTGGATGTTATTCATCTTTTAATATGATTTTATTATTTTATATTTTTGATATAATTTTTTGGAGGATAGCAGTAGAACATACTACTTAATGGGCTACACTAGGACTATATGCGCAATAGTACGCTAGTTGATAGGTTATGATATATTGATTGATATGAGATTATATGGTCTGAGATACGGATAAATAATTATTGAGATTTATGGATAGATAGTGGTGTGACATTGGGAGCTCTTGGTTGACTTGCGATGTCTAGGGGCCAGTCATGCCAGCAGGGAGGACTGTGGTAATTCGGTTAACCTTTATATGTCTCAGGGCCAATCCATTGCCAAATTGGAAAGAAGGAAATTTTTTTAGATTCAAGAAAGTTTATTCATTAGTGAGATATAGTGATTGAGGTTACGAAATTCTTAGGGTTTGACTATGATCCTCCACTTGTTTTCATCTATTGCATTGATATGAAAATTGCTTTTGAGCATTCACATGAAAATGTTTATGAAAATTAAATAAATATATAAACATTATATTGGTGCTTGATTGCTTGTATGCTTAGGTTGCATGCATATATATAATAATAATTCACTCAGTAAGGTCTGATCCCCCTCAATTATTTTTTAGGATTCCTTTCTATAGACCTCACCCAGTTATTCTCTTCATCAGACCTTTTCTTCACCAGCTGATTTATGTAAATTTTAAACTATAACTTCTTTTGTATTTATTAGACGCTACAGTAGTAGTATGTGCCTGTTGTAGTATATTATGTTGAGTTGACAATGGCTATGTACTCGAATATTTGTAAAATATTTTATTTTGATATGTTATGGAAAGACATTTTTATGTTTTAAAAAGTTTTAATTCTTTGGTATTTTTGTAATAACCCAATATTTTAAATTATATAAAATTATTTTGAGATATGTAGTGTTAATAATATTTTAAATTTTTAAATACTATAATTATTTGTGAATATTATTTATTATTTTATTTTAAATATTTTGTTACATAGAGGATTTTATTTTGAAGTTGTTGTTGTTGTTGTTATGATTATTATTATTGTTGTTGTTGTTATTATTATTATTATTGTTGTTGTTGTTGTTGTTGTTGTTGTTGTTATTATTATTATTATTATTATTATTATTATTATTATTATTATTATTATCATCATCATCATCATCATCATCATCATCATCATCATTATCATTATCATCATCATCAGACTAACCCCATTCATTTTGAAACTGTTGTAAATCTCCAAAAATTGGGCTAAATGGGTGTTAGGATCTTCGCTTAGGAGACCTCCAAATTAGAACTGTGAAACCATTTGAATAATTGCCGATTTGATTTCAAAAGTGTTGACTTCAACAGTATGCCTCACAATGTTGTTATGGGTGTCTCCTGGATTAGGCATTGTGTACTCTTGAAGAGCACAAATCCTTGTTGGTTGTGTCGCTTGATCTTCAACCATCTTTCACTTGTCTTTCTCGCGCTTTTCCTTGTAGTTTATCTTGTACGATTTCTCAATTTCAAGGTTGATCTTCTCTAAGTTTGTCTCCTTAGATCGAGTGTTTATAAACTAGCAAAAATCGCTTAAAAAATCAATAAGCAAAACAAGTAAGATTAAAAAAGAAAAAAAAAGATACTGGTATAAGAAAAGAAAAAATTAAATTAATATCAATATTGTCAATCCCTGACAACAATGCTAAAAACTTGTTGTATTCAAAACCCACAAGTGCACGGATCGTGATTGTAGTACAAAAGATATCATTCCCATGAAGACTACATATTGAGTACTAATATTTTTACTTATATTCTTAGATAGTAAATTAAATAAAATGATATTGCAAATTTAATATAAATAAAGCAAAAGAATTAGACTATAATTAAATGATAAAAACCTTAGAGTCTAGGTTTAGTTTCACTATTCCAATCCGATCATGAACACATTAACTTCAGTTAAGGCTAATTGTTCTAAAATACCTAAGGACTCTCTCGAGTTCAATTAAGCATGCAAAGATTGTAATATCCCGAGTTTTTTTAAAATATTTTAAACTGCATCGGGATATGCAGTGTTAATAATTTTGTATATGATTATGATATTTTATGAGTTTGATATTTATTTAAAGCTTATTTTAATTATTTTATGTTAATTTAAGTGCTTTACGTAAAATTTTCCCGAGAATTCTATTTTCGGTGAAATTGACATGTAAATAATTTAATATTAATTATTTTAAATAGATTTACGCATTTGCATGAACTCATATATTTTTTAAAGTACTAAATTGAGTGTATATATTTAAATTAAACTAGGGTTAATTAATTACCCTAATTTTTATTATTTATTATTTAGTTTTAATATTATTGAATTATTTTTAAGTATACAAATTTTTAAATATATTAAAATATGTATGTGGTGTATATTTAATATGTGTGAAAATTTATATTATTATAAAATATAGTGAGAGTATATATATATATATATATATATATATATATATATATATATATATATATATATATATATATGTGCATATATACATTAAAAATTGTCAAAAAATCAAAACTTTGCCAAATTACCGTTTTGCCCCTGACTCCCTCTCCTTCTTCCCGATCACCTCACATCGCCGTTCCACCATCTTTCACGCTATTTTCTTCTAGTTGGTGTGCCTCCCGGAGTGCCACCTTCTTCCTCAACCATTCCCGCCACCTGCAGCAGCCATTTCCAGCGTCGGAGGAGCTTGTTTTGGCCAGAAAGTCAAAACTCTTCCTCACCATCGATCAACTTGATTCCGACCACCGTTTTTGACACCGCCAATCTCTATCTTCTCCTTGAGCTCCAATGAGTGTGATTCCAAGCTTTGTTTCACTTAAAATGGTCTAGATTTGCCTAGGTTTCGATTTTGCAATTTCAGTCTATTAGGGTTGTTGATTTTTTTGAGCTTCAATTTGATTGATTCATGAAAAATTCCTTCACAGACTTTGATCCTTGTAGCTTAATCTTCATGTGGGAATTTTTTTAGAAGTTTTGGAATTTATTTTGATTTTTGGGTATTTTTTATTATTTTATTATTATTTTCTAATTTTCGAAAATTAATTAATTAAATTATGAAATTGTGCTTTATGATAAATATAGGTTTTGAAATGAATTATGGAAATTTATTTTTAATTTTTGTGAATTTTTATGTATTTATTTTGAATTTATTTAATTTATGTAATTTTGGAAAATAGGGTTAATTATATGTTTAATTGAAATTAATTGGTTAATTGAGTATATTTATTGATATTATTGAAATATATGTTGATGAAATTAATTTTGAGTAATTATACTATTTTTGGTGAATTTTTTTATTAATTTTAGTGAATTTATATATATAGGGGTATTTTGGTAATTTGACACTAAATTGGCTAAAAATGTAATTAAATCGGTTTTAATAGTTATTTAGGTATAAAAATGATTTCTATAAATTATTTAGTATTTTTAATTAATTAAAATTATTTTTCATAAATTATTTTCAATTATATATATAATATATATGATTTTTCTAATAAAATGAGTTTTCATCAATTTTTACTGTGTTTTAGGGTTAATTACGTAATTTCTACTTATAAAATGTATTTTTATTATATAAGGGTATTTTCGGTATTTTGTAAATTTTCTGTGAATTGTGAACCTCGGTCGGTGATTTGTAGTTTGGAGTCCGACCGAGGAATTGTGATTATGTTCTATGTTTATTTTCGAAGTGTGTTTCTTTGCAAGGCCTGCTCTACTCTTTGAGTAGAGAGATGTCCATTTTACAGGGGAGGTTCTGCCAAATTTTTGATAGAATTCTCATAAAACGTGATGTTCGGTCGAACTTGTAATATCCCATGTTTTTAAATATTTTTACACTGTATCGGGATATGCAGTGTTAATAATGTTTGTATATATTACGATATTTTTATGAGTTGATATGTATTTAAAATCTATTTTAATTATTGTGCATTGTTTATAGTGTTTTACGTAAAATTTTCCCGGGACTTGCATTTTTGGGGAAATTTTCACGTAAATAATTTATTATTAATTATTTTAAATATATTTTCGGATTTGCATGAACTCATACGTATTTTTAAAATACTAAATAAAGCCTATGTATGTAATTATTTATTTAATTAGGGTTTAATATATTACCCTAATATTTTATTATTATTTGTTTATTAAATTAATATAATAATGTGTGGTGTGCAATTTTTCCACATATTTTATTTATACACTATATTATAATATATACATAATATTTTATTATTTCTTTTTCCTTTTTCTTTTTTCTTTTTCTTTTTCTTTTCTTTTTCTTTTTCTTTTTCTTTTTCTTTTTCTTCTTCTTCTTCTTCTTCCCGCGCGACCCCTTCCGCTCACCGCTGCAACTCTCGATCCCCGGCCGTTGGTGTGCTACCAGCAGCTCCGCCTTCCCTAGCCAGCTGCTCCGCCGCCCCTAACCTCCTTCCTCGGCGCCAGCTAGCTCCCATTTCCCCCATTTTGGCCGAAACTTCCCTCCTCGCCGTTCACCAACTTTCTGGCCACCATTTTTGACACCGTCGGTCTCTTTCTTCTCCTTGAGCTCCGGTGAGTGTGATTCTAGCTTTGGTTTGAGCTTAAACGATCTTGATTTGCTTAGGTTTTGAATTTTTGATTTCGGCCATATTAGGGTTTTTGATTTTTTTGAGCTTCGAATTGATTGATTCATGAAAAATCCCTTCACAAATGTTGTTTCCCTTAGCTTAATCTACATGTATGAATTTTTGTAGAATTTTTGGAGATTATTTTGATTTTTGGGTATTTTTGAATATTTTAATATTATTTTCTAATTTTCGGAAATTAATTATTTAAATTATGAAATTGTGTTTTATGGTTAAATTAGGTGTTGAAATGAATTATAGGAATTTATTTATAATTTTTATGAATTTCTATGTATTTATTTTGAATAATTGAAGTTTATGTAATTTTGGGAAAATTAGGTTAAATGTGTTTTTATTTGAAATTAATTGGTAAATTGAGTTTAATTATTAATATTATTGATAAATATGTTGAGAAAATTAATTTTGGATAATTATACTATTTTTGGTGAATTTTTGAATGAATTTTAGTATATTTATATATATAGGGGTATTTTGGTAATTTTATCCTAAATTGGCTAAAAATGTAATTTAATTTATTTTAATAGTTATTTAAGGTATAAAAATGATTTCTACAAATTATTTGGTATTTTTAACTAATTAAAACTATTTTTCGTGAATTATTTTCAATTATATATATAATATACGATT
This sequence comes from Mallotus nudiflorus, assembly GCA_947683625.1. NCBI lineage: Eukaryota > Viridiplantae > Streptophyta > Magnoliopsida > Malpighiales > Euphorbiaceae > Mallotus > Mallotus nudiflorus. Next base: position 7,154 of record CANTUR010000647.1, read on the forward strand.
TTTCTAATAAAATGAGTTTTTATCGGTTTTTATAGTGTTTAAAGGTTAATTATGTAATTTCTACCTATAAAATGTATTTCTATGTTATAAGGGTATTTTTGGTATTTCTGGAATTGTCTGTGTTTGTGGACCCCGATCGGTAGATTGTAGTCTGGAGTCCGACCGAGGGGTTGTGAATGAGATGTGGTGTTTATTTTTGAAGTGTGTTTCTTTACAGGGTCAGCTCTACTCTTTGAGTAGAGAGATGTCCGTTTTACAGGGGAGGTTCTGCCGAATTTTTGGTAGAATTCTCGTAAAACGTGATGTTTGGTCGAACCCTAATCTCAATTCTGTGTTTAATATTCTAGATCGAATTCTAGGATTTCTGTTAGAGTTATTCTGATTTTTGTCGTTATTGTTTGTTTAGTTGCACCGAGACCGAGGGTTAGTGGACCAGGCCCGTCGGACCCATCTCGTGGAGCGCACTAGGGTGAGTTGCTATTTTATATATATATGTTTAGAATGCATGATTTAGAAATATAGGTTTTATTTTGATTAAAATGCATAAATAAGGTGATTTGTATTTAAGTATATTTTTGGTTTATTTTTGGTATATAATAATTATATACATATTTTGTTAATAAATTATATTTAAAATATTTTTAAATATATTTCTAGCTTAATTTATAATTTGATTGGATTCATTTGACATATATATACTCGAAATATACCTGGTTTACTTTTGGTATATTTTCGGTATATATATGGTTTATATTGTTATTTTATTTAAATTCATGCATTATTTATTGTGAATGAATGTTTTATATTATTAATGATGAAGGATATCAATAGAACGTGCTACCTAGTGGGCAGCACTAGGACCGAGTACGTACCGGTACTCCTATAGCATTTAGGCTATATTACTAACCTATTTATGGATATTGATTGGTTATGAATATTTGATGTGTGTGATGTGATTTGGGTGTGATTGCTGGAGCTCGGTTGACCATTGTGTCTCGGGGCCAATCACATTGGCAGTCAGACTGCTGGAGCTCGGTTGACTTAGTGTCTCGGGGCCAGTCTACTGTCCAAATGGATTAAGTGGATATATTTGGAAATAAGTGAGCCTGTATGGCTAGAGTGTTGTCTAACACTGCTTTGAGGTTGCGATATCATAGGGTTCTATTTGATCCTTCATAAAAAATGATTTTAAATAAAATATATATAAAAATGATTTTACTGCATCTGTGTGTATTTGCCTGTATATATACATATTAGGTATATACGGTTGACTATATGCATTGTCATTTAGCATGCATGTATATATATTATAGTAATTCACTCAGTGAGGTCTGACTCCCCTCTGTTGATAATTTTTCAGGAGAGTCAACATCTTCAGACCTTAGTAGTAGGCCTGTACGCCGGATTTCTTCCGCCCCGGCTTCTTTGTGTAAACTGCCTACTTGAGTCTTATTTTTATAATCTAGACACTGCAGTAGTTGTAAATTAATTTATGGGATTTTATGTATTTTATTTATGTGAGTTTGTATTATGTGAACTGGATTTGTATTAAAAGATTTATATATATATAAGATGAGATTTAACTTAAATCCAGTTGGTGAAAATACTATTATGATATTTATGATTTCCATTTCCGCTGCATTATATATTGTTATTACTATTGCATGTTTTATTTTATTTTTAGGCTTGCTACGGGTTCCAGATTCGAAAGAATTCCCGTTCCCTAGCGCCGGTCATGGCCCCTGTTTTGGGTCGTGACAGAACTCTAATTCTAATTCTATGTCTAGCATTCTAGATTGAGTTTCTAGGAATTTCCATTAGATTTATTCTGATTTTCTGTTATCGTTTGTTTGTTTAGTTGCGCCAAGATCGAGGCCTAGTGGACTAGGCCCGTCGGACACATCTCGTGGAGCGCAATAATAGTGAGTTACTATTCTATATATTTGACTAAAAATGCATAATGGTATTAATTAGTTCTTGAGTTTATTTTAGTTTACTTTTGGTTTATTTTTGGTATATTTTAAACTATAGACATGTTTTATTAATGAATTATGTTTAAAATGTTTTCAAATATATTTCTAGTTTATTTTATAATTTAATTGGATTTATTTGACATATATATACTTGAAATATACTTGGTTTACTTTTGGTATATTTCTAGTATATATATGGTTATTGTTGCTATTATATTTAAATTAATGCACCATTTATTTTTATGAATGTATGTTTTATATTTCAATGAAGGATATCAATAGAACGTGCTACCTAGTGGGCGGCACTAGGACCGAGTACGTACCGGTACGCTAATAGCATTTAGGTTATATTACTAACTATTTGTGGATATTGATTGGATTTGATTATTGGATGTGTGAGATGTGATTTGGGAGTGTGATTGCTGGAGCTCGGTTGACCAAGTGTCTCGGGGCCAATCACACTGACAGTCAGACTGCTGGAGCTCGGTTGACTTAGTGTCTCGGGGTCAGTCTACTGTCTAAATGGAATAAGTGAATAAATTTGGAATAAGTGAGCCTGTATGGCTAGAGTGTTGTTTAACACTGTTTAGGGTTGCGATTTTCTAGGGTTCTATTTGATCCTTCATAAACAATGATTTTTCAATAAAAATATATAAAATGATTTTATTGCATCTGTGTGTATTTGCTTGTATACATATATATTATATATACTTTTGACTGTGTGCATTGGCATTTAGTATGCATGTATTTATACTATAGTAATTCACTCAGTGAGGTCTGACTCCCCTCCGTTGACTATTTTTAGGAGAGTCATCGTCTTCAGACCTCAGTAGCAGACCTGTATGCCGGATTTCTTCTGCCCTGGCTTTATTATGTAAACTGCTCACTTGAGTTTTATTTTATTAATCTAGACACTACAGGAGTTGTAAAATTATTAAAGGGGTTTCGTATTATATTTGTGTGAGTTATGTACTTTAAATATTTGAACTGGAATTGTATTAAAAGTTTATTTATATATCAGAATGAGGATTTGATTTAATTTCATTTGGTGAAAATATTATTTTTGATATTTATGATTTTATTCCGCTGCATAATATTTTACTTAATTGTATTGTTATTATTACTATTGCATGTTTTATTTTATTTTAGGCTTGCTACGGGTTCCGGATTCGAAAGAATTCCTGTTCCCTAGCGCCGGTCATGACCCCTGTTTTGGGTCGTGACAAAGATTAAAGTTTAACGTACTCTTGTGGTTAAAAAATTAATCTAAACTTATTAAGTTCTTTAACAATTAATCTACCACCGTAGACCACTTGCCTACTATCATGGTTCCCCGTAGAGCTCTCCTACTCTCGTGGTTAAGTAATCTAACTCCTATGAGTCTTAAGTTGATAAATTTTTCTAACTCTCGTTGGTGAATCTACCCATAAACATGCACTCAAGCTGGCCAAGAATGAAAACAAACATTAAGTGCAACTCATAGAATTAACTGAAAATCAAATTAAATAAATAACAACTTACATTCAATCACATAATGGAATAACTACTTCTACACTAAACCCTAAAAGAAAATTAGCCAGGCATGGTTGTGGCGAAAAAAACAAACATGATTAAGGATGAAAAAAGAAGAATTAATAAAAAATAAACTCTTGAATTTCTTGCGCAAATCTTCTTCAATCTTTGTTTAGCTCTGGTTTGTGATTGCCAATCAATGACCAAAGATTATTTCTAGCTTCTTATAATTCTCCTTTTAGAGTTCACCAGGAAAAGAATATGAAAGCCCTTAAAATTCTATTCCTTTTCGGGCAAGGAAACCACTTTTTATTTCACATGTTGTGCAATTTTGCATGGGACATGCACATGGGTTGAAGCATATGGTGACACATGTCATGTCACATTACTTCCTTTTCTTCTAGCTTGGCAAATAATCACATGGTTTGGGACATGGCTTGTACTTTTCATCTTGATGAATTCTTTACTCGACATGGTTTGGTAAATCGTGTTGCATGTTGTGCTTGACACAGTTCCTTATTCTTTTGGATTTCCTCTTTAGACTTAACTACAAAAAGGGAAAATAAATTAATATTATACAAAAACTCCCAAAAATATGCTTTAAACAATAAAATCCTAATTAAACACTAACATTAATATATTTCTTATTTAAACTTATATTCTACCCAAATTATTCTAATTACTTATTCAAATTTCATTAAAAATCAACTCAAAATCTATGTAAAAATAACATACATCAAATGTTAATTTGGTTGTGAAAATGAAAATTTGATTTCCATTAGCGAAATTTTATATCTGAACAAGAATTTTTATTATTTATTTGGAAATTATTTTTTTATATTTTTATTATATAAATAAATTAAATTTGGTAGTAAACTATATTTTGATGATATATCAGGATTTGAGAAAAATTATATTGTTTTTATATGTGTTATTGTCTTGGTTCTCAATTGGGCATAATGTGTAGTTCGGGGGCCCAACTAGAGATGTGGAGTTGTGGGTAATATTGAAGTGTAGTTTTGTGCATGAATGACTTTACTTTTAGTAGAGAGATGTCTATTTTACAGAGAAACTTTACCGAATTTTTAGTAGATTTCTTATAAAACGTGACATCGGGTTTGCGTTAAGTTTTGGGTCTTATTAGAGTCATGTCTTATATAGAGTTTTCCTTAAAAATCTAGAATGTTTAAGGTTAGGATTTTTAATCCTAATTATTTTTATTAGTTTTCTTATAGCCGTACTGAGAGCAGAGCCTTCAGGTTAGGGCCAATCCAGTTAGTATCAAGGAGTGCATCCTACCTGTGAGTTATTATTATATGTATGCATTACATGTAGAAAATATTATGGCATCAATATTTTTTTATAAATATGATTTTTATTATGTTATATTGCATTAAATGTTAATTGTTATTGTTATCATATATATGTTTCAATATAAATAAAGGTGACTATGAATTGTGTAATTTGGATGTTGTTCATATTTTAATATGATTTTATTATTTTATTTTTGATATAATATTTTGAAGGATAGCAATAGAATGTACTACTTAGCGGGCTATACTAAAACAGTATGCACAACAGTATGCTAGTTGCTAGGTTATGATATATTGATTGATATACGATTATATGGTTTGAAATATTGATAAATGATTATTGAGATTTGTAAATAGATAATGGTATGGTTATGGGAGTTCGGTTGACTTGCGGTATCTCAAGGCCAGTCATGCCGGTAGGGGGGACTGCGGTAGTTTGATTGACCTTTTTGTGTCTCGGAGCTAGTCCACTGTCAAATTAGAAAAAGGGAATATTTTTGGATTCAAGAAAATCTATTCATTAATGAGGTATAATGATTGAAGTTACAAAATTCTTAGGGTTCTACTATGATCCTCCATTTGTTTTCATCTGTTGCATTGATATGAAAATTATTTTTAAGCATTTGCATGAAAATACATGTGCAAATTAAATAAATATAAATATATAAACATTATATTGTGCTTGATTACTTGTATGCTTAGGTTGCATGCATATATATATATATATATATATATATATATATATATATATATATATATATATAATAATAATAATAATAATAATAATAATAATAATAATAATAATAATTCACTCAGTTAAGTCTGATCTCCATCAATTATTTTTTAAGATTCCTTTCTACAAACCTCTCCCAGTTATTCTTTTCATCGGCTGATTTATGTAAATTTTAAACTATCACTTTTTTTGTACTTATTAGACGCTGTAGCAATATTATATACTTGTTGTAGTATGTTATGTTGAGTTGACAATGGTTGTATACTTGAATATTTGTAAAATATTTTATTTTGATATGATATGGAAAGATATTTTTATGTTTTAAAAAGTTTTAATTCTTTGGTATTTTTATGATTGAGTTTGGTGTGAATTGGTGTTTTAGGCTTGCTACGGGTTTCAGATTCGGATGAATTCTCATTTTCTAGTGCTGGTTATGACTCCTGAGTTTAGGTGGTGATAGATTCAATTGATAATTAGCTTAAAGTTTAAAATAGAACAAATGGTTTTTCCATAAAATTTTTATGCTAAAATTAGCTACTTAATAAGTTATGCAGATTAGAGATGAATTTGGAAAAAAAAAATAGTTCATAATTTTGTCATAGAGCAAATTAAAATTCATAGCAAATTCAAATTTAAATTTAGAAATTCTCTTTTATCTCGTGGCCTTGCCTATTGACAAAATTAAACAGAATAATCATCATTCAATCAACAAATAAGCTTACACTCTTTATTTTATTTTATTTTAGTACATAATAATCATCAAGCTCGTTTTAATAAGTTTTTTTTTCTTTTGTTACAAATGAAGTATAGCGCTCGCTTTAGTAAGTTTAGTATATTAACTTTTGGGTTTATCTATAATATAATAAATGTATATTAATTAACACATGTCAAATATATCATACAGAGCACACATGGATCCTTAGCCGTATAGTAGAATTGCAATTTATTAATTTGACATAGAGAACACACAACATAATTCACACATGTTGTAGACCACTGGACTATATTTTTATAAAGATGCACTTATGGTATACAAGCGCAGAGCGGTCTACTTTTATTTATAATATCATATATTATATCATATCAGCCTGCAGATTATCCCATCCTATTGATCGATATAGAGTAGGATTTTATTTATTTATTTATTTATTATATTCGTGCATGGCTGAGATTAATTAGATATCAATTTTGTCAACCCTTGCAAGGATTTCGGCGTCGAAATCAATGTACTTTTGGTAATCTGGACTTCCTGCTTTGGGCAAAATCTTATAGGTTAGAATGGCCTTGGATCCTCCAGTATCCTTGTTCTCAAACAATTCCACAGTGCGTTCATAAGTCTCGAAGTATTGCTTGATAGACCCATCAAGTGCAGCGTAAGAAGCTTTCACGTTCTTTAGATTAAGTTCATCCAACCTATTTGTCTCTTTATATACTGGGTTTCCTGTTATATGTACACACACGCACGTAACAATTAATTAAGGATGCATGGTTAATTTTATTGTACATAAAATCATTCTTACATTAACTTAAACAACTTATAAAATTTTTAAGGGATATCTTAAATTTTAAAATCAAAGCAATTTTACATTAAACTAATTAAAAATATCACATGTGCAATCAAAATTAAAGTTAAATGAGAATTGCAATATATATATATATATATACACACAAGTAAACAATTACATGTATGTGAATAAAAATTTTATTAAACTCATGATATATAGTAAATAAATAAATATCATTATTAAATAAAATTTTAAAAATAGTAACAATGTTTTTTATTTAGAAATTTAATATTAATTTAATATAGTTATAATTTATTACAATTTTTATAAATATTTTATTTAAATAATTATATGATATTCTTTTAATATTTTTTTAAATAAATTTTCTCAACTCTAGAACTAATTTCATATAGAAAAAAATATTATTGTTATAATTAATCATAAGATAATAAAAAATTATTACTTAGTTTTTAATAAAAAATAAAAAAATAAAAGTTATATTTATTTTATATAACAATTTAAATATTATAATCCATTAAACTTATAATTTATTACAATTTTAGTAAATTTTTATTTTAATTATAATACTTTATTTCTTTAATATTTTTAATATTAATAATTTTATTTACTCAAAAATTAATTTAATGTACTTTTTTAAGTTCAACTAATAATTAATTGATAAATATTAATTAACTTAATTTTAACTCTTTTTGTTAACTTTTGTAAAAATATCTAAAAATGATAATTATACTACTTTTATTATAGAAAATATACTTTCAAACAAAGTATATGCTCTATTTTTATTTATTAATTTTTAATTTATAAAAATATCTACTTTTAACACAAATTATATACTTTCCTATTTTCATAAAATTTATTATTTTGATTTTAATTATTTACTAATTAAATTTAATATAATAAGACTTATAAAATTATGTTATCTAATTTAATTTATGTTGGATAAAATATAAGTAGACCTAATTAAATAGAAAAAATGTATTTTTAACAAAATTACTACTAAAAGTTTAATTAATTTAATTTTATTAGAGATAAAATTAAAATAAAAACATACTTTTAATTAAATTAAAATATATGTTAATTAATTTTATTTTTATTAGAAATAAATAGAAATTAACACAATTAGACTATAAAATATACATTCAGTTAAATTAGAATTACATTTTAATTAATTTAATTTAATTTAATTTTGTTACAGATAAAATACAATACATATTTTAAATTATATTAAAATTATTTTTTAATTAAATTAATTTTTATTAAATATAAAATAGAAGTTAATCTAATTAGAATATAAAATATACTTTCAATTAAAAGAAATTTTTTGTTAAAAATAAAATAGAAGTTAACCTAATTAAAATAGGAAACATACTTTCAATTAAATTTTAATTATATTTAGTTAATTTAATTTTTATGAGAGATAAAATATAAGTTAAACTAATTAAAATAATAAATAGAGTTTCAATCAAATTAAAATTATATTTTAATTAATTAAATTGAATTTTTATTACTAAATGATTAAATTATCCAATTTTTATATAATAATTAGTGAAAATTGTTTGATAATTATGTATGTCCCCCCTCTTTTGTACATTTATATATACTAGTAAACAATCACGTATTTTGCACATGACAAAAAATCTTTTTAGTGTTGTGATATATAGTAAATAAACTATTATTATTATTATTATTATTATTATTATTATTAAATAAAAATTTTAAAAATAATAACAATGTTATTTATTCATATAACAACTTGATATTAAATTAATATAGTTATAATTCATATTAATTTTGATAAATCTTCTATTTAAATAATTATATGATATTTGTTCAATATGTTTTCTAATGAATTTTTCTTAACTTTAAACCCGATTTCATGTTAAAAAAAAAAAATATTATGGTTATAATTAATAATAAGATAATAAAAAATCATTAGTTATTTTTTAAATAAAAATTTTAAAATAATAAACAACATATATTTTTATATAAAAAATTAAATATTACAATCCTATTATAATTTATTACAAGTTTAGGAAGTTTTTTTTATTGGAGCTATGACACTTTATTTCTCCAATAATTTTATTTTAAAACTTTTATTTACTAAAAAATTAATTTATTGTATTTTTTAAGTTCAACATATAATTAAATAATAAATATTAATTTACTTTAATTTTAATTTTTTGTTAAAATTTATAAAAATATCTAAAAACAATAATTATACTACATTTCTTACAGAAAATATGTTTTAGACAAATTATATGATCGATTTTTTAAATTATAATTACAGATACAAGATATTAAGAACTTTAATTAATTATAAATATTTATTTAATAAACTTTAATTTTATTAATATGTCAATTTAATTTTTCAATCTTAATAGTGTTATATTACAACATAGTAATTTATTACAATTTATTAAATTTTCTAATTGAACAATTATAGAACACTCTATTAGTATTTTATATAAATAATAATCTAAATTTACAAATTTTGATAAAGTTACAATATAATAATTTATTATATTCTTTATGAATTTTCTATATAGAAAACAATTTTTCAACAATTTTCACATTATTTTTTCATAATTAATTAATTATTTCATAAAATTTATCAATTTTGATTTAATTATTTAATTATTATATTTGATATAGTAAGACTTATAAAAATATGTTATCCATTTTGATTTTTATTAAATGCAATATAAATAGACCTAATTAAAGTAGAAAAAATACATATTTTGAACAAAATTAGTACTAAAATTTTAATTAATTTAATTTTGTTAGAGACAAAATAAAAGTTAACATAATTAAAATAGAAAACATACTTTTAATTAAATTATAAATATATGTTAATTAATTTTATTTTTATTAGAGATAAAATAGAAGTTAACTCAATTAGAATCTGAAATATACTTTCAATTAAATTAGAATTATATTTTGATTAATTTAATTTATAAAAGATAAAATAATAGTTAACCTAATAAAAATCAGAAACATATTAGAATTATATTTATTTAATTTGATTTTTATTAGAGATAAAATAGAAGTTAACCTAATTAGAATATAAAACATACTTTCAATTAAATTAGAATTTTTATTAAAGATATAATAGAAATTAACCTAATTAAAATAGAAAACATACTTTCAATTAATTTAGAATTATATTTTAATTTATTTAATTTTTATTAAAAATAAAATATAAATTAACCTAATTAAAATAGGAAATAGACTTTTAATCAAATTAAAATTATATATTAATTAATTAAATTTTATTTTTATTAGTAAATGATTAAATTATCTAATTTTTATATAATAATAAGTGAAGACTTTTATATAATTTTATTTGTCCCTCTCTCTTTTTATATATATATATATATATATATATATATATAATCCTTAATTTTTACCTGGAACATATTCAATTTCGAAACAAAACAGGTTGCCACGATTTGTTATCTGAATCTTCTTGAAAACATCAGGGAGCTCCTTCGGAAGCAACTCTTTGGCGTTCAGGAATGTCTTCACCAGCTTTTTGACATCTGAACTGAGGTCAATTTGATTTGTTACTAAAGTGAAAGTAGTAAGGGTAGACATTTTGATGAACTACAAGAGAGTGATATGTGAAGGGATGACGAATTAAAGCTTAGCTTTGACAGGTATTTATAGATGTAGCAGACCCTTGCCCTGCCACTCGAATTTTACCAAAGTCCCTATCAAAATAATCGTCTTTGCACGCAGTGAAAATAATCGAAACATGCATGAAACAAAAACGTCCTCATGTCTAGCAATAATTGTATATATTATAGCATATATGTTTTCAATTATGTAATATTGTCACTTGTCAGATAAACCAACACATAAATTTATATAATTTTTTTGAGGGAAACAAAATTTATATAAAATTTGAATCCTGAAAAAAAAATGAAGATTTTTTTTAATATGATGCACATTAATTATCTAAGCTTCCTGGAAATGTGAAAAGACAAAGATTTCCAAAGACCCTGAGATAAAAACAAACCAATTGGGTTGTTTCTACATAAATTCCAAGTTCATCAATAACGCATATTTATCTCTAAAGTGACATGTAGCTGCCATTATCAACCAAATTGCACCACCTGTTCATGTTATTGTTATTTATATTATTTTTCATCAACATGTATTTTTAATAAATAAATAAAATTTAATTTTTATATAAAAAAAGGTGTGGATATTATCTACAAGCATGCATATTTGTTTCCAATATGAAAAAATACAAAAAATGTAAATTTAGATTTTAAAAACATTTTAATAAATGTTATGCAAAAAATTTATAGAATATTATTTCTTGCAATTTTTTATAATAAAATTTTAATGCAAATAAATTTTATTAGTAATTGAATAAAAAAACACATTATTATTTATAATTAATCACTAACTCCATAATATATATATATATATATATATATATATATATATATATATACACACACACTACTGGATAGAAGGAAGGGGGATTCAAACTTCGTCCTAGGCGGGCAAGCAAGACATAGATATTTATAGCATTGATTAGATATAGGTAGGTAGGTAAAAAATTAATTGACATTAAAATTAATCATTATCAATTTTATAATTTTCATATTTTAAAATAAAATAAATAATTTAGTCTCTGAACTTGTTTTTCTTTTTTTTTATTTTTTAAAAAAATTTATTTTTAACTACCGTTAGTTATTTCTTACATATGCAATTCTTTACTATCTCTTTCTCTTTTATTTACTTTATTTTATTATTTTAAATTAATAAGTACAAATCTTTTATCTTTTTTTTTTTTTTTTATAAATTTTTTGAAATTTTTAATGAAATTTTTACCCTTTATGTGGTAGTATTTCGTTATGGATTTTACATATTTCTTCATTACAAAAATTCTACTTATATTTCTTAAAGATTAAAAAATTAACTTTCAATTAATTGAAATCATTAAATGGGTTGTATAGATTATTGATTTATAAAATACCAAGCTCTATTAATGACATTATAGAATAATCACAAAAAATTTCATGAAAATGATATTTTATTTTAATTTTTCTTAATTTTATTTTTGTTTATATTATCTTTTCATGACACATATTTTAAATTTTTAATAAATGAATGGTTATTTTTTTAAAAATAAAATAGAATGAATTTTATTTATTTTTTACTCTTTTTTCAATTATCATAGCATCAGGACAAAAACTATATGGTTGGAGAAAGGTCCTCAACCTCGTGCGTTATACTCGTAACATGTGGCTTAAAAATGAATGTGCGATCATGGCCGACGTCAACATAGTGACATCCTCAGGTTGACGTAGCAATAATATATCACAAATTTCACCCTCAATTTATTATTAACAATCTCTTTTTTAACACTATTTATTATTAACAACCAATAACGTAAAAGAGAGAAATCCAGGAACTTTTCAAACGTTGTCTGTATTTTGTATTTTTCATATTTCATTAATTTTTTTAACGTTAAATTTTTTATATTCTATTTTTTATCGTATTAATGATTATCTATTTTCTTAATATTTATTTTTATTCATTTAAATTTATAGATTATCGTTAGAGTTGAATGATTACTCATGGAATAAGTTCAAAGACACTAGCATGATCTATATAATTAATTCATCATAATTTCTTTACCCTTTTATTGTTGTTTCTTCATTTTTTTATCTTAGTTTTTTATTGTTATTTATTTATTATTACTACTATATATATTTAAAAAAAAAAAGAAAAGATAAAAATTAAATATAAAGTAAAAGGAAGAAGGGAGCACCATGTAAATAAAAGGGATATTTTTTTGTAATTAATGAAAATTAGGGTATTTCAGTTGAAAAAAGTTAAAAAGTGCATTAAAAAAAAATTCCCCTCTAACCTCTTTGTAAATGATAGTTTATTTTTCAGTTTGGAAAAGGTGCATCTATGCCCTTGATATTTGAGCCATGGACCACTTGAACCCTCAAATTTTTTTTGAACTACATAGCCTCCCAACGTTACACTAATCAGTCCAAACACACATTTTCGAATGGATTATGTTTATATCTCATGTTAACTTGTATTTATTAATAAAAATAATCAATTAAAATCTATGGTTGCCAAATTATATATAGATTTAGGACTATTTTTAGCATTCGTTCATTTATTTTAGGTAGCATTTAGTATAGGTTAACATATAGGAATACATACTTTTATACTTTGTTTGTTTTTATAAGGGAAAAGAAGTATGGACATGTTTGATGGTGATGAGAAGAAAAGAAGAAGAAGCAGAGCCATATCACTGTCATTATTGTGGGTGGAAGTGCAAATCGATGATTGATCGAAGCATTAATCATGCATTCCCAGGTCGAGGCCCTTTCTATGATCATAACATATCCATGATCGTTGGTTCTTAATAGCTAAACTCTTTGTGGCGAGCGTAACATTTATGTGATTGCCACTAGTCGCCCTTTTGTCACGATCACATATTGACCCACAATCGCAACCAGCTCGTTGGCACCACAGAACATGCTGAGGAGGATGCTTTAAAAAGAGTAAATCTAGGAGAGGTGAAGGGACATTTTAGAGAGACTGCAAAAGGACAAGGACTAAGATTTAGAGGAGATATTCAGACGGGAATCAATCTTGAAGACCCAACAATAACAACTAAGAGAAAGAAAGGAGCAAGAGGAGAAAAAAAGCTAAGAAGGAGAGCCTCAATTGAAGACCCATAAGTTCTTAATAACATTTTCCTTCTCTTTCTCTTATGATTATTATTTTGATACTATCTTAGGTTGTTATTGAATATTAAATAATGGATTGTGAAGCCATGTTTGGCTAAGATTTATTTTATTATTAGAATTTGTGGAAACCCATTTGAATTAAGTTCATTTAATAGATCTAGTTCTTATTCATCTAACCTATTGTATTTGTTAAGCTTATTGTGAGTAGTGTTATGGCCAAATACAACCTTTGTTTAGATCTATACATTGAGAAATGGTGGATTTAATTTAGATTTATTAATGACTTGAGAGATCTTGAGTAGATTTAATCCTATATAAGTTTGCTTAATGCCTTAGAAGTTTAATTTTGTCTTATTTTATGGTGATAATGAAAGTTAAGCCATACTTTGAGATTTAATTGATGCTTGTTTTTGGGGATTAACATTACTTAAGAGAGAGTGCTCATTAGTTTATGAAAGCTTGAAGTGTGCATTGAACTTGAATTAATCTATTATTTGACTTAAGGATAATATGGTATACAACTTCCCAACAACATGTTTTCATATTGATTCATTTCCTTATTAATTTATTAACTATAGCTTGATTTATATTCTTTTCCTTATTTTTTGTTTAGTTTGTTAATTTTTTCATTCAAGTTCTATTTGCAAGCTCTAAATATACTTAACTAAAGCTAATAACTGCTCAGTCTCCAATTCTCATGGGAACGATACTTTACTCACTTCTATATTACTTGTCGACTCGTGCACTGGTGGTAAGGGATTTGTAATAAGTTTTTTTTTGTGTCATTGTTAGGGATTGATGAAGCTACCATCATAATTAGTAATAGGTTATTTGGATTAGAGCAACTTTTCTTTTTAGTTCTATATATTTAATCCATTTTACTCTATTTTATGTGCTTTTGTTAATCTATTTTAACTAATTTACTCTATTTTATGTTTTTAATCTTTTTTCTGTGTATGCACACTAGACGTACTCAGAAAGAACCTGTAATTTTTGTTTTGAACTTTTCTAAATTTGAGAAAGAGAATTATAGGAAACAGAAGAGTGTAGTTGAGGAAATGGCAAAACAATAATAAAGAGTAGTTGAAAGATCTCTTTTAGAGTTCACCATAATTGGACTAGAAAGTACGCAACAAAGTATAATAAGACTGAATGTCCAAGTTAATAGTTTTGAGAACAAGCATGCACTTCTGCATATGGTTCAATACACTGTTCAGTTCCATGGCTTGCTATTAGAAGACCTAAACACACATATAGCAACTTCTTTGAGATATGTGACACTATCAAATACAATAGAGGGATAATGATGTAATACGCCTTCAAATTTTCCCTTTCCCCCTTAAGGATAGAGCAAAAGCATGGCTCAATTCGCAACCACCAACATCGATCACAATATGGGATCTCTTTACAAAGGCATTTTTGGCAAATACTTTCCTCCTATAAAGATGATGAAAGTTATTAAAGACATTAAAACCTTTCAACATTTGAGATTGAGTCTTTATGTGATGAATGAGAGAGATTTAAAGAGTTGTAATGAAGTTGCCCATACCATAGTCTTCCTAGGGACATTCTTATGGACATTCTTATATAAACCTTTTATAACAGTGTAATAAGGTCCACTAGGGACATAATTGTTTTACCAATTGGAGGGTCTTTTATGCGGAGGACTATAGATGGAGCTTTTAACCTTTTGGAGGAAATGGCCAACACTAATTGTTTATGGCCATCGGAGAGACATATGGCTCCTAAGAAAGGGGGGAAGTTAGGAGTTTATGTTATTACTTCTATTAAAACATAAATTGCAGCCTTGTTAAAGTAAATTAGAGACTTGACATCAAGAGGTAATGCTATATCACCCTCTTCAGCTTTTTCTTATAAGCATTGCCACATGCTTGGGCATGCTACCTTTGAATATGGTTTTGGAGGTGGAAATATGTATGGAGATGGTGCATTAGAGAATTATAGTTATATTGGAAATCAATACCAACAAAGACAATAAAATAATCCTTTTTTAAACACTTATAATCAAGGTTAGAGAAACCACCCTAATTTCTCATAGAGCAGCAATCAACACTCAAAAGGTTTCTTAATTAATTCTTAAAGCCATCATAACCACCTAGATTCCAAGCTCAATAAAAAACAATGACAAACTCTCAGTTATAGAGATGAAGCTTGATAAATTCTTTGATGTTGTCATGTCTAAAATGAGTAGCCAAAAAGAGAATAAAAAAAGAATGGAAGAAAAATTTAACCAATTGTCAAGAACCAAGCCTCTTTTATTCACAATATAGAGAAGAAGTGCAAGGAAAAACTCATAAGAAGAAGTATAAAGAATCAAAAGAAAAGAAAGTGGAGCAACCACCTATCATTGATACATCCAAGTATGCTCCAAGATTACTTTTCCTTTGAGACAAAGTAAAATGAATTTGGATGAGAAGTGAATTGCTAAATTTCTAAAGACTTTTAAGAAATTGGAGTTGAAGTTACCCCTCTCAGAAGCATTGACAGAAATTCCAAAGTATGCAAAGTTCCTTAAAGTATCACCAACAAGTGCAAATGGCATGATAATGAGATGTTGCCTCTTATGGAAACATGCAACTCCATCATTTCAAGCAAGATTCCAATCAAGCTAAAAGATCTATTGAGTTTCATAATTCATTGTATTCTTGGCTTAAAATAATTCCCTAAATGTTTGTGTGACTTAAGAGCAAGTATTAACCTTATACCTCTCTCACTTTTTAGAGAATTAAAGCTAAGAGAATTGATTAACACCAATATGACTCTTCAGCTTGCAGATCACTCAATCAAGAAGTCATATGAAGTAGTTGAAGATGTGCTTATCAAAGTTGGAAAATTTATGTTTTTGATTGATTTTGTGATTTTGGATTTAAGCAAGACAAGAATTGTCCACTCATTCTAGGGAGGCCATTTCTCAACACTAGAAAGACTTTGATTAATGTACATAAGGGCAAGATTACTTTATGAGTTGGTGATGAGAAGGTGGAGTTCACCATGTCTAAATTAATGACGCAAAATTTGTATAAAGAAGATTTATGTTTGAGGATTGAGGTTGTTAATGATTGTGTGAAATAAATCTAAGAAAATATGGAGCTTTCAAAGCATACAGAGGATGAGTAGCCACATAAGGAAGAAGAGTGCATTTTTCAATACCTGAACCATTAATTCGAAGTAACACTCCAACACTTCCATCCATTAAAAAGCCACTATAATTAGAACTCAAACCATTGCCTAGTCATCTAAGGTACACCTTTTTTTTTTATGAAGGGAGACACATTACCTATTATAATCTCTAATAAGCTCATAAAGGAATAAGAAAATCACGCGTGTGAGGTTGTAAGAAACAAGTGGAATGCTATGGGATGGTAGATTTCAAATAAAAAAGGCATCAATCCTTCATTTGTAATGCATCGTATTAGAATGGAGGATGGATACAAGGCCACAATAGAGAGGCAAAGGAGACTTAATCCAAATACGCAAGATGTGGTGAACAAGGAGATAGTAAAGCTACTTGATACTAAGATTATTCACCCTATCTCTGATAATGAATGGCTGAATCCAATACAATGTGTTATGAAGAAATGAGGCATGACTTTTGTTAAAAATAAGGAAGGAGAGATGATCTCCAAAAGAATAGTAAATGGTTGGTGAGTATGCATAGACTATAAAAAACTTAACAATGCTATAAGGAAGGATCATTTTCCTTTCCCCTTTATCGACCAAATGCTTAAAAGGATCATGGGACATACATATTATTTCTTCTTAGATGGCTATTATGTTACAACCAAATATGCATCACCCTCGAAGACTAGGAGAAGACAATATTTACTTGCCCCTACAACACTTTTGCTTATAGGATAATGCATGAAAACCATCTTCTTAGATATAATTTAGAACATAGTAAAGGTATTTATGGCTGATTTTTTATTTTTGGATATTCTTTTCAA
This sequence comes from Mallotus nudiflorus, assembly GCA_947683625.1. Classification (NCBI taxonomy): domain Eukaryota; kingdom Viridiplantae; phylum Streptophyta; class Magnoliopsida; order Malpighiales; family Euphorbiaceae; genus Mallotus; species Mallotus nudiflorus. The sequence goes on from CANTUR010000647.1 coordinate 24,907, forward strand.
TTGTGCTTATTGAACTGTGTTAAAGCATTAAAAAGATGTGAGAATACTAATCTTGTTCTAAATTAAGAGAAATTTCACTTTATGGTTGATGAAGGTCTAGTGCTAGGACATAAAATTTCTCTTACAGGAATTGAGGTAAATAGGGAAAAGATTAAAGTTATAGAAAAGCTACCTCCACCAACTTCAATGAAGGGAGTATGAGGATTCCAAGGGCATGCTAGATGTTATTGAAGATTTATCAAAGACTTCTCCTTAATTGCAAAGCCACTTACTCAACTTTTGATTAAAGATAATCCTTTTAACTTTGATGAATCTTATTTGAATACTTTGAATACGTTAAAGATAGCCTTAACTTTAATAACTATCATTTCTCCCTTAGATTGGTCTCTTCTTTTTGAGTTGATGTGTAATGCGAGTGATTTTGGGATAGGAGCAATCCTTGGACAAAGGAAGGAAGATAAATACTATGTTATCTACTACACAAGCAATACCCTTTCAGATGCATAACTCAATTATATAACCACTGAAAAGGAGATGCTCGTTGTTGTGTTCATAGTTATGAAATCTAAATCTTACATCTTGAGATCTAAAATTGTTATCTTTACTAATTGTGCTACTTTTCATTATTTATTTACAAAAAGATGCTAAACCAAGACTAATTTGGTAGGTGTTATTGTTGTCGGAATTTGACTTAGAGATAAAGGATAAGAAGGGTAGTGAAGATATGGTAGTAGATCGCCTCTCTCAACTCGAGCGATAGGATCATTTGCAATCTGAAGAAGCAATTAATGATAGCTTCCTTAATGAATTGCTATTTATTATCTAGGACATGGATCCCCCATAGTACGCAGATATAATAAATTTTTTAGCTTATAGGGTACTACCCCAACAGCTCAATGATTAGCAAAAGGAAAAAGTTTCTATTAGATGTTAAATATCATTTGTGGGATGATCCATTTTTGTATAAAACATGTGTTGATGTCTTAATAAGGAGATGTGTGCTAAGATCATAGACAACTTCCATTCTAGCACATTTTCATAGCTCCCCATGTGGTGGACATTTTGGAGCATTAAGGACAACAACATGAGTGCTTAAAAATGGCTTCCATTGGCCTACACTATTCTAAGATGCAAGGGAATTTTTTCAGAGGTGTGGCAATTACCAAAGAATGGGGAATATAATAAAGAGGGATGAAATGCCAGTCACTAACATTTAGGAAATTGAACTCTTTGATGTTTGGCGAATTGGTTTTATGTGGCCTTTCCCATTATCTTATGGCAAGCACTTTATTCTTATGGGCATAGATTACATTTTCTAAGTGGTTGGAAGCCATTGCCTCTCCAATAAATGATAATAAGATAGTGGTTAAATCCCTCAAGAAGATATTTTCAATATTTGGTGTTCTAGGAGCCGTAATCAGTAATGGTGGTTCCCATTTTTACAATAAACACATAGAAACCCTCTTGAAGAAGTATGGAGTGAACCATCACATAGCAGCACCATACCATCCACAAACCAATAGTCAAGCAAAAATCATAAATAAAGATTTAAAGCAAATCCTTGAGAAGATAAGGGAATTCAAGAAAAGATTGGGTTAGTCAGCTTGATGATGCTTTGTGGGCATATAGAATAGCATTTAAGACACCAATAGACATGTCCTTCATATTACTTAGTATATGGAAAAGCATGCCATTTACCAGTTGAGCTCAAGCACAAAACATATTAGGCAAATAAAGCTCTAAATTTTGACATAAATGTATCTGGAAAGAAAAAGCTATTGCAACTTTAAAAGCTAAAAGAACTTTGACACTTGGCTTATAAGAATGCCAAAAAATATAAAGAGAAGACCAAGTGTTGGCATGATAAGAATATTGTCCAAAAATCATTCATTAAAGGTGATTTAGTCCTCTTGTTTAACTCAAGGTTGCATTTATTTCCAAGTAAACTCAAATCTAAGTGGAGTGGACCCTTTAAGGTTATTTAAGTATTACCATATGGCGCTCTTATTTTGAAAAATGCTAATAGAGAGAAATTTAAGGTTAATTAACAAAGGTGCAAACCATATTATGAAGGAATAATAGTTAAGGATAGGGAGGCACTTCCTCTTCACTTTATGAATTAAAAGCACTCATGGATAGTCAAGTTATAGACTAACAATTTAGCATGTTTTCCTTTCTTTTCTTTCTTTCTTATCCATTAATTTATTTTCATTTATGCTATTATAAATCCTCTATATTCTTTTTATTATTTGCTATTATTATTCATGTTATATGTGTAAGTGTTGGATGTTGCATTTGTAAAAAAAAAATAGAGCTTTATAATTTGGTCCTAAATTATGATCGCTCCTGATCCATGATCACCAATTCTTTGATATAACATAGAGTCTCAATCACGCACTTATTCATGATCACTAATCTACCCACTTTCTGCTAAGCCTTTTTTTTTTTTGTGGCAATGCTACATACTTACAATCATAATCCCAGCTAAACTTTGGTTCATGTTGTGATCGCATCATACTCGTGATCGACATAACCCTAATATCCTCAAATTTCTTTGTGCTCATTCATATTCATGATTGTAGAATATGTTACGATTGTTAATCTAAAACTTTTTAAATCTCCTATCATAATTGCAGCTCTTTCCTATATGAAAAGGCAACATTAGTTCCACTACTTTCAATTTTTAAATTCCTATTTTTTTTTCTCTCCCCATACTTCACCATTTCTACATCAAACCCTAGTTGCTTAACCCATTTCCTTTTTTCCAAATCTCCCCAAAAATCATTCCTCACCTCTCAAGACCATGCTATCTCGTGCTAAAGCCACTTGCTACCAACTATTAAGTAAAGGAAAGGAGCTCATGAGAGAAGAAGATCCGCTGGATATGGACAAATAAGAATCACCTTCTTTAACCCTAATTTGGTATCCTCCTCTTCACACTGATTATTTTGGTCAGTATAATGCCCCATTTTTATCCTTCTCTTCACACAAAAAAGGTACATTTCTATTGCTCATCAGAATATAGTTGCACGTAACTATTTTAATGAATCATTTTTTTAAAAATTAGATCTTCGATGCAGTTTAGAGAGTCTCTGTCATAAACTAGGATAGGGGAAATTTTTGACATTGGAGTATGACACCTATATAGAATTGGCACATGAATGTTTCACAACTCTTTAATCCAAAGACTCGAGCAATTCCATGCTAACTTGTCATTTCTTTGGAACATCATATGAGATTGAAAATCAATTGATATTTAAGGTGTTTGGATTTCCAAAGGAAGGGTTGAAAGCACCACCTAGGCACTTTAATATTGCTTAATTTTGGGAAATCCTTTTCGGGTTATCTACTTACCTAGGAAGTGATGCAACTCCAAGTGGTTTGATTAAAGATCATTGCTACTTGATTTTGCACTACTTTATGAGCTCTACCAATTTTTGGCAACAATGAAATGAGTAGGATTTCAAAGTAAATAATAGATGGAAGTAAGTGATGACTAAGTTAGAGCAATTACAGCATAAGAAGAAGTATAGATATCAAAGAATTAAAAAAGAGGTGAAATATACCGAGATAATGCTCTAAAATTATTTCAAACTACTAGGATATATAGTTTCATCACCATCTCCATCACCTCTAGACTCTCCACCAAGGGAGTAACTTCTTTTCCTTGGCTTATTTTTATTTTTTGTTTTTATTTTTAGTTAGCTTTAATCATTTTTGCATTTCATGTTTGTAATTTTTACTTGTGATTTTGTTTTGGTTTTTAAGTATGTTTATGCATAATAAATGTTCTATTGTTGACCATTTGAATGAGCAAACTCCAAATTTTGTAATTTGACAAAAAAAATTTATACTAATAATTTTAATTAAGTGTGTAGGGAATTATATACCAAACATATGCCAAGCATATACACTTTTGGATAAATAGTGACTTTTCAGGCAAATTGAACCTCTAAGATTCAAGAAGGCTTTTGACATATTTAGAGCTCTTAAATGAGAAAATGAGCTTCTTAAATTTTAAGTAGACATCTTTAGCTTTTTGAATTAGGTTTATTTGTCAAAATCCAAGTTCATTTGATTATGCAATTTTGAGTTGAAATCCATGTATACATCTGCCATCTCAGACTGCACATCTCTTAGTATTTTGGATGTATGTTGAGTTAAAGAAGTCCAATTAAGGTGATTAAAAATGAAATGAAAAGATAAGTCAAATATCTATAACTTTTATGAAGAAAGTATGGGCAAATTCTGTAATATCCCGTGTTTTTAAATATTTTTACACTGTATCGGGATATGTAGTGTTAATAATTTTTTTATATATATTACGATATTTTACGAGTTAAGATGTATTTAAAACCTATTTTTATTATAGTGTATTATTTACAGTACTTTACGTAAAATTTTCCCGGGACTTGCATTTTCGGGGAAATTTTCACGTAAATAATTTATTATTAATTATTTTAAATATATTTTCGGACTTGCATGAACTCATACGTATTTTTAAAATACTAAATAAAGCCTATGTGTGTAAATATTTATTTAATTAGGGTTTAATATATTATCCTAATATTTTATTATTTGTTTATTAATTTATTGTTATTTAATTATTTTATTTATTATTAAATTATTAAAATATTAAATTATATGTATGGGTGTGATTTTTTTAAAATATTTTATTAAAATTATTATTTTTTATTATTATTATTTTTTTTCTTTTTCTTTTTCTTTTCTTTCCTTTTCTTTTTCTTTTTCTTCTTCTTCTTCTTCTTCTCCCGAGCGCTCGACCACCCCTCACCACCGTCTGTCACGCCGGTCACCTACCATCGGTGTGCCTCCCGGCTTGCCACCGCCGTTCCCAGCCGTCCCCCACCGCTAGCAGCCTCCTTCCCCGGCGCCGGTAGCCCTTTTCTTCCATTTTGGCCGAAATTCTTCTCCTCGCCGTCAATGACGATTCCGGCCACCGTTTTTGACACCGCCAGTCTCTTTCTTCTCCTTGAGCTCTAGTGAGTGTGATTCTAGCTTTGGTTTGAGCTTAAATGGTCTAGAATTGCTTAGGTTTCAAATTTTCAATTTCGATCACATTAGGGTTTTTGATTTTTTTGAGCTTTGAATTGATTGATTCATGAAAACTCACTTCACAAATGTTGTTCCTAGTAGCTTAATATACATGTATGAATTTTTGTGGAATTTTTGGACATTTTTTGGATTTTTGGGTATTTTTCAATATTTTAATATTATTTTCTAATTTTCGGAAATTAATTATTTAAATTATGAAATTGTATTTTATGGTTAAATTAGGTGTTTAAATGAATTATAGGAATTTTGGAATTTTTATGAATTTCTAAGTATTTATTTTGAATTATTGAAGTTTATGTAAATTTGGGAAATTAGGGTTAATTATGTTTTTAATTGAATTTAATTGGTTAATCGAGTTTAATTATTAATATTATTGATAAATATGTTGAGAAAATTAATTTTGGATGATTATATAATTTTTGGTGAATTTTTGAAGTAATTATAGTATATTTATATATATAGGGGTATTTTGGTAATTTTACCCTAAATTGGCTAAAAATGTAATTTAATTGGTTTTAATAGTTATTTAAGGTATAAAAATGATTTCTACAAATTATTTAGTATTTTTAACTAATTAAAACTATTTTTCATAAATTATTTTTAATTATATATATAATATACAGTTTTTCTAATAAAATGAGCTTTTAATCGGTTTTTACAGTGTTTTAAGGTTAATTATGTAATTTCTACCTATAAAATGTATTTTTAGATTTTAAGGGTATTTTTGGTATTTCTTGAATTGTTCTGTGTTTGTGGACCTCGATCGGTAGATTGTAGTCTGGAGTCCGATCGAGGGGTTGTGGATTTATTTTGAGCTTGTTTTTCGAAGTGTGTTTCTTTGCAGGGTCGGCTCTACTCTTTTGAGTAGAGAGATGTCCATTTTACAGGGGAGGTTCTGTCGGATTTTTGGTAGAATTCTCGTAAAATATGATGTCCAGTCGAACCCTAATTCTGTTTCCATCTTTAATACTCTAGATCGAATTCTAGGATTTCTATTAGGCTTATTCTAATGTCGGTTATTTATTGCTTGTTTAGTTGTGCTGAGACCGAGGGCTAGTGGACCAGGCCCGTCGGACCCGTCTCGTGGAGCGCACTAGGGTGAGTTACTATACTATATATATATGCTTTAGGATGCATGTTTTAGAAAAGTATGCTTTATTTTAATAAAATATGCATGAATGATTTAAGTATTACTTAGGTTTATTTTCGGTATATTTTGGTATATTTTTAACTATATGCATGTTTTATAACTAAATTATTCTGAAAAATGCTTTTATGTATATTTTGGTATATTTTAGTTTATTTTGTAATTGTATTAGATTTATTCGATGTATATATACTCGAAATATACCTGGTTTATTTTTGGTATATTTCTAGTATATATATGGTCTATGTTGTTATTTTATTTAAATTCATGCATCATTTATTTGTGAATGAATGTTTTATATTTATTAATGAAGGATATCAATAGAACGTGCTACCTAGTGGGCAGCACTAGGACCGAGTACGTACCGGTACGCCTATAGTATTTAGGCTATAATACTAACTTATTTGTGGATATTGATTTGATGTGATTATTGATATGTGTGAGATATGATTTGGGTGTGATTACTGGAGCTCGGTTGACCAAGTGTCTCAGGGCCAATCACATTGGCAGTCAGACTGCTGGAGCTCGGTTGACTTAGTGTCTCGGGGCCAGTCTACTGTCTAAATGGATTAAGTGGACATATTTGGATCAAGTGAGCCTGTATGGCTAGAGTGTTGTCTAACACTCTTTTCGAGGTTACGATATTCTAGGGTTCTATGTGATCCTTCATAAAAGATGATTTTCAAAATATATATATATAAAATGATTTTATTGCATCTGTGTGTATTTGCCTGTATATATACATATTATATATATATACTGTTGATTGTATGCATTGTCATTTAGTATGTATGTATATATATTATAGTAATTCACTCAGTGAGGTCTGACTCCCCTCCGTTGACTAATTTTTCAGGAGAGTCAACATCTTCAGACCTCAGTAGCAGGTCTATACGCTGGATTTCTTCCGCCCCGGCTTCTTTGCGTAAACTGCTTACTTGAGTCTTATTTTTATAATCTAGACACTGCAGTAGTTATAAATTAATTGTGAGATATTATGTATTTTATTTATGCGAGATGCATTTTAAGAATTTGAACTGGATTGTATTAAAGAGATTTTATATATGTGATGAGTTGAGATTTAAATTAAATCCAATTGATGGAAATGTTATTATTATACTTATGATTTTTATTTCCACTGCAAATTTGATATTGTTATTATTACTATTGCATATTTTATTTTGTTTTTAGGCTTTCTACGGGTTCCAGATTCGAAAGAATTCCCGTTCCTTAGCGCCGGTCATGACCCCTGTTTTGGGTCGTGACAAAGTTGGTATCAGAGCGGAGTTCTGTGTCAGGGCTTAGTTGTGTGAGTTGTGGCCCTAGTTTTAAGGTTATGTTTTCTGTTGAACTACTGCAGTAAATTAGGTTCGAGTATGTCTTGATGAGTATTCCTTGCTTAGTTTTCAGTGTTATTCCTCCGTTGTCTGTTTTGCCTGAATCTTTCTGTTTGTCTTTTCAGTATGAGGAGGCGAGCGCGTGTCGCTCCACCGGTCATTGAGGCCAAGGATGATGAGTCTTTTCAGGATGAGGTTTTACCTCATGAGCAGCCAGTTAGATGTAGAGGTCATGGCAGAGGTAGACCTCGAGGAGTGGCAGGTCGCCATAGGCAGAGAGAGTTACAGGATGAGGAGCCTGTTGAGCCTGAATTTGATGTTCCTGTGCCTCCAGTTGTTCAGCCTGTTCAGCCTGCCTATCACCAGGGTATGTCTGACCCTATGGTAGCTTTGTTCTATGCCCGAGTTGGCAGGATTGCGTTTGATGGTACTTCCAATCCATTAGATTTTCTGCATGCGATTGAGACTAGGACTCGAATTGCTCACACCGAGTACCAGCGGATCATGATCATTGAGTTATCTGTCGAGGGACCAGCCCTAGATTGGTTTATTCAGATGATCCAGCCTTATATGATGACGATGACGTGGGCTCAGTTTCGAGAGCGGTTTATGAGGAGATTTTATCCAAAGCCTCTTCGTTTGAGCTATCATCTCTGTCTGACCAGTATTTCTCATGGAGATCGATCTGTAAAGGAGTATACCCAAGAGTTTCTTCGTCTGGGTAGATATGCTAAGGATCTGATGCGAGATCAATATTTTGCAATCACTACCTACGTTACTGGTTTGGGTTCAGCTTTTACTGGTATGCCCACAGCAGGTCTTACTCTGGAGTCTATGATTGAGTTGGCTAAGGAGATTGAGTTGAGGCTAGTTAGGCAGGGAGCGATGCCTGATTACTACCAGCTGGGAGTTCAGTCGAGTGGATTGCAGGCTACTCCGTATTCGAGCTTTCATGTTGGTTCAAGTAGTCAGCAGCGAGGTCCGACTCAACAGAGTCAGAGACAGCAGTAGCGAGTGCATCAGAGTAGTAAACATGGCCGTGGAGGTCAGCATAGATCATTCAGATTCGGGTCAGGTGCTTCGAGCAGCAGCAGTGGTCATAGTTCTGGATCAGCGGCCAGTGTTTGCCAGACTTGTGGTAGAGTCCATCAGGGATCGTGTTATCTGACACCGCTGACATGCTTCAGATGCGGGCAGACAGGGCATTTTGCCAAATCGTGTCCTTACTCCGGATATCAGCAGCAGCAGATTCCACGATTCCCACAGCAGTCGATTGCTAGTGCTGCACCCATGCCATTTCAGTTACCACCAGCTCAGCATCAGAGTTCCACTCAGTTTGTTCCATAACAGAGTCATGGTAGAGGTACTAGAGGAGGTGCCAAAGGTGTTGGCCAGGCTTATACCAGTCAGTAGGGAGGTCGAGGACAGGCCAGAGTTTTCCATCTTACTCAGCAGGATGCTCAGGCATCTAATGCAGTCTGGCAGGTATTATTTCTGTTTGTTACCTGGATGCTTGGGTTTTGTTTGATCCGGGTGCCACGCATTTGTTTATTTCTCCTGTTTTTGCTTCTAAATCTTATTGGCAAGCTTGGAGGATGGCTTTTCCTTTATCTATTGCCACTCCTCTGAGCGATTCCTTGGACACCGATATTGTTCTTTCTGGTTGTCCAGTTCTCATGGGAGATAGAGAATTACCCACTGATTTGATTCTGTTGAATGTGATGGAGTTTGATGTTATTTTGGGAATGGATTGGTTATCTCAGCACTATGCCGTGGTAGATTGCAGGAATAAGGAGGTGACATTCATAATTCCTAATGAAGAAGAATTTAAGTTTGTTGGTGATAGGAGTTCAGCACCTCAGAATCTTATTTCTGCTATTACGGCTAGGAAGTTATTGATGAAAGGTTGTCAGGGATATTTGGCATTGGTCAGGGATATGTCAGTGGAGAAGTTGTCACTCACAGATGTTCCTGTTGCTTGTGAGTTTCCTGATGTTTTTCCCGAGGAGTTACCAGGTTTACCACCTCACAGAGAGATTGAGTTCTGTATAGATGTGGTTCCAAGTACTACTCCTATATCTATGCCACCCTATCGAATGGCTCCTGCAGAGTTGAGGGAGTTGAAGGAGCAGTTGCAAGAGTTATTGGATAAAGGTTTCATTAGACCCAGTGTTTCTCCTTGGGGTGCACCAGTCCTGTTTGTGAAGAAGAAGGATGGTACCCTGAGACTGTGCATTGACTACATAGAGCTGAATAAGGTGAAAGTGAAGAACAAGTATCCTCTCCTGAGGATAGATGATTTATTTGATCAGCTACAGGGTGCACAGTTCTTTTCTAAGGTTGACTTGAGGTCGGGTTATCATTAGCTGCGTATCAGTGAAGCTGATATTCCTAAGACAGCGTTCTGCACTAGATATGGCCATTATGAGTTTCTGGTGATGTCTTTTGGTTTGACTAATGCACCAGTAGCTTTTATGGACCTGATGAATAGGGTATTCAGACTGTATATGGATCAGTTTGTGGTAGTCTTCATTGATGATATACTGATTTATTCGAGGAGTATGGAGGAGCATGTATATCACTTGAGGATTGTACTACAGACACTGAGAGATCATCAGCTTTATGCTAAATTCTCGAAGTGTGATTTCTGGATGGAGAGTGTTTCTTTTCTTGGACACGTAGTGTCTAAAGAAGGTATTCAGGTTGATCCACAGAAGATTAAGGCAGTATCTGATTGGCCTAGACCGACTTCTGTTACTGAGATTCGAAGTTTTCTGGGTTTAGCTGGGTATTATAGGCAGTTTGTGCAGGATTTTTCCAGAATAGCAGCCCCTATGACTCACTTGACTCAGAAGAATGTTAGATTCGAGTGGTCAGTAGCTTGTGAGAATAGTTTTCAGTTATTGAAGGAGAAGTTGACCACAGCGCCAGTATTAGCTTTGCCTAATAGTGTGGATAAGTTCACAGTTTACTGTAATGCCTCTAGAATTGGTCTTGGTTATGTGTTGATGCAGAATGGAAGGGTGATAGCCTATGCTTCGAGGCAGTTGAAGAAGCATGAACAAAACTATCCTACACATGACCTTGAGATGGCTGCAGTGATCTTTGCTTTGAAGATCTGGAGACATTATTTGTACGGGGTGACTTGTGAGATATTTACTGATCACAAGAGCCTTACGTACATTTTCCAGCAGCGAGATTTGAATCTGAGGCAGAGAAGATGGTTGGAATTGTTGAAGGATTATGATTGCGAGATCTTATATCATCCAGGTAAAGCTAATGTGGTAGCAGATGCCTTGAGTAGGAAGTCCTCAGGCAGTCTTGCTCACATCGATGTTGAGAGGAGACCATTGATCCAGGAGTTGCATCTGTTGGTGGATCAAGGTCTGATGATGAAGCTTAGTAGATCAGGTGGACTGCTAGCTCAGTTTAAGGTACAATCTGTACTGAGGGATAGGATTAAAGCAGCTCAGAGCCGATATCCTATTCTGGAAGAGCTTACAGAGAATGTCAGAGCAGGGAAGTTCATTGATTTCACACTCGATGATGATGGTGTGTTGTGGATCAGTGGTAGATTGTGTGTTCATGATGTGGATGATTTGAGAGAAGAGATCCTAGAGGAAGCACATTCTACAGCCTACAGCGTTCATCCGGGCATTACTAAGATGTACCACAGTATCAGAGATTTATACTGGTGGGATGGATTGAAGAAGGATGTCGCTGATTATGTTGCTAAGTGCTTAACGTGTCAGTAAGTGAAAGCCGAACATCAGAAGCCTTCTGGGAAGCTTCAGCCTCTTCCTATTCCCGAGTAGAAGTGGGAAAGGATAGCTATGGATTTTATGGTCGGTTTACCTCGTTCGAAGGATGGATATGATTCTATCTGGGTGATTGTAGACAGGTTGACAAAGTCTACACATTTCTTGCCTATGAAAGCCACTTATTCAGTTGCTAGATTGGCGAAGTTGTACGTGAAGCATATTGTGTGCCTTCATGGGGTACCTATGTCCATTGTGTCAGATAGAGGTTCAGTGTTTACTTCTTGTTTTTGACAGAAGTTACAGGAAGCGATGGGCACTAGGTTGGATTTCAGTACTGCTTTTCACCCTCAGACATATGGTTAGTCTGAGAGGACGATCCAGACACTGGAAGATATGTTAAGGATGTGTGTCCTGGATTTGGGAGGTACCTGGGATGATCATTTGCCACTCGTAGATTTTGCATATAATAACAGCTACCATAGCAGTATTGGTATGGCACCGTACGAAGCGTTATATGGAAGGAAGTGTAGATCCCCGTTGAGTTGGGATGAGATTGGTGAGAGAGCTTTGATTGGACCTAAGATGATTCAGGATGCTGCAGAGAAAGTCGCCATGATTAAGCGAAGATTAGAGATCACAGTTAGCAGACAGAAGAGTTATGCAGATCCTAGGCGCAGAGATGTGGAGTTTCAGGTTGGAGATTTCATTTTTCTGAAGGTATCTTCGATGAAGGGTGTGATGAGATTTGGTAGGAAGGGTAAGTTAGCACCGAGGTATATTGGACCGTTTGAGATTCTGGAGAGAGTTGGCATTGTAGCATATCGGTTGGATTTGCCTCTGAGTATGTCACAAGTGCATCCAGTATTTCATATCTCGATGTTGAGGAAGTATATCTCAGAACCTTCACATATGTTGCAACCTGACAGTGTGGAAGTGAATGAAGATTTGACGTTTGTGGAAGAACCTGTGGTGATCGTTGATTTTCAAGTTCGACAGTTGCGATCGAAGAAGATTCCAATGGTCAAGGTTCTGTGGCATAGCGACAGAGTCGAGGAGCATACGTGGGAGACTGAAACTGAGATGCGAGCTTCTTACCCGTATCTCTTTCCTTCTTAATTATGTTTTTTTGGAATTCGGGGATGAATTCTTATAAGGGGGGAAGACTGTAATATCCCGTGTTTTTAAATATTTTTACATTATATCGGGATATGCAATGTTAATAATTTTTGTATATATATTACGATATTTTACGAGTTAAGATGTATTTAAAACCTATTTTTATTATTGTGTATTATTTACAGTACTTTACGTAAAATTTTCCCGGGACTTGCATTTTCGGAGAAATTTTCATGTAAATAATTTATTATTAATTATTTTAAATATATTTTTGGACTTGCATGAACTCATACGTATTTTTAAAAGACTAAATAAAGCCTATGTGTGTAAATATTTATTTAATTAGGGTTTAATATATTACCCTAATATTTTATTATTTGTTTATTAATTTATTGTTATTTAATTATTTTATTTATTATTAAATTATTAAAATATTAAATTATATGTGTGGGTGTGATTTTTTTTAAATATTTTCTTAAAATTATTATTTATTATTATTATTTTTATTTTTTCTTTATTTTTTCTTTTTCTTTTCTTTTTCTTTTCTTTCTTTTTCTTTTTCTTCTTCTTCTTCTTCTTCTTCTTCTTCTTCTTCTCCCGAGCGCCCGACCACCCCTCACCACCGTCTGTCAAGCCGGTCACCTACCGTCGGTGTGCCTCCCGGCTTGCCACCACCGTTCCCAGCCGTCTCCCGCCGCTAGCAGCCTCCTTCCCCGGCGCCGGTAGCCCTTTTCTTCCATTTTGGCCGAAATTCTTCTCCTCGACGTCGATGATGATTTCGGCCATCGTTTTCGACACTGCCAGTCTCTTTCTTCTCCTTGAGCTCCAGTGAGTGTGATTCTAGCTTTGGTTTGAGCTTAAATGATCTAGAATTGCTTAGGTTTTGAATTTTCAATTTCGGTCACATTAGGGTTTTTGATTTTTTTGAGCTTCGAATTGATTGATTCATAAAAACTCCCTTCACAAATGTTGTTTCTAGTAGCTTAATCTACATTTTTGAATTTTTGTGGAATTTTTGGAGATTGTTTGGATTTTTGGGTATTTTTGAATATTTTAATATTATTTTCTAATTTTCGGAAATTAATTATTTAAATTATGAAATTGTGTTTTATGGTTAAATTAGGTGTTGAAATGAATTATAGGAATTTATTTCGAATTTTTATGAATTTCTAAGTATTTATTTTGAATTATTGAAGTTTATGTAAATTTGGGAAATTAGGGTTAATTATGTTTTTAATTGAATTTAATTGGTTAATTGAGTTTAATTATTAATATTATTGATAAATATGTTGAGAAAATTAATTTTGGATGGTTTTATAATTTTTGGTGAATTTTTGAAGTAATTATAGTATATTTATATATATAGGGGTATTTTGGTAATTTTACCCTAAATTGGCTAAAAATGTAATTTAATTGGTTTTAATAGTTATTTAAGGTATAAAAATGATTTCTACAAATTATTTAGTATTTTTAACTAATTAAAACTATTTTTCATAAATTATTTTCAATTATATATATAATATACGGTTTTTCTAATAAAATGAGCTTTTAATCGGTTTTTACAGTGTTTTAAGGTTAATTATGTAATTTCTACCTATAAAATATATTTTTAGGTTTTAAGGATATTTTTGGTATTTCCTGAATTGTTCTGTGTTTGTGGACCTCGATCGGTAGATTGTAGTCTGGAGTCCGACCGAGGGGTTGTGGATTTGTTTTGAGCTTGTTTTTCGAAGTGTGTTTCTTTGCAGGGTCGGCTCTACTCTTTTGAGTAGAGAGATGTCCATTTTACAGGGGAGGTTCTGTCGGATTTTCGATAGAATTCTCATAAAATGTGATGTCCAGTCGAACCCTAATTCTGTTTCCATATTTAATACTCTAGATCAAATTTTAGGATTTCTATTAGGCTTATTCTAATGTCGGTTATTTATTGCTTGTTTAGTTGCACCGAGACCGAGGGCTAGTGGACCAGGCCCGTCGGACCTGTCTCGTGGAGCGCACTAGGGTGAGTTACTATACTATATATATATGCTTTAGGATGCATGTTTTAGAAAAGTATGCTTTATTTTAATAAAATATGCATGAATGATTTAAGTATTACTTAGGTTTATTTTGGTATATTTTTAACTATATGCATGTTTTATAACTAAATTATTCTGAAAAATGCTTTTATGTATATTTTGGTATATTTTAGTTTATTTTGTAATTGTATTAGATTTATTCGACGTATATATACTCGAAATATACCTGGTTTATTTTTGATATATTTCTAGTATATATATGGTCTATGTTGTTATTTTATTTAAATTCATGCATCATTTATTTGTGAATGAATGTTTTATATTTATTAATGAAGGATATCAATAGAACGTGCTACCTAGTGGGCAGCACTAGGACCGAGTACGTACCGGTACGCCTATAGTATTTAGGCTATAATACTAACTTATTTGTGGATATTGATTTGATGTGATTATTGATATGTGTGAGATATGTTTTGGGTGTGATTGCTGGAGCTCGGTTGACCAAGTGTCTCGGGGCCAATCACACTAGCAGTCAGACTGTTGGAGCTTGGTTGACTTAGTGTCTCGGGGCCAGTCTACTATCTAAATGGATTAAGTGGACATATTTGGATCAAGTGAGCCTGTATGGCTAGAGTGTTGTCTAACACTATTTTTGAGGTTGCGATATTCTAGGGTTCTATGTGATCCTTCATAAAAGATGATTTTCAAAAAAAAAATATATAAAATGATTTTATTGCATCTGTGTGTATTTACCTGTATATATACATATTATATATATATACTGTTGATTGCATGCATTGTCATTTAGTATGTATGTATATATATTATAGTAATTCACTCAGTGAGGTCTGACTCCCCTTCGTTGACTAATTTTTCAGGAGAGTCAACATCTTCAGACATCAGTAGCAGGTCTATACGCTGGATTTCTTCCGCCCCGGCTTCTTTGTATAAACTGCTTACTTGAGTCTTATTTTTATAGTCTAGACACTGCAGTAGTTATAAATTAATTGTGAGATATTATGTATTTTATTTATGCGAGATGCATTTTAAGAATTTGAACTGGATTGTATTAAAGAGATTTTATATATGTGATGAGTTGAGATTTAAATTAAATCCAGTTGATGGAAATGTTATTATTATATTTATGATTTTTATTTCCGCTGCAAATTTGATATTATTATTATTACTATTGTATATTTTATTTTATTTTTAGGCTTGCTACGGGTTCCGGATTCGAAAGAATTCCCGTTCCCTAGTGCCGGTCATGGCCCCTGTTTTGGGTCATGACAAATTCAATTTTTTTCAGGAGCAAATCAAGGCTTCAACTTGTGTATAGCTGTTTGATAGTATTCTACATTTTAGATTGCATATCTCTTAGTATTTTGGACATATCTTGAGCTACAGAAGTCAAATTTAGGAGATTCAAAATGATATGGGAAGATAATTCAAATATATACAGTTTTATGAAGAATTATGGGCAGATTCAAATTTATTTAGGAGTAAATAATGGCTTCAATTTGGTTATAGCTGTCTGATCGTAGTCTACATTATAGATTGCATAACCCTTAGTATTTTGGATATATATTGAGGTAAAGAAGTCAAATTTAGGTGATTCAAATTGATATGGAAATCTAATTCAAATATCTATAGCTTTTATGAAGAAAGTGTGGGCAAATTCAAACGTCTTGAGGATCCAATCATGGTTTCAATCCATGGTTTTAGTCTGATAGTATCGCTCTCAATGATTCAAAATATAGATGTTGGACACATCATTTGCACCTCCAATAGGTATATTTTTTAGTATAAATACCTCTAGAGCTGAATGGAAGTTAAGCAACTTGTTTATCATTCATTATTTCTAAAGCATTCATTGAGCTCTCAAATTCTCTTAAACAATTCTTTGTTTGTATAACTCTTATGAGAGTTAGTGTGTGTGTTAGAAATAGAATTTCTCTTCATCTTAAATCTTGGTTTATATTAAAAGGGAAGTGAGATTTATTTCTAAAGGAATTGGTTTAAGTGTTGTCCATTGAAACACTTAAGTTTTGATTTTTTGAGTGAGCCTTGAAAACTCATGTTGTAAGGTTATAAGAGTAAGCAATAAAACTCTTGTATAATCTCAATATTGTGAATAAGATTGTGGGTGATTGAAAATCCTAACTTGGGGATAAGTTAGGTGGAGACGTAGGATTATTGTTGAATCCGAACTCCTTAAATCTTTGTGTTCTTCATTCTTCCTTCTCAACTTCTATTTAATACTTACAAAGAATTCTTTTAATTTTTCATTTTCATTTAATAGTCCTATTCACCCCCCCTCTAGGACTCTTTTCATCTATGTTTTTCATTTAGGTTCCCCATATACATTAACGATAATGTGTCATTTAAGTGTGGGGAGAGAATAATTTTTGCATTTTTACATTTCATGTATATTTTTGGTACATAAAATGCATTTCCTTTGCATTTTTATGATTTGGCCAAAATTTTGAATTTTGATGCTTGACACTTTAAAATTTTATGAATTATCACTGTGATGAACTTTTTATATGTTTGTGGTTTTATTAAGCTCATGATGTTTAATCTTGTCTTAATGGTTAGTTTGAATTCATTTTAAGCTTTGTTAACATTTTGAGTGGAGAATTTTGAGCTTTTAATCTATTTAATGCATGTTTTCATTCATTTGATCATATTATGAATTGATGTTTTGGGTTTAAGTATAGTGAATGAACTAGAATTCTTTCTAAGGTTACTTTTAGTTGCATGTGAAAGCAATTTTAAAAATACTATCTCTCTTATTCTTGCAAAAAAATAATATAAAATAAAATAAAGTGTGCTTGGAACTAAATTCCTATGTACTCTAATGCTCTTGAAAAGAGTAAGAGTATTCAAAGAAGCCTCTTAGGGTGTTCAAATTGAGTTGTTTGGGAAAGATGGAGAACTATGAAGAGAAGGAAGAATAACACAAATTAAAAAAAAATAAAGAGGAAAAGAGTTGATTTATGTATACCAAATTGAGAGCCAACTTAGTTTGAAGTCTCTTTCATTCATTTGTACTTTTCCTAAGATTTTGATTCATGATTGTTTGATTTTGAATGGGCAAAATGCTTTTCACTTGGTAATATATGTTTCTCGACTTGACTTGTTAACTTTTTTTTTCAAGAATTTAAGCTAGCTATTAAAAGAAGGTTGTGATGTGAGCTTGATTAAATTTGAATATACATTATGGTCATTGCATTGATGGTTTGTGTGTTTTTGAGCTTGCTTAAGGATAAGCAAAGTTTCAAGTGTAGGGGTTGTAAGCACCCAATTTTAGGATGCAATTATGCACAATTACGACGTAAGCCCCTATGATGAAATTTGTTCAAAAATTGAACTCGGTTGTCGATCTTCTAGACTCTAGGGACTAAATTGTAACATTTTTTAGGATTTAATTATAAAGAAGTCCATTTTTCAGGGGTCTTTTGGTAATTAAAAGTTAAAAAAATTAGGATCGGCATTGTGTAATGTTGGTCGATATTACACAATGTCGATCGGCATTATACTATGCCGATTGGCGTTGCACAATGCCGACCCGTAAAAAGTCCCATTTTTTTAATTTTTTTACTTATTTTTTTCATTTTTTTGTCAATTTTTTTGGTGTTTTGATTGGTTGAAAATTTAATTTTATTATTATTATTATATGATGAAAATTTTAACACGTTCAAAATGCATAAATAGCTTTCAAAAATCAAAACTCTATTTGTTTGTTTTAAAGAGAAGAGACCGTTCCTAAAAATTTAGGAAGTCAGTATGTAGGCAGACTTTACTTTAAAAAGCAAAGAGTTTGTGTGCGTGAGGGGAAAGACTCACACAAACAGATGAACTAAGAGAAACTTACACACACATAGACTGAGAAAAAAAGAAGACAAAAAAAATATAGAGAGATTGCGCAAAAGAGAAGAGAGTTACATAAAAAACCTTATCGTATAAAAAACCCTAAAAATCTAGACGTGAAGAACATCCTTGTCTTTAAAAAACCCTAAATTTGGATATTGTTAGTGTCTTTGAATGTAATCAAATCCCGGTCCAGAATTAAATCAATATTTAGTCAATTTTAACAATGATAATCTAATCTGAGGGGCTATCTCAAAGCATTTGCGCAGCATCTAAAATCATCAGTGTTCTTTTCTATTCCATTCTTTTTGTGGTTTTTATTTTATTTTGTTATTGTTTTGATTATTCAATTTCACTACTAATCTGATTATTTATGTGTTTTTGTTTTGATGTGCGAATGTGGATTGAGGAGGATACTGCCTGTGTTTAGACGAACAGAAGATCCACAGAATGCCATGGAAGAACCTGTGTTGTTTTCCAGTAGGACTTAGGATTTTTATCTTTATTTTGCATTTGGTATCCTATGTAGTTATTTTAATTCATAGGTATATAATTTTTTAATTTTAATTCTTGTACATAGTTTGTAATAGCCCTAGTAGTGGGAATAGTGAAAGATTTAATTTTCTGCATTTAAAATCAATTAGTAATTAGGTTCAATTGGGTAAAAATCAATTAAAATCAATGGTGGGAGTAGCTTAATTTAGGGTTTGCATGTAATTGATTTAGGGTTTCTAGAAAATCACTAAAATATTTGTTTGATCATTTTTTATGTTTTATTTATTTTGTGTTATGTTTTTGGGTTTTATATTATTTTAGGCCCCAAGCCCACGCTTAGGTCCAACTCAGATTATATAGGCTTAAAAAATGGTTTAGGACTTTAAATGATTAAAATCAATTTAGGCCCATTAGGTTAATTAGATTTTAGACCCGCTTAGTTAATTAAAACTTGTTTAAACTTAGCTCAGCCCACTCAATTTCATTTCTTTTAAAATAAATAGGCCTAGGCCCATATTTCACTTAAAATAAAACCAAGTTAGACTTAGGCCCATTAATTTAACTTTCCTTTAAAATTAAATAGACTTAAGCCCATTTTTTTAGACAAACTAAAATAAATAGATCTAGGCTCACTAATTAATAAAAAATGTAGGCCCACCTTTAGTCCCTTTTTCACTTGTAAATAAAATGTAAATCTAGCTAACTTTTTAAAATTAACATAGTTTAGACTGAGGGACAACAATATCTTGAGTGCATTTTTTATGTGTAATTTTATTGACTAGATGCCTAGGGTTAGATGGATGTCAAATAGGGTTTAAATAAAATTGCATGTAATTAGAGGATGAAATAATCACTTATAAAATTATTTTAAATGAACACGAGACTAAAAGAAGTTAGTATTCCGTTCCTAGAATATCTTGATTGTAGTGCTAACTTTCTTTTAGAGAATTGAGTACCACTAATCAAATTGTCCCAATTATTACCTTGGGTGGTGACTCCTCTTCTCCACGCTATGACTTTGTGACATAGTAGTGTGTTCCCTAAGGCCCTGAGCCTAAATAGTGTCGCAGTTACTAAAATCTTGGACGCATGCTAAACCCTACCATCTATAGTGGCGACTCCAGTGGGGATAAGAGACATTGATTCTACTTATGTCCTTTAGAGTTATTTTATTGATTATTATTTCATTCTTGCATTCATTCTACATGTCCCTACTAAACCAATTGCATTGGTTTATAATTCCATGATTCCACTAGCTTTTTGGAGTTGTAGATTGGCTAATCATCACTCTTAGCCTTAACTCGATTCAAGAGAGATTACCGGACTCATCTGACCAAAGTCTGTAACCCAAGCCCTTAAGGGGGATAATCTTCTCTCGAGTTGGTAAAGGATGTTGGGCCCCTCTGACCTTGGCTTGTAACTCAAAGTCCATAATGGAGAGCATCTTGCTAAGGGAACCTTAACTTTTCACCAGACCCTAACCATATATAATGCCCTAGTTACTTCCCCTAGGATTTTTACCCAAAGTGCTTATTTATTTGAATTGCCATGAGGTATTTCTATTTATAAAAGCCTAGGCCTATACCTTTGAAGCTCATTCAGGCTAATAAGGATTAGGCTAGACCTTTATATTTATAAATGTTGTTTTGTGCTTTTTTTTAAAGAGAGATTTGGTATGCGCGTCGACTCTTAATATCCCTTATTGATATGAAGGCCAAGACTAAAAATCCTAGGGAAAGAAACTCTCTATTGAACATATGTGTGAGAGAAATAAGGTTGGAAGGTTTACTTGCATGATGGCTTGTTAATT
The DNA here is from genome assembly GCA_947683625.1 of Mallotus nudiflorus. Taxonomy (NCBI): domain Eukaryota; kingdom Viridiplantae; phylum Streptophyta; class Magnoliopsida; order Malpighiales; family Euphorbiaceae; genus Mallotus; species Mallotus nudiflorus. The sequence goes on from CANTUR010000647.1 coordinate 45,537, forward strand.
GCTTCTTGATGCTTGCTACGTGCTAAGTGCTTGCTATTTGTTGTATAAACACATGCATCATGCATACATACAGTCCATGCATCATACTAACACCTTGTTTTATAGCCATCATAGATTCATCTAGGTCTTCTTGTCTTTAGGGGTGAAAAGGTGGCAGATTAATCAGAAAAGATCTAAGCCCTAAGTAAATAGCTTAAGAGATCCTTCAAGAACTAAAAAAGAGTCCAATCAACCTATTGTACCTAGAAGCTGAACAACCTCAGACTGAACAAACTAAAATGGAACAACAACCAGAGATATGGACCTTAGTGGACATTAAAGGAGCTTTGATGGATGACATAAGAGCTATGATGCAAGATGAACTGAGACAGGCTTTGGTCGGACTAGTGCAACCTATTATTGAACAACCACCTACTGCTACTGTTGAACAGCCACCTGCTACTAGAAATGTGCCTGCTACTGATGTGAGACTGAAAGATGTTGAAAACTATATGGTAGAAAAGGCAAAGAGAGAGTCACTTGAATTGGTCCATAATCATGAGTCAAAGCAGATGCAAGCACTGACTTAGAAAATGTCCAAGATGGAAGAGCTGATTAGAGGAAAAGGAATGGGATATTCTTTTGACTTTGATGACATGCTACAAATGGAGGGAGATAAGCTGCCTGAAAAATTCAAAATGCTTCAACTATAGAAATTTGATGGGAGAGGAGACCTTAAAATTCATTTGAGCCAATACACAACAACCATGAGCACTACTAGAGCACCATTAGCAGTAGTTGCTAGGCCGTTTGTACTGTCACTATAGGGAATGGCTGTAAATTGGTACCATGGGTTAAAAAAGTCTGTTAGGGTTAACTAGAATGAAATTTGTACTGCATTCTTAAAACAATATGATTATAACACTCGATTAGAAGTGTCTGTTAGGGATTTGGAGTTGACTAAGCAAAAACCCAATGAATCCTTTTATGATTTCCTTATTAGATTCATGAATAAAGTAGGACTGATGAAAAATAAACTAGCTGAAAAAGATCAAGTTAGGATGATTGTTCATAAGGTATCATATAATTTGGTTGAAAGACTGCAAATGATGAACCCAAAGACCTTCATAGATCTATATGATGATAGTTTATAAGCTGAAGAGATAGAGAATGAGAAAAAGAAGAATTATAGAGGCTTAGCAACCTGAAATTACTTAACTGGGGGCACACAATAGGGAAGTACTAGCCTAGCCATGGAGGTGTGTGTAGTTTAGCAACCCCGAAGGTTCTCCAATTTTAACCAATCACTCTCTAAAGTCCTAAAGAGACTAATCCAAAATGGCCTACTCTAACCCTTAACCTTTCTAAGCCACCAAACCCTAATGTCCCTAGTTTTAACCCTAACAGTTACTGTAAATTCCACCAAGTTGCTGGCCATCCCATAGACAAGTGTATCCACCTAAAACATGAGATCCAAAACTTGATAGACTCTAGAAAAATCACCGACCTTGAAAAATCCTAGTCTAACCCAAACACCTGAAACAACCCTTTCCCAAACTATCAAAATGTTCCACCACCAGCTACCATGATGATCAACTCAGGGGTTAGCAAAGAAGAAGTGCTAAGCTCATTCAAGGACCATAACCCTATACCTAATGGCGAATCTTTTGGACAGCCAAAGAGAGGAGTGGAAGATTTATTGGACTAGCCCTCAGGCAAGTTTGATTACAGAGTATTCTACTCGAAACCACCCTCTATTGATATCCATATTGAATCAATTAAGCCCTCAGGTTAAGGAGATGAGTTTAATGATAAGTCGATAAAAGAAGAGCCTAAAATTCCTGAGCAGCTGCCAAGAGGAGTTGAAGATCTATTGGGACAACCTTTGGCCAAGTTCGATTACAAAGTATTCTATTCTAAGCCCACTTTCACTGACATCCCCATTGAATCAATTGTGCCTATAGGGTGGGGTAATGAATTTAAGGATGAACCTTTGCTCTTAAACAGTCTCAAGAAGGAGTTGAAGATTTGCTGAATCAACACTTAGGCAAGCTCAATATGGATGATCTGAAAGGGAAGGAAACATACACAATGGAAGTGTGGAAAGATGGGAAAAGAGACCAAATCATAAGGGTTATTAATGTTTGGTATAACTTTAATGAGGAAAGCCCAGAAAATTTTGATATTTGGAGTGATGATCTTAAAGTGAATCATGTCACTAGAAGTAGGAAGAATTATAAAGTAACAGAAAAGAAAATAGAAAGAGTAGCAAAAAGAGAAGAAATAAAAGATGCAGAGATAGAAGAAGAACAAAAAGAGGATATGATTTTGGAACAATTGAAGAAGGCTAAGACAAATGTCAGTATTTAGGAATTACTGATGCCTTCAGGCAGCCATAGAAGGGCTCTTGTCAAAGCTTTATCGAATATAAATATTGAAATAGCCGCTATTCCAGAGGCTATAGTAGCAAAGGTTACAGAAAAGAAACATGAGCTGATAACATTCTCAGATGATGACTTGCCTTTAGAAGGAAGAAACCATAATAAGGCATTGTTTATCCTTGCTAAGGTGAGGGGAAAGAGAACAAATTTTGCTATGGTCAATAATGGTTCTGCTATTAATGTATGTCCTTTGAAAATCCTGCTAACTTAGGTTTGAAAGCTGAAGACTTAACATATTCAAACCTCATCATCAGAGCTTATAATGATAGCACTAGGAATGTGGAGGGGACATTTAAAACTTTGGTCAAAATAGGACCTATGGAATCAACCATTGAGTTTATCGTGTTGGACATTCTAGTCATTTATGCCTTGTTATTGGGACAACCATGATTCTATGCCTTGGGAGGGTTACCCTAAATTGTGCATCAAAAGATTAAATTTCCTTATGAAGGATAAGTTATGAGCATAGAACCTAGAACCAATGCTGTTGTGGCATCCATATTGGATAAACAGAAACAAGTGTGTGCACCCCTTGGTTTCCAGATTGTTGGGATATTTGATGGGACTGAAATGGACTCAAGAGCAGCAAAAATGATGGGGAGCATGAATTACCAACTTGGACAAGGACTGGGGAAGAATGAACAAGGAAGTCTAGAATTCCCAAGATTCAAAAATCAAGATGACACAACAAGATTGGGTTTTACAGGGGAAGCAAAGCCAAAAGGTAGAAGGGTAAGGAAGAGATTCAATGTAGAAAAGAGGAAGCTTTATGCAAAAGTTGGTCCTTTGAGTCAGAACTTCCTTAAGCCAGGGGAAAAAAATACTATCTAGGAGCCAAGGAATTAGTCAATGTTATTGGAGTAGATGTCCTTGGGTTTAAGATCTTCAAGGAGAAAATTATGGAGAATCTGGTGAAGGATAACAAAGAGGAAGTGATGAAGTTGGCAGCTGAGAGGATAAGCAGTGCTGCTATTGAAGAGCTGCTATTTTTGCCACTTGAAGAGGAGCCACCCCAAGATTTAGCTACTATTATTAGTGATAGTTTTGTTGATGTCTTTTATGATGAAACTGATGTAATAACATTTGGTCTATTTAAGGATGAAAATTCTATTTTTTTCCATGGTCAATGATATGAATGCTGGTTTTGGTTACTTGTGTGATGTGCATATTGATAGTTTTATGCATTATAATTTAGATCATTTATGCATGTTTGAAATTAATTCAATTCAACTTGATTCATTTAACATGGGCACAAATGATAATCCAAAGAACATTTCTATATCACATGAGGTAACTCCTAAAGAGAGGGAAAATTTTGAGAGAATATTAACAAAAAGAAAGGTAGTATTCGCTTAGACTTATGAGGATATGCCAAGGTTAGTTACGAAAATTACAGAGCATCACATTCCCACTTATCCAGAAATTTTACCTGTTAAGAAAAACTACGCAGGCTAAGACTGGAGTGGACTAAAAAGATAAGAGAGGAAATTGCTAAACAAATTTAGGATAATTTTCTAGAAGTAGTTGATTATCCTCAGTGGTTAGAAAATATAGTGCAGGTACCCAAAAAAGATGGTAAAGTGTGTATATGTGTTGACTTCAGGGATTTAAACAAAGCATGCCCTTAGGATGACTTCCCTTTACCTCACATCAATGTAATATTAGACAGTGCGACATCAAGTGTGATGTACTCCTTCATGGATGGGTTCTCTGGTTATAATCAAATAATGATGGCATTCATGGACAAGATCAAGATAACTTTCATTACAGAATGGGGGATATACTGTTATAAAGTAATGCCTTTTGGATTAAAAAATGTAGGTGCAACTTATCAAAGGGCAGTTACCACTCTTTTCCATGACATGATGCATAAGGAGGTCGAGGTGTATGTGGATGACATGATGGTCAAGTCAGAAGTAAAGAAGTACATTTCAAAGCTCTGGATAAGTTCTTAGCTCGAATTGAGAGGTATAATCTAAGGCTCGAAGAAATGCATTTTTGGAGTTACTTCAGGAAAGCTTCTAGGGCACATAGTTAGCAGTAGAGGAATTGAAGTAGATCCAGATAAAGTGAAAGCTATTCAGGAAATGTCAACACCGAAGACAGAGAAAGAAGTGAGAGGTTTCCTTGGTAAGTTACAATATATTAGTAGGTTCATTGCAAAGCTTACTTATATTTGTGACCCTATCTTCAAACCCCTGAGGAAAAATCAGCCTGTGAAGTGGAATGATGATTGTCAAAAGGCATTTGAAACAATTAAAGATTATCTTGCCAATCTGCTTGTATTGAAACCACTAAGGCAAGGTAAGCCATTGATCTTATATTTAGCCCTGGAAGAAAATGCAATGGGGGCAATTCTAGCATAAAAGGGACCAGAAGGGATATACCATGTAGTCTATTATCTCAGTAAAAAGTTCCTGCTAAATGAAGAAAAATATGACCTAGTAAAAAAGATATGTCTAATCATGATCTAGGCAATGAGGAAATTGAGGCATTATTTTTAGTCCTATAAGGTCCAAGCAATCTCAAAGATCGATCCTCTAAGGTATTTATTTCAGGCGCCTACTGTGACTGGAAGGATGTCTCGATGGCTAGTACTCCTAACTAAGTTTAATATAGAGTACATCACCATGAAATTCATTAAGGGAAGGGCAATAGAAGAATTCCTCACTCAGAATGTAGTCGAGGGTGATGAATAGTGGAATTTAGAGTTTCCAGATGAGAGTTTGGTAGTGGTAGAGCCTCGTGAATGGAAACTCTACTTTGATGGAGCTGTAAATAATAAAGGACCTGGGTTAGGATTAATTTTGGTTATGCCAGAAGGAGAGACCATACCGATGGCCAAGAAATTAGACTTCAAGGTGACTAATAATATGGCTGAGTATGAAGCATGTACCTATGGAGTTGAAGCAGCTCTAGCAGCTGGGGTAAAGGAGCTATTAATTTATGGGGATTCTATGCTAGTGATTAGCCAGACAAACAAAGAATGGAAAGTGAAAGAGGAAAAGGTGAAGCCTTACATCTACTATTTGAAAGCTTTAATGAAAAACTTCAATAAATGTTTCTTCATCCATTTGTTAAGAGACAATAATCAAATGGCAGATACATTAGCAACACTCTCTTAGATGTGGGATAGTGTAACGGGATCAACTATGAAGCCTTTGGTAATCATGAGATCAAGAGCTCCATGTTATGAGGGTAAACAGATTATGAGTGTTCGAATAGGGCCTAAAGAGAAATCATGGTTTTATGATGTTCAGAGGTTTATAAAAGAAGGAAAGTATCCAGATGAAGTGACTTCAAAAGAGAAATATGCCCTTCATGTTCTTGCATGTAACTATGTGAGTCATGATGGGGTATTATACAAAAGAATGTTGAATGGGATGTAGCTCAGGTGCTTAAAAAAGGGTGAAGCTGAAGAGGTTATGCAAGAGATTTATACAGGGGCTTTCCATTCTCATATGAATAGGATTATTCTAGCTAAGAAGATACTCAGACAAGGGTATTATTGGGTGAGCATGGAAAAGGATAGTATGAGAATGGTGAGATAGTGCCATCAGTGTCAAGCCTATGGAAATCTTAACCATCTTCTTCCTACAATACTGAATAGTTTATTGTCACCTTGGCCCTTTGCAGCCTGAGGAATTGACATCATAGGAGAAATAAGGCCGACAACATCAAATGGGCATAAGTACATAGTTGTGGCAATAGACTACTTTTCTAGATGGGTAGAGGCTGAGTCCTTTAATGCTATAAAAGCAAAACAAATGGCGTAATTTATTGAGAAGAGCCTTATTTATAGATATGGGGTTCCACACCACATTGTGACAGATAATGACATCCAGTTTTAGGTAGAAACATTATAATTGTTGTAGAAGTATAGGATTGAGCATCATAAGTCTTCACCATATCACCCTCAAGCTAAAGGAGCAATAAAAGCAGCTAACAAAAATGTCAAGAAAATTCTCTCTAAAATGGTCAAGACCTATAAAGATTGGTATGAGTTTCTTTTTTTTGCTTAATGGGGATACAAAACTACAGCTAGAATAGCCACAGGGCAAACTCCATTCTCCTTAGTATATGGTTGTGAAGCTGTTTTGCCTATAGAAATAGAGATCAAATCATTGAGAGTAGTCATGGAAGCTAAAACTCTTAAGAGTGAATAGGCACAGAAGAGGTATGATCATGTTGTATCTCTGGATGAGAAGAGGATGAATGCTTTGTTTTATACTCAAATATACCAGAGGAGGATAGTAAGATCATTCAATAAAAAGGTGAAGCCTGAAAAGATAAAAGTTGGGGACATAGTATTAAAATAGTCCAGAGTAGTGGTATTTGATCCAAGAGGGAAGTTAAGACCCAACTGGGAAGTGCCATATTTAGTCAAATCGATTTTGCCTAAGGGAGCTATAAAGATATCAGATATAGAAGGAAGTGAATTCATAGAGCTTGTTAACTTGGATCACCTTAAGAAATACTACCTGTAAAAAATAAAATAAAAGTAATATAAAGAAAATAAAGTCCGTTGATTAGAAAACCTAAAATGGCTAGTCAGGCAAAAGTTAGGACATTCCCACTACTCAGAAAACCTATAAAGCGCTGGCAGGCAAAAATTAGGGAATAAAAATAAAAGAGATGGTCCCGCTGGCTAGAAAACCCACAAACGGCTAGTCAAGCAAAAATTAGGGCAAATAAATTATTGAGAGAAAAATGTTCAACTAGAAATTTGAAAGAACTAGTTGATAACAGGAGTTATATCATGTGATGTAATAAATGTACTCATTTTATCCCTAATTAATGAATGATATTAAAATTGAATTTTTGTTCTAGCATTGCATGTTCTATCTTATTCAAAATGCATAAGTACTAGAAAGAAAAATAGAACATGAAAGCTTAAAATCAGCAATATAAGACTAATTCCTAATGATGTCTTTGCTTTTTCTTTTGTGACTCTTCATGTAAAGCTTGAGTCCTCTTATATCTAGAAAATCTTAATGATTCAGTAGCTTGTACCATAACCTAAGTCTTGTAATTATCATCAGTAGCTTTATCAGCATCTGAGTGTATGTTCCATTTAAGAATCCTGTAAGGCCATAAACTCTTGACCCTATCAAGGAAATCTTGTCTAAGTGGAAAACCTTCAAAGTAAGTCAGAATAATGACCAGGAATTATGGATGGCCGTACTAATGACAAAGTTAGGAAGGAGAAAAGAAAGTCGAGAAGTGCAGCCCTAGGATAGGAACACAGTGATCATACAAGTTGAGGTTCATAAACTTTAGCTTCCACTAAGGGTAAGTCCATGTAATCTCAATATCTGTAACACCTTATAACCAATTCATCTATTATTATATAGTATGTCTGTCCTTCACCTTCAATGGAAGAGATTGTAGTTGATGAAGCTGATAAGATGTAGGATTAGCAGGAACAGCAGGCAAGCTCAACTTCTCTTGTAACCAGATCTGAAAAATACAGAAAAATAAAATGAAAGCCCGCTAAGTTAAAAACCTAAAAGGATGACTTAGGCAAAAGTTAGGGCAAGCCTGCTAAGTTGAAAACCCAAAAGGGTGACTTAGGCAAAAGTAAGGCTAAGCCTGCTAAGTTGAAAATCCGAAAGGACAGCTTAGGCAAAAGTTAAAAAAAAAGATTTGGTTACACACCTGAAAGAGAAGTAAACTGCCCGAAAGATGATAATGGGTCTAGAATTTGTCCAATCCAATAATGGTCTCAGCAAGAATAATTAGCATAGGGTCAGACCCAACTTCCACTTGCTCTAGAATACTCACAATCCTAGTATTAGCATCTCCATGCAAAGAGACCAAGAGGAATTAAGCATAAAAGTAGAAAGCGACCATTCTAATCCAAGTAGCACTATTCTTGCCTTTAGTCTTACATGTAGTAATTAAAGAAGATAGATTGATAGTCTTAGAATTATGCATAAAAAAATGAATACTAGCTGGGGGCATATCGAAGAAAGCAACAAGCCTATCCAAGAATTGCATACCTAAATCAGGCAGGGCAATAGCAGCAGTAGAGTTCAATGAGCACCCTATGATAGCATCAAACTCCTCAATCACAAGACATAGCTCCTAACCATTAAAATTGAAGACATAATATTTTGAGCTCTAAAACATTGCAGTATCATACAAGAAATTATCATTTATCTTCAGATGAAAAGGTCGAAGCCTATTCCAGTCATCACCATTAAGGCTCTTCAGAAATTTCTTCATCAATTGGAGAGAAGCTTGAGTCATGATGAGAATGGAGAGAAAGGGATAGTGAAACTGGTTCTTTTATGAGCCTTTTATAAAGAGAGAAGTTGAATTTGGATGGAATTAGGCTTCCTCTACTAGATAGAGATAATGGATAATAAATGATAAGGATAAATGGATAGAGATAGAGGATAAATAACATAATTATCTAATTATCATTATCTTAATTATATAATTATCTTTATTATCTAAAATATTTATCCATTTAGTTAAAGTCTAATTTAAGGTTAAATTAAGACACAAACTAGTTCAACACAGTGCATACAAATAAGATAGAATTCAGAACACAGTAGTATGATAGAAAAATCTGATAGCCTAAATCAGTCATCTTGGGCTCTAGAATTCGGCCAGGGGATCCATCCTCTAGTAGAGTCATCATGGTGAAAGATGTTCAGAGGTTTGATAGAGGAAGACCCAACACTGTAAGGATCAATGCCCGAACCTATAAACTGTTGGCGAAGCATTTTAATCTCACGCTTTAGACCACTCAAGTAGCTTTGTACATATAGAAAACACATCATGTGCATTTCATGCACAACATACTTACATTTGCATCTTTATTGTACATATACTTACCCTCCAACTATCTGTAACTTGCATAGTGAATAACCTCTGAGATGAGGCGAGTCCATGTAAATACTCCACCTATGTCCGAGGGACCTATTTTGTAAATTTATTAACATTAGTGTCGAGTGTATAGATTACGCAGGAAACAAGTCAGAAAAACTTATATGAGAGGCATCTGTAAGAGAAAAGATAGAAAGCTGAGCATTACTAAAATGCATCTACTACTCGACTAGAGTGTAAACAATAGGAGCCCAATAGAACATGGACCTATCTGAAAGTGAGATATCACCAAGGGTAATGCTCACAAAAGCACCATTGTGACTAGTCCTAACATGTTGAGAATGATGAACAGGACTAAGTCTAGGCTTAGGACTCACAATATTAGGAATAACCTCAGTCTTTAGAGCAATCTTAGTATCCTTATTTGCATCAACAGAAGAGCAAACCTCCTCAAATTGTAAAGAGAAGGAGTGATTCATAGGTCCTATAAGTAGAAGCTAAAATAATGAGAAATTACCTCATCATCATCAATAGGAACATGCTCTAAGAGGCTCTCATAGATAAACTACTGATAATGTCGAGAATGCTTAAGAAAATCTGAGGCAACATATCCTTGTAGTGCATCCTTCAACTCTAAACTTGTAAGATGTGAGCTGCAGAGCATAGAGGAAGGGACATCAGATGGAATGTGATGTCTAGAAGGGCTGAAAGACCATAAATACACTCATTCCCCTAAATACCACATCAAACAACCACAACCAAAGAGTAAGATCCTCATAGGCTCAAGGCGAATTGCAGCTGCCATGAAATCATATCGCTAGATGTCCTCAGTACCCTCCAACCAATCAGATTTTATCTATAATTTATGTTAATTAAGTCTAATATCTATTAAACTGTAACATACTAATGATTTTATTTTTTCTTACCAGGTGCCACTCGATAGTGTTTAATTGATCACGATACGTCTGCAAAGTATTTTTGTTGCTAGCAAGGCAGGAAGAACCCCATCTCATCATCAGAGGAAAGGTCCTATCAGAACTTATAGTGTCAAAGCCTCAAATTAGCTCAATCTTTATGCTCCAGATCTAGAAGAAAGAGAACATATAAGAAAAAGGCAAAGAAAAGCAAGACTATAAAGATCAAAGGAAGGAGAACATACATGCAAGACATGCCAAAAGCCACACATCATGATAACACCTCTACAAATAGTGTCCAGTTTGTAGTAAATATAAGCGAGTGCAGCAGATCTCCAATCTAGTATGGCAACTCGATCCAAGTCACGAAAAGGACCAAACAGAAGTAAGAAAAGTTACCTCATTACCCACATCTCTGCAACTGTGGGTATGTAAATGAGTCAAAAGAAAGATAGTTGAGTTTTCTCAAAGTCCAAGATCATTTTGAGGAAAATAAGGGGATAGAATCCTCTAATGTTCTGAAGTCTCAACTCTCTCATGTTATCTATCTGACGAGGAGGCCATAGGATCAGACGGATTGCAAATTAGATGTCAAAAGATAAAGAAATCAAGGAAAGAAAATCAATAAAAAGAGAGAAAATGAAAGGAAAGGAAAATGAAGAAAGGAGATAATGGAATGTTACATGCAAAAAAGGAAAGTATATATAAAATGGAAAATATCCACTTTAGTTCTTATACATGGATCTAAGTTCATTCATTGAAATTTGGTCCATAATTGCATTCTAATTAGGAACATGTTCCTAATTAAATCACAGCATTCATTAAATTAATAATTCATTAAATTATTAAAACTGCATAATCAATCTGTGATTTTGAATTTTCTATCAAGTACAAAATATAGAACAAGATTACAGAATTCATTTTTTGTAATTTACATGCATCATTTCAATCAAAGGATTTATATGCTGCACAGTAGCTATGATATGAATTTCAAATGATTATTTTATGTGCTGCACAGTAGTCATAACCTTCATTATGTTATATATTGCATAGTAGTTATGACATAAACTTTCAAATTCATCAGTGCTAGACGTTCCACATAAACTATAGCAAGTTTTCAATTTATTATCACTAGACGTCCCATAGGGAATATAGCATCATTAGACGTCCCATAGGGAATATAATGAAATTCATCACTGCTAGATGTTCTACAGGAACTATAGCAAGTCTTCAATTTATCATCATTAGACGTCCCTGTAGACACTCAATTTAAGGATGATATGTTATGGATGTAACAAAGGACTCTAGTGATAAAAATGTCTTCAAAACTTAATCCTTAAAAAATTCTAAAGGCTTTTAAAGGAAGGATTTAATGTTTTCAGGGACTAAATCGCAAAGTTCTTTTTAGGACCTAATTGTAAAATTTAAATTTTTTGGGGGTTTTTTTGTAATTAAATGTTAAAAAAAAAGTGCGTCAGAATTCCATAATTCTGATTGGAATTATGTAATTCTGATTGGAATTACATAATTTCGATCGGAATTACAACAATTCCGATCGAGATTGTATAATTCTGATCGGAATTACACAATCCCGGTTGGAATTGAATTCTTCCATTTTTCTATTTCTAAATTGCTCCCAATTTAGTGTTTTAATTGGCATAAAATTCCTAATTAATTCAATCTAAATTGGTTTAAACTTCCTAATTAATTCATTCCTAATTAGTTTAAAATTCCTGAATACACTTTAGGAATTATAATCACATTAGGATTGGGGTTAGGCCTCCTGATTCTACTATAAAAGAAAGTAAAAGAATAGGAAAGAAAAAAGAAAAAAGAAGATTGGGGCGTAGAAAAGAGAAGAGGAGAAAAAAAAGGAAAAAAGAAAGGAGGAAAAAGAGAAAAAAAAAGAGAGGCGTAGAAAAGAGAAAAGGAGAGAAAGAAAATTGGGTTTTTATTTTTCTTTTATTTACTTTTAATCAAAAATTACTTTTGATTCATTAACTAATTCAAAACCCGTGAAGGATTTTTTAAAGAAAAGATTCGAAGACTTATCAAGAACGGTGAATCACAAATCTGAGGAGCACCCTGATCAACCATAAGCATATCATATTCTTCTTCTTCTTTTATTTATTTATTTATTTATTATTCTATTTATTTTATCATAATTTATTCATTAATTATTATTATTTTTTATGGTGATTGTGGAGGAAAACACATATGATCATATGAGGAAGATGAATTGGAAATCCACATAAGACTATGGATAAAGCCCCGTAGAGGCTTAGTTTCTAGGGCTTTATTTTTTATTTTTATTGTCTTTATTTTTATTTTATTCTTTATTTTTATTTTTATTAATTATTTTATGAATTAATGTAATAACCCCAATAGTGGGAATAATAATAAAATTATGTATATGGTTGCATGATTTTTTATTAAATTGGTTAGTAAAATTAGGTTTCAATTTGATAATTATTTAAAATCAATGGAGGAAGTAGATTAATTTAGGTTGCATATTAATAAAAATTAGGGTTTTAGTAAGGTTTAAATTAGTTGTTTATTTAATCTTATTTAATTGTTCTTTTATGTTTTTTATTTGTTTTTGAGCTTATTTATTATTTTTGTGTGTTTTAGGCCTTAAGCCAATTTCAGATTTTGATTTGTTTATTTTTAGCCCATATCATTTAATAATTAATTAGGTTTAATTAATTAAAATATATTTTTAGGTTCATAATTAATTAGATTTTAGATTAGAAATATCCTTAGGTCCATTTAGTTAATTAGACATAGGCCCACGTAACGCAATTTAATTAATTTAGACTTAACTCATTTAATTTAATCTCTTTTTCATAATTTGTAGATTTAAGATCATTATTTAATTAAAACATGTAGAATTAGGCCCAGTAATTAAAATACCTTCATAATATGTAGAATTAGGCCCTTTTTTTTTATTAAAATTAATAAACTTAGGTTCATTTAATTAAAATTAAAAGGAATTAGGTCTTTAGGTTCACTTATAATTTAAAACATGTAGATTTTAACTCATTTAATTAAAATCTATGTAGATTAGACTAACCTAGGGGTTATATGATTGAATGCATTATTTACTTGTATATTTCATGACTAGTTTGCCTTGGAGTTTATTATTTTTGGGTTTATATGAAATTGCATGTAAATAGAGGATAAGATTGTAATTCATAAAGTAATTCTAAATGAACACAAGGCTAAAAGAAGTTGGTATTCCATATCCAGAATCTCCTGGTTGTGGTGCTGGCTTTCTTTTAGGGAATCGAGTACCATCTTTTCGATATGTCCTAGTTATTACCCTGGGTGGCAACTCCTTATCTCCACACCATGTCTTTGTGACAATGGTTAGTGTGTTCTCTAGAGCCTTGAGCTTAAACAGTAACGCGGTTGCTAAAATCTTGGACGCGCGCTAAACCTCGCCGTCTACAGTCCCACAAGGAATATAGTGTACATCATTAGACGTCCCATAAGGAATATAATGAAATTCATCAGTGCTAGAAGTTCCATAAGAACTATAAAATATTTTCAATTTAACTTCACTAGACATCCCACTGGGAATATAGTGTACATTGTTAGACATCCCACAAGGAATATAGTGTACATCATTAGATGTCCCATAGGGAATATAACGAAATTCATTAGTGCTAGACGTTCCACAGGAACTATAGCAAGTTTTCAATTTATCATCACTAGATGTCCCACAGGGAATATAGTGTGCATCGTTAGATGTCCAACAGGGAATATAATAAAAATCATCATTGCTAAATGTTCCATAGGAACTATAGCAAGTTTTTAATTTATCATCGCTAAACGTCCCACATGGAATATAATGAAACTCATTTTCACAAAGTCCATTAGATGTTCAACAAGAAATATAGTGAGACTTATCAAACATTACACCTTGCTCAATAATTTGGGCATCAATCTATCATTTAGGATACAATTAAGTGTCCTAATTCCTTTCTTTCAAAATTGTGTGCTTCTATTGCTTTGCCATAATTTATCAAAAATATAATAATAAAGCAGGGGGGGCAACTGTAAGCACCCAATTTTGGGATACAATTGTACATAATTACAATGTAAGCCCCTATGATGAAATTTATTCAAAATTTGAACTCGATTGTTGATCTTCTAGACTCTAGGGACTAAATTGCAATATTTTTTAGGATTTGATTATAAAGAAGTCAATTTTTTAGGAGTCTTTTGGAAATTAAAAGTTAAAAAAATTAGGATCGACATTTAATGTCAATCGGCATTGCACAATGCCGACACGTAAAAAGTCCTATTTTTTGATTTTGTTGAGTATTTTTTTCATTTTTTGTCAATTATTTAGTGTTTTGTTTGGTTGAAAATTTAATTTTATTATTATTATTATCTGATGAAAATTTTAACACATTCAAAATGTGTAAATAGCTTTGAAACATCAAAACTCTATCTATTTATTTTGAAGAGATAAGACCGTTCCTGCAAATTTAGGAAGTCAGCATGTAGGGAGACTTTACTTTAAAAAGCAAAGAGTTTGCATGCGTGAGGGGAAAGACTCACATAGATGGACGAACTGAGAGAAATTCACACACACACAGACTGAGAAAAAAAGAAAATGAAAAAAATAGAGAGACTGCGAAAGAGAGAAGAGAATTACACAAAAAACCCTATCGCATAAAAAAACCCTAAAATTCTAGACGTGAAGAACAACCTTGTCTTTCAAAACCATAATTTTGGATACTGTTAGTGTCTTCGAATGCAATCAAATCCCAATCTAGAATCAAATCAATAGTGAGTCAATTTTAAAGGTGATAATCCAATCTAAAGGGCTATCTCAAATCATTTGCATAGCATCTAAAATCTTCAGTGTTCTTTTCTATTCCATTCTTTTCTTTTTGTGATTTTTATTTTATTTTATTATTTTTTTGATTTTTCAATTTCACTACTAATTTGATTATTTATGTGTTTTTGTTTTGATATGCGAATGTGGATTGAGGAGGATACTGCCTATGTTTAAATGAACAGAAGGTCCATGGGATGCCATGGAAGAACCTGTGTTTTTTTCCAATAGGACTTAGGATTTTTATTTTTATTTTGCATTTTGGTATCTTATGTACTTATTTTAATTCATAGGTGTATACTTGTTTGGTTTTAATTCTTGTACGTAGTATGTAATAGCCCTAGTAGTGGGAATAGTAAAAATTTAATTTTCTGCATTTAAAATCAATTAGTAATTAGGTTCAATTGGGTAAAAATCAATTAAAATCAATGGTGGTGGTAGCTTAATTTAGGGTTTGCAGGTAATTGATTTAGGGTTTCTAGAAAATCACTAAAATGTTTGTTTGATCATTTTTTATGTTTTATTTATTTTGGGTTGTGTTTTTGGGTTTTTATATTATTTTGGGCCCCAAGCCCATGCTTAGGTCCAACTCACTTTAAATAGGCTTAAAAAATGGTTTAAGACTTTAAATGATTAAAATCAATTTAGCCCATTAGGTTAATTAGATTTTAGGCCCACTTAGTTAATTAAAACTTGTTTAGACTTAGCTCAGCCCACTCAATTTCATTTCTTTTAAAATAGATAGGCCTAGGCCCACATTTCACTTAAAATAAAACCAAGTTAGACTTAGGACCATTAATTTAACTTTCCTTTATAATTAAATAGACTTAAGCCCATTTTTTAGAAAAACTAAAATAAATAGATCTAGGCTCACTAATTAATAAAAAATGTAAGCCTACCTTTAGTCCCTTTCTCACTTGTAAATAAAATGTAAATCTTGCTAACTTTTTAAAATTAACATAGTTTAGACTTAGAGACAACACGATCTTGAGTGCATTTTTTATGTGTAACTTTATTGACTAGATGCCTAGGGTTAGATGGATGTCAAATAGGGTTTAAATAAAATTGCATGTAATTAGAGGATGAAATAATCACTTATAAAATTATTCTAAAAGAACACGAGACTATGAGAAGTTAGTATTCCGTTCCTAGAATCTCCTAGTTGTGGTGCTAACTTTCTTTTAGAGAATCAAGTACCACCAATCAAATTGTCCCATTATTACCCTGGGTGGCGACTCCTTTTCTCCACGCTATGACTTTGTGACATAGTAGTGTGTTCCCTAAGGCCCTAAGCCTAAACAATGT
Source organism: Mallotus nudiflorus (assembly GCA_947683625.1). Taxonomy (NCBI): domain Eukaryota; kingdom Viridiplantae; phylum Streptophyta; class Magnoliopsida; order Malpighiales; family Euphorbiaceae; genus Mallotus; species Mallotus nudiflorus. The sequence goes on from CANTUR010000647.1 coordinate 61,862, forward strand.
TATAGTTGCTAAAATCTTAAATGCACACTAAACCCCGCTGTCTATAAGGATATTTATTGGTGCAAAATTGCATATATATTTAGGACTATTTTTAGCATTCATTCATTCATTCATTTTAGGTAGCATTTATTACAAGTTATCATATAGGAATACATACTTTTATATTTTATTTTAATTTTATAGGGTAAAAGAAGTATAGAGATGCTTGATAGTGATGAGAGGAAAAGAAGAAGAAGAAAAACTAAGGAAATAGAGGCCTATCACTATTATGATCATGGGTGGAAACACAATCATTGATTGTTTGAAGCATTATGCATTCCTAGGTCGAGGCCCCTTCTGCAATCATAACATATCTACGATTGTAGGTTCTTAGTAGCCAAGCCCTTTATTATAAGCGCAACATTTTTGCGATCGCCACTCCTTTATTAGTCGCCCCTTTGTTGCAATCGCGGATCTACCCGCGATTGTAGCCAGCTCATTACCAACATAAAACATGCTAAAGTGGACATTTTAAAAAGAGTAAATCTATGCTATGGTGGATGAGTCTAAGCAACTACAAATACCGCATGGTGTAGTAGTATCTTCAGCTCTTCCATCGTATGGTGCTAGTTGTGGTCCCTTTGCACATATGCATAACAAGACTCGATATCAATAGGTGGATCCTTTTGAAGTATTTTACTTTAAGCATTTTAAATTTTGAATTAAGCCCGGCTAGGAAAATAAGTGTTTGAAGCTAGGTAATGTGTTTGTGGACTGATATTACTCCATTAATATATTCCCCTTATTCACACATTTGGGCATCAATTTCTTGAAATATCCCTGCCAGTTCATTATAATATGCAGGTAATGACTTACCATTATGATGTGTTGTGAATGATTTTTAGTTTAATTCAAACAACTGAGTTTCATCAGATCCATTATAGAAGGTTTTTGAGACATCATCCCATATCTCCTTTGTTGTTAGAAGATGAATGAATATCTGCATCAATGTCAGACTCATGGAATCAATCAGGTAACTTTTGACTTGATTATTATAAAGAAACCAAGTCTCCAAAGCTTTATCTCTTATTGGTGGTTTTGGTGTAGTTCCATTAAGAAAGCTAGATTTATTTCTGGCTCCAATTCGTATCTCTATGAGCTGTGACCATAGAGTATAATTTGTATCATCAAGAATAATTTCTGTGGGAAAGGGAGAATTATCTTGAAGAGTTTAAATAAAAATGGGTGTTCCATGGGATACGATGGATGTGTTTTCGGTGGTCATGATTTTGAAGATTTAAAGGATTGAAAAAAGAAAGAAAAATATGATTTCAAGGAAAAAATACAATTTCAAGAATTCAAATTTTTTTTTTGATTTCAATGAATATGCTTTGATACCATGAAGAATAAAATGCAGAGAAAAAAGAGAGAAAATTCAAGGAAAATATTTTTTCATGATATTCAAAGAGGGGTTACAACCTATATATATACATAAGAATCCTAATCACAACCTAATTAGGAATAGAATAACATCCTACATAGAATAAAGAATTTATTTCTAATTGTATATAAATATTTACTTCCTAAAAAATATTTACTTCTTCAACATATATGACAACAACAAAATTTTAAGGGAGTAACTTACTTTACGTACATAGCTAGCTAAATAGACAATAGAAAAGGTAGAGATTTTTACACTTCATTCATTTATTTCTGCACTCCTTTTTTATATTTTGAAATTTAAACTTATATAATTACTTTTTGTTTAGAATGTTTATTTTTTTCATTAACTACTATTCTTAAACTATACTCTTTTTTTTTAAAAAAAAAAAACTACACTCTTTTTAATTTTTTTTTTATCTAATTTACTATCTAATGTTTAAAATTATAAAACTACTTGTACTTGAGCTTACATCTTTTTTTTTTTTTTGTATTAAAAAACTTAGCATAGTCAATTATTTTTTATAAGAATTCTTTACCTTTTTAATTTATTTAGACAATTATAAAACTTGCACTAATTATTAAAAAAAATAACAATCTTTTTTCTCTTTTTATGAAAAGCTTTTTAATTTTTGCTTGTATGAATAATTTTTTTAATATCATATGCACAATATTATATTTTTATTTTTCTTATCATATTTTTTAAAAAGTAATATAAAAAATCAAATTACATGATTAAAAACATATATTATAAAAATTTAATGAAAATTCATCATATAAAAAAATTGTTGCAATTTTAATTTTTAAGACAAGTGTTATAATGTATTACTAATAGAAAAGTAAGTGGTATATTTTTTTTATCACATAGACTTTTCGTAATATAATTTAATTAGAGTATTTGTTGGGATATATTTTATCTAAATTACATGTAAATTGATTTTAGCTCAATTCATTGAATTTATGAATACTTTTTATATGATGAATTATTCTTGAATTTTTAAAATGATTTTTTAATCACATAATTTGATATTTAAATTCTTTTTAAAAAATGATGATAAAATAAAAAAAATAAAGTTATGTGCATATGATATTTAAAAAAATCTCTTTGTAAAAAAAATAAAAGATATGTTATTTACTATGATTGGTGAAAATTTTACAATCAATATTAGTTAAAAGTTAATGAGTACTTATAAAAAAAAATAGAGCAAATTACTTTTGCGCCCCATGATATATACCATAATTCACACTTTTTCCCTTATTGTTTGAAAATCGAACACTTACCTCTCAGTTTTCATTCCATGAACATTTTGCCCCTTCCGACTAAATTTCCTGCAACTCTTTTATATCAAAAAACATTTAACCCATCTAATTTATAAAAATGAATACTTTAATCCCTGTATTTAAAAAATAAACACTTTAAACCTCTCAATGTTTTATTAATATAATAAAAACATAATTTTAAGGTACTCTTTAATCAATATTAAATAATTAACATTTTATTTATTAAAATTAGAAATTTAAAAAAAAACACATTAAATGGTAAATATTGTTATAATTATTTCAAAAGTATCCCACATTGCTCAAATAGAAACTAGTTTTATTGTTTATTAATATTGTCAAGTTATTGGACTTGTAAATGCATAACTACTGAGTTTACTACATTATATTATTACAGTTAATTTGCAAGTGTATTGTTAATTGCAGCCTCTTCAAAATTAAAAAAATCATAACTGTTGAGTTTATTATAGAATATTATTATAATTAATTTGCAAGAATAAAATACTCATTATGGAATCAATTTATATTTCAAGAAAAAATGAAGTATAATTAAAATTAAAAATTAAAATAAATTTAAAAATATAAAAAATTAAAATGTTTAATTTTATTAAAATACATGGTTTAAGTGTTCATTTTTTATAAAATAGAGGAGGTTAAATGTTTTTTGATATAAAAGTGTTGCTAGAAATTTGGTCGGAATGGGCAAAATGTTGATGGAATGAAAAGTAAAGGGGGTGAGCGTTCAATTTTCAAACAAGAAGGGAGAAAATGTGAATTATGATATATCTCAGGAGGGCAAAAGTAATTTGCTAAAAAAAATTGACTATATTAAATTTTATTAATGCAGAAAAAAAAAACTCAATTACAAGTAGTTTTAAAATGTTAAACATCAAACAATGAATTTGGAAGTAAAATGGAAAAAAAAAATAGTAGCTTAGTAATTGTAATTAATATAAGAATAAAAAATAGAGGACATTTATATAATTTATAATTAAAAAAAAATAAAAATGGAGTGCAAAATTCAATAAACGGAGCGCAAAAATCTCCACCCAATAGGAAATACAAACATAGTATTAGAATGAGTGAGTTGTATGACACCATAAAATTGGGAGAAATAGCTAGCTAAATAGCCAATCCATAGCTATTGCAAATAGAAAAACAATATCTACCAGAAATTGCTATTTCTAAAAAAAATCTCATTAGCTAGCTACTGAAAATAGCGATAAAAATTTGAAATCTATGGCTAATTTAGCAATGAACATTGACGTGGGTTTGAAATAGTAAAAATAGTTGCAAATTAGAAAAGCAGAAATTGGTTTGTGATTATAGTGGCGGACATTCAGCAATAAAATTAAGTAGAATATTTATCGTCATTTTTTATCAAAAATAATTTCATAATAACATATTAATTATAAAATTTTTCATGTGAAATTAAAAATCTAGTAGCTATGAAATAAAATTAATCACTAATGTAAAGTTCTGTAAATTAAAACAGGAAATTTTTATCATAATTAAAATTAGCTACATATTAATTAGTTACACAACAAATTAGAGATGGATTGGGAATAAAAAAATAGGTGCTAATTTCAATATAGAACAGAATTCATAGCATTAAACACATAAGTGTTTAGAGCTAAATGCTGAATTATGAAGAGAGATACATACTAAAAATTGGGTTGAATGACTTTAAATCTCAGCATATATATATGTTGAGATTTAAAGTCATTCAGCCCAACTTTTGACATGTATCTCTCCTCATAATTCAGCATTTAGCTCTAAACGCTTATGTGTTTAAATGCTAAGCTTTAAAGTCATTCAGCCCAATTTTTGACACGTATTCCTCCTCATAATTCAGCATTCAGCTTAAAATGGTTGTGTTAAATTTTAAAATTCACAATATTTTTCTACCAAAATATTTAAAAAGGTATAGTTTTTGTTCCCCTGTCATCAATCCCTCCTCTTATTCTCCCACAAATCACATGCCCATACAACAACGAAGTCGCTCTCATTCCACCTCCATTTCTTCCCTCTGATAATCTCATCTTATGATTTTTGAAACAATCATCATTCTCTATAATCACTATTCCCTTCATCCCTCATTTTCTTCGTACCCAATCGAACTTCTCTCCTCTACCTTCTCTTTGATTTGAGGTACTTTTTTGCCTTTTCGTTATTATTGAAATTGATTCACTAAGGTTTTCTTTTAGGGCTTTCAAACACTATCTTTCGGGCTTTATTTTTTCTTTTTTCATTATTATTTGGATTTTAGGGTTTTCAGTATTATTCATGAACTATCTATCATCTATAGCGTGATTCTATAGCTAAGCATATTGTGTTAGCATTTGGGTATTTGATTGATCAATTTTTATTGATGAATCTCTGACTTTAGCTTTATTTTTTAGTGTTGTGAATGTTATTTTCAATATATATATATATATATATATTGAAGAATAAAATTTAGAGAAAAAAGAGAGAAAATTCAAGGGAAATATTTTTCCATGATATTCAAAGAAGGGGAACAACCTATATATATACACATAGGAATCCTAATTACAATCTAATTAGGAATAGAAATGCATCCTAAATAGAATAAATAATTTATTCCTAATTGTATACAAATATTTACTTCCTCAACACTCCCCCTCAAGTTGGTGAATTTATGTCAATTATTCCCAACTTTCCAAGTGAGTTGTAAAATAATTTTTCAGATACCGTCTTTGTGAGGATGTCAGCTAGTTGAGTGTGAGAAGAAACAAACGAAAAATCAATTGTTCCTTGGTTTATATGATCTTTTATGAAATGTCTGTTAACCTCTACGTGCTTAGTTCGATCATGTTGAATCAAATTGTTTGCAATTGCTATGGCTGCCTTATTATCTCAATGTAACAATATAGGCTTCGGATGTTTTAGTGTCAGATCCTGAACAATTTGCTTTATCCAAAGCAACTCACATACTCCATGAGCCATTCCTCTCTACTCAACTTTGGCACTTGACCTTGCTATGACTTTCTGTTTCTTGCTTCTCCAAGTGACTAAATTCCTTCCAATAAAAGTAAAGTATCTGGATGTTGACTTTCAATCAGTTTGATCTCTAGCCCAATCAGCATCAATATAGCCAGTAATTTCATAATCCTTATTCCTCCCAAAGAATAAACCTTTGCCTGGAGAAGACTTTAGATACCTTAATATTCGATATACTACATTAATATGTTATGTACTCGAAGAATGCATGAACTGACTTACAACACTTACTTCATAAGCAATATCTGGCCAAGTATGAGATAAGTAAATTAACCTTCCTACTAGTCATTGGTACTGATCTTTATCAGTTGGGACTTAATCTTTTAGGATTGAAAGTCCATGGTTGACTTCAATTGGAGTTTGGGTTGACTTACAATTAAGCATGCCCATCTCTGTCAATAGGTCCATTACATACTTTCGTTGGCAAAAGAAAATCCCTTGAGCTGATCTTGCAACTTCAATTCCTAAAAAATACTTCAAGTTATCCAAATCCTTAAGTTCAAAATTGAATGCTAACTGTCTTTGTAAGATTGTTGTCTCACTCGGATCATTCATAATGACCACCATATCATCAACATATACAATCATAGTGGTGACTTCGCTTAACTTTTGTTTGATGAATAGTGTATGATAAGCATCACTTTGCTTATATATGAGTTTTCTCATAAAAGTTGAGAGTCGTCCAAACCATGCTCGAGGCAACTACTTGAGTCCATATAATTCCCTTTTTAGTTTGCACACTCAATCAGTACATCTAGTTTTAAGTAGTGGATCCATATACACTTCTTCATCTATGGTTCCATTCAAAAAAGCATTCTTCACATCAAATTGTCACAGCGACCAGTCTAGGTTGGTGGTTAAGGAAATAAGAACTCTAATGGTGTTCATTTTTTCTGTTGGGGCAAATGTGTCTTCATAGTCAATTTCATATTTCTGAGTATATCCTTTTACTACCAATCGAGCTTTATACCTATTTATGCTTCCATCTAAATTGAGTTTGACAGTGAATATCCATTTGTACCCCACCATTTTCTTTCCTTTAGGAAGTGGAACAAGATGCCATGTGTGGTTTTTTTTACAATGCCTCCATTTTATCACTCATAGCTTTCTTCTAATCCAGATCATCTAAAGCCTTATGCACATGACTCAAAATAGATATAATGGATAATTAATTTACAGTAAATGCATGTGAATTAGACAAATGACTGGTTGATATGAAGTTATTGATTAGATATTTAGCTTTGATATGAAGGTCTGGGTCATATTATTTTTTTAGAATCCCTCTATTGATTTTAGAAGTATAACGAGGCTCGGTATTTGGAGTTACTAAGGGAGACGAGTTTACCTTATTGTGCACATCTGCATCCGCATCTAAAGTTTCTTCAGCTTCTGGTATGGGTTGGTAAGATGTACTATCTTGATTATTCAGATTATCTTCAATTATCTGTCTAGGTGAGATGCTCGAAATCAAATCATTTGGAACATTTGAGATACTCGGCTATGAGATGCTCGAAACATTTGGAAGACTTAGCTGTGAGATGTTCGAAACATTCAGGAGACTCGGCTGTGAGATGCTTAGAACGTTCAAAAGACTCGACTGTGAGATGCTCGAAACATTTAGGAAACTTGGAATTCTATCTTTAAATTCAATGAGGTTTGGAGTTTTCTCCTTTTGAAGAGAGCACTCATAGTAAGAGAAGAAAGGAGTGTTTTCATGGAACTGAACGTCCTGAGTTATATACATCTTCTTTATATTTGGATCATAACATCGATATCCCTTTTGTAGATCCTTATAGCCAACAAAAATACACCAAATAGCTTGAGGATCTAATTTGTCAAGTTTTTTATGAATATATGTCGAACATCTAAAGACTCAGGGCTCTAGATTATTGAGAGGTGGAGATATGACAAGTTCTTGAAGTTTCTGAAGAGGCATTTTAAAATCAAGTACTTTTGATGGTGTTCGATTTATGAGATATGCAGCGGATTGAACAACCTCTCCCTAGTATTCTTGAGGAACATTCATGTCAAATAATGATATTGGGATGACTTCCAATAATTCAACGATACCATTCTATTGGGGAGTGCCAACACAAGATGTTTGGTGGTGAATGCCCTGCTTGTGGCAAAAATCATTTAGAACTGAGTTAAGATACTCCATACCATTGTCAGATTACAAGACTTAAATTTTTCTTTGGTATTACGTGGCCACCATTTTGTGCAAGGCCCGAAATGTAGAGCACACATCTCCCTTATTTGAAAGTAGTGATACCTAGGTCATCCAGGTACATTTATCAATAAATGTTATGAAATATCTAGCACTAGATAGAGTAGGAATCTGAGTAGGTCCCCATACATCAGAATGAATGGTCATTAATGGAATTAAATTTTTATTATAACTCAGTACATAAGAGATTTGGTGGCTTTTGGCCTATTCACAAATATCACACTTGAATTTCGAGTCTATGGTATTCAAAAATAATTCCAATTTTATTTGTTTAAGATAATAAAAAGAGGGATGACCCAGACGATGATGCCACAAGATGACTTGGTCTTTGGTCAAGAAACTTTTAGCAACCCTATTGACTTGACTTGACTTCTGTCTTGAATCACTATGCAAATTAAGATAGTACAACTTTCCTTGTTTGACACTAGAGCCAATAATCTGGTGCATTGCAATGTCTTGAAATACACAATAATTAGGCTAAAATTTGACATTATAATTTAAGGTTTCAGTGATTTGGCCAACAGATAGTAGATTACAAGAAAGAGATAGAACATTAAGAACATTATCTAGATGAAGAGAGTCAGAGTTAGATACTGATCCTTTATGAGTGACCAGTGTTATGCCTCCATTAGCTGTTAGAATATTTTGTTAGGTTGGTGGGCAGATGGATGTAAGATGGTGAGTGGAGTTTGTCATATGATCAATAGCACTCGTATCAATAATCCATATATTATTTTGAGTAAGATTTATCATACCTAATGTTGCATCAAGATCACCACCTGGTTTCGTACCACTAGAGGTACCATTTTATGGAATTGCAGCCTTTTCGAGCTTTTTATGAGGCTTTCTATTGAAATCCCACCATTCTAGATATCCCATAATTTCATAGCACTATTACTTGGAATGTCCAACTTCACCACAATGAGTACATATGTATATGGACTTACTAGGTATTTTCCCTTTAAACTGGGGATGAGTTTGGGCAGCTACAAGTACTGCATGGTCTAATAGTATCTTTGACTCTTCAATCATATAGCGTTGGTTGTGGTCCCTTCGCACATATGCATAACTAGACTCAAAAGCAAGAGGTGGATCCTTCCGAAGTATTTCACTCCAAGCATTATTAAATTTCGAATCAAGCCCGACTAGGAAAATATGTGTTCCAAGCTTGGTAATGTGTTTATGGAGTGATACTACTCCATTAACATCTTCCTCTTGTGCACACGTTTAGGCATTAATTTCTTAAAATATCCTAACCAGTTCATTATAATATATAGGTAATGGCTTACCATTCTGACGTGTTCTGAATGATTTTTGATTTAATTCAAATAATTGAGTTTCATTAGATCCATCATAGAAGGTTTTTGAGAAAGCATCCCATATCTCCTTTGTTGGTGGAAGATGAATGAATCTTTGCGTCAATGTCAGACTTATGGAATCAATCAGCCAACTTTTGACTCGATTATTATCAAGGAGCTAGGTCTCCAACACTTTATCTCCTGCTAGTGCCTTTGGTGTAATGGCATTAAGAAAGCCAGATTTATTTTTGGCTCTAATTCGTATCTCCATGATTTGTGACTATAAATTATAGTTCATATCATCAAGAACAATTCCTGTAGGAAAGGAAAAATTATCTTAAAGGGTTTGAATAAAGTTGGGTGTTCCATGAGATACGATGGATGTGTTTTTGGTGGTCATGATTTTGAAGATTCAAATAATTCAAAAGAAAAAAGAAAAATACGATTTCAAGAATTCAAAAAAAAATTCAATTTCAATGGATATGCTTTGATACCATGAAGAATAAAATTCAGAGAAAAAAGAGAGAAAATTCAAGGGAAATATTTTTCCATGATATTCAAAGAAGGGGAACAACCTATATATATGCACATTAGAATCCTAATCACAATTTAATTAGGAATAGAATAACATCCTAAATAGAATAAAGAATTTATTCCTAATTGTATACAAATATTTACTTCCTAAAAGATATTTATTTCCTCAACATATATAAATATATATATATATATATATATATATATATATATATATATATATATATATATATATATATATATATATATATATATATATATATATATATATATATATATATATATATATATATATATATATATATATATATATATATATATATATATATATATATATATATCATTAGGGTCGCTTCAACTTATTCTCTATTTTTTTTTATCTAGATTTGCTGCATTTGTAGGAATTTTGATATAGGTATGTTTATTGTCTAGATAATTTTTTTTTTATTTTTGATACCCATTTATACATTCATGTCTATGGTTTTCTCCATTGTCATGTTCCTTTCCACATTGATAAGAATAAAAAAATTGCTATCGACTTTAAATGCAGGAGGTTCTTTCATGTCTTCTATTCTTATTGACTTCATTATTGGTTTCTCTCATGTTTCTTGTGTGGTTATGCTCATAGTTTTCTATTTTTTTTCTTTTCAATAAGCTATATAATTAAACATTGCTTCTTTTTAAATTTGATTGCTCAACATCTCATCCAACTTTCTTCTTTATATTGATATCTCACACATTTATTAAAAAACATTAGGCTGATCTTTAAGGAAGAGTACCAAAAATAATTCAAGTGTTTCATTTGAATGATACATCAAAGGTATGTGCCTTTTTTTTATTCTTGACATTTTTCTGATTCTTTTAATCAATGGATTTCTTTGGTCTTGAATTGTCTCTCTTCATAATAAGTTATTGGAATCAAGTTCATTATATGTGTCTTTCAATTTTTGTCTGTTAAAAAAGCCCCCTATTTTTATTTATTTATTTATTTATAATTTTAAACCTCTATTTTCCCATTTTGTTCTTATCAAGGATAACCCTTGTACAAGGATATGGACTGTGAACAATGTGGAAAGGCAAAACGGTTATATCACAGACATCAACACTTATTCATTTGTTATACTCTATTATACTCTATTTTATTTTGTTATAATATAGTCTTTGTATTCTATTTGTCTATCTTCTCTTTATTGTATTTATACTTGCATTATGTATCTTCAAAATATATCAATAAAATACATATCACAAGCTCAGTTCTTTACATGGTATCAGAGCATTAACATATATATATATATATATATATATATATATATATATATATATATATATATTCTGATAACCAATCATGTCAACATATATCACCACCACCCAAACTCCATACTCTTCCATCATTCCAGTCAGCACTTCTACTTCCACCAACCAAACTTACCATACCTTTACTATTAAACTCAATTTTCACAACTACTTGGCTTGGAAGACCCAATTTCTTCCTTTGCTAAATTATCAAAACCTTATAGGGTATGTCGATAATACTTAACCAGTCCTACCCAAATCTTAACAATTCAAACGTTACCATTCCTAATCCTACTTTCACCAAATGGTTTATAAAGGATCATATGTTGATGACCTAGCTCCTCTCTTCATTAACTAAGGAAGTCTTCTCCTATGTTGTTGGTTTAACATCATCACTTGCTGTTTGGAATGCTTTGGCTTACACCTTTGGCTTAGTTTCATAAAATCGTCAATTGCAGCTGAGTATCGACCTCCAAGAGCTTAAGAGGAATGATATGCCTATTTCCTAATATTTGCAAAAAGCCAAAGCTCTTGTTGATGAGCTTGGCACTACTAGCCGAATCCTATCAACTATAGAATTCAATGTGATCATATATCACAACATCGGGTCTAATTTTCATCCAATCATCACAGCACTAAATCTTCGGCCAGAACCAATCCCCTTCCATGAGTCATATGGACAACTTGTAGCACACGAGATCTTGTTGTGTAGAATTCAAGAGCCTCTTTTGGCTTATCTTGCTTCCTACACTCCCTTTCAACCGCCTCCATCTCGTCGCCAACCATCTTGGTTCAACCAAACACACCCTTATTTTTCACTAGTACTGTTATGACCCAAAAATTTTATATTAATTATTAAATTAATTTTTGAGATATGTAGCATTAAAAAAAAATTTTATTAATGATTTATTTTAATTTTATTATTATTCTAATTATTTATTTTAGTAAATTGTAGTGTTTTGGTTATTCATTAAATTAAATTTATTTTGGGATTTCAAAGTTTATTTATTTTTGAAATTTTTTATTATTTGAGTTAATTTATTATTTGTGGATTATTAAGTCATTAATAATTTCATTGATATATATATATATATTGTATAGTGTTTTGATGGAGAGTTATTATTATTATTATTATTATTATTATTATTATTATTATTAAAAAGAAAGATTTAGGTAAAAAAATGTTTCGTTGTTTCTTTCTTTATTTTTTCTTTGCAAACCAAACCCTCTAGCATGCCACCACCATGCACTACCACCACTCCACCACCTGCTCATCAGACCGCCACTAGCAGCAGACCGCAGCAGTGATAGTGCAGATTGTACTGTGTGAACAATGCAATCCGATCACCGGCAAGAAAACTAATCGAGCTTGGGCTCGTTTCAAAGCTCACGCTATGAGCTTCAATAATCCATAGTTAGTTTCGAGAAAATCGACCGGTAATGACTCTGAAAACTTGATTTTATATTTATGTCAATATACTTAATTTGATTTTTCTTATTGAATTTAATTTTATTTGGAGATGTGGTAGTTAGATAAATAAATTTTTAAGCTAATATCTACCCAAATATTATTTTTATTTTTATTTTTTGAAATTATTTATTTTTTTAATGAAAAAGTACATACTTTTAGGGTTTAGTTACTGTTCACAATCCCGGGTCTGGAAATTTTCTTATTTTTATTAAATTCTATATAATATTTAGAGCATGTTTTGTGAATGAAGTTTATTTAAATTACGCACTAAATTTTTATTACAAATTTTTGAATGTTTATGTAAAAAAAAAAAAGAATTTTGGAGAAATTAATATAAATAAGTAATTTTAATGTTTTAATTGATATTATTGATAATTAATAGGTTTTGGATTTTTTGAGTGATAATTGGCATTAAAATAATTTTTTATAAATTAATTACTATTTTTAGCTAATTAATATTAATTTCCAGAATTATATCCGAATAATAATTTTAATTATTAATTTTGAACTTAAATGAGTTTTAATTGTTTAAATTATATAATTTAACTGATTATCAGTAATTAAATACTGTTTAATTTAGAATATTTAAAAGAATGGGTTTAATTAACATTATTTACTTATATTTGAAATTTCATTATTTAATTTGGAAAAAATATATTTTTTATGCTTCTATCATATAAATAAGTTGATTTGATAATTAAATGAAATTTTTATAATTTTGGATGAATTAATGGCATTTATTATTAGTTTATTTATTGTGGTATTTGATTGAATTTTGATAGTTTATGTCTACATATATATTTTTGGAAGTTAGTAAATTATTTGATTTTAAATGGGATTGTTGTTAATTATTTTGTTTTAAACTATTTATGGATTAATAAAAGTATGAAAAGTAATTTTTAATATCATTTCCCATTTATTAGTTAATTTGTGATAATTTTGGAATAATATGCAAATAATAAATTTATTTATTATTTTTTGAGCTTAAATGGGTATTTTATTATTTTTTTGATGTTAAATAGTGATTTTAATAATTATTTGCAATCTATGCTAATTTAATCATAAAATGGGACTTTTATTCCATTTATGAATCTTATTAGTAAATATTATTTAAAATCTAGAATTGAATTATTTAGTTGGAAAATAAAGGTTTTTAATATTTTTATGAGACATTTTAGGGATTTGAGAAGTTATTATATTTTTATATAGATTTTTATGACTTTTGGGTGAATTATTTGAAATTATAATTATTCTTTTATACATATTTGTGGATTGTTGGTTCTTATTTAGGCAATTTATATAGTTCAGGGGTCCAACCTGAGAAGTTGAGAATTTTGTATATTTGAAGTATATTTGTTTACAGGATCGGCTCTACTATTAATAAATAGACGATCATTTTGTAGAAGAGACTCTACCAAATTTCTGGTAGAATTCTGATAAAACGTGACATAGGTTTGATCTTGAGTTTTGAATTTTGGTCAAGTCATGTCCTATATTGAGTCGCTCTTTAGAATTTCTAGAAGTATAAAATTAGGATTTCAATTATAATAATAATATTATTTATTTATTTTTCTATAGTTGCGCATTCAACCTGTAAGTTAATAATTGAACTGTCTATAGAGAATATATATATATATATATATATATATATATATATATATATATATATATATATATATATATATATGAAGAATTTTTTAAAGAATTATATTATTATATGAATACCTATTAAATTTGAATTCTCCTATTATTGCTATAATTATATTAGCATGTTTATGTTAAATTTTCACAACATTAGTAAATTTTATTTTTATTGTAATCTTTCTTGTTTATTTATATTTATTTATTTTTAAATAAACTACAGTAGAACGGACTATTTGATGGGTATTGTGTGTGCATCAGTAGGATTGAGAGTGAGTGTTGGAAATTATAAGGCTTAGTGATGCTTTGCTCTTGGGTGTAATTTCTATACTACTAGGGCCAGTAGCTTGGTCATACTTTACTCTCAAGAACTGCTAGTAAATATCGATTTAAGTGAATTAACTATGGCTAGTAGCTTAGTTGATGCTTTACTCTTAGGAACTGGCAGTGTTTGGATTACAAGAGAGCTAAAAGGCTATTAGAATTGTGGACTAGGATTCTACCTAGTTTTCTTTTGAACATGATTTAAGAAAGTTTATTATATTTATATAGTATTTTATGATTTCAAATACTTATTTTGGTAAAAGAGGATTTCAATAAATCAAATGTTTCAAATTATAAATTAGAAATTATATATTTTTCATAAATTATATTTTGAAGGAGATTTTCATACTATATACATTACATTTCTTTTATTAATTTACTCAACGAGGTCTGACTGCCCTCAATATTTTTTTCAGGATCTTCTATTTCAGACCTCCCTACTAGACTTATTTGTTGAACTCTTTCCTCTTTGACTGACTTATGTAAATATTAAACCATTGCTTTTCTTGTATTTTTGTAAATGCTACAGTAGTAGTGCTCCTTATTTTAGTATTTGTATTGTATTAGACTGTGTTCCTGTATTTGAATATTATATGAACATATTTTATTATGTTATGATATAAGGATTTATTTTACATTAATTATAGTTTTAATTCCAATGTATTTTTATATCATATGCTTGCATGTGTTTTTATTTTAGGCTTGTTATAGGTTTTGTTTACTTTATGTATTCTCATTCCCTAGTGCCAGTCACGTGCCCTTTAGGTTTGGGTCATGATAAAGTTGGTATCAGAGCCTAGGTTTAGTGTTGTTGACCTAGGTTGTTAGAATTTATTTTCTTTGAAACTGCTGCAGTAAATTAGGTTTAACTATGTCTTTGAAAAGTCTTCATTGCTTTTAAAATTCCATGTAACCATTAGGGTGTTTGTTTGTTGTTTGTTTATTATCTATGATTGTCTGAATTGTATGTTTTGCCTTTGTTCTTTTCTATATGTGGCAAGCATGGGTCGCTCCATCAATCGATAAGACTAGTAACAGAGAGTCTTTTAAGGATAAGGTTCTACGATATGTGCAGCCAGCTAGGTGTAGGGTAAGAGGTGAATCTATAGGGCCAAGTGGTTGTTGTAGATAGTGGGAAGAACATAATGAGGAGCCTGTGACTCAGGGTTTCGACAATACTGCCCATGCACCAGGAGCTTAGCAAGATGCAGTAGCTATGCCTCAGGCGATACCATTTATGCAACCTTTATTTCAGTAGAGAGCTCAGGATATGTCAGTTCTATCTATATTCCATGTTTTGAATCTTGTTGACTTCCACGTCTTTTCAAATGAGGAGAATGTGAACTTCTTCTACATAGAGATAATATGTATTGCTAAGCAGTCCTTTCAGTTGAAGTTATGATTCCAGTTTCAACCCCTATTACACTTATTTAGTATAGGGGTAGGTCAGAGGCAATTGTAACTCAAAGGCCAAAGCAATTATTGTAAGAGGTACAAGCAATCTTTGAACTCGAACTTGCATCATTTGTGGTCAGGATAACCAGGGTTAATGAGGACTTGATAGCACTCAACCAAGCATGACAATTGTTTTGATTATGCTTTTATGAGGAGGTCAGAATATGTTTAATGTGAATGCAACACCATTGTACTCTTAAAGGTGAAGTTGTCAATTTTGACTACAGTATAAGATTGGTGCATGTAGTTAAATTAGCTTTATGTGACTATTGTGACATGATTGGAGTTTAAAGAGTGAATTCTAAGACACTTCCATCCACCTTTAAGGAGGGACAATTACACGTGATGGCTATTGCACATAGTAAAAGAAGAGTGGTCAGTAGAGAAGAATACCCATGAACTCTTCAATCTATCCCATCATGTTGTAGACATGACACTATAAAAGTGGAGTCCGGTATAACTATATGTTATAGGATTAAGTTAAGGACATATTAGCATCTGAGCTAAGGATTGAAACTTAGAGAGTTATTTGCAGATTCATTCCTTCTAGGTGTAATTGACTTAACGTGATTTTTAGGATGGATTTTTTCATGATCCTCGGAATGGATGAGTTATCTCAGCATTATGTTGTTATTGATTGTCGGAGTAAAGAGATAATTTTTAGAATTCCAAATGATGAAGATTTTAAGTTTGTGGGTGATAAAAGTTTTGCACCTCAAAATCTTACCTCCGTTATCATGGCTAATAAGATATTAAGGAAAGGTTATTAGGGATATTTAGTAGTGGTTAAAGACACTACAGAGGAGAAGACTTCTATTTCAGATGTCCTTGTAGCTTGTGAGTTCCTAAATATGTTTCCTGATGAGTTACTAGGTTTACCACCTCACAGAGAGATCAAATTCTGTATAGATGTGGTTCCATGCACAACTCCTATCTTGATGTTATTTTATAAAATGGCTCTTACATAGTTGAAGGAGTTAAAGGAATGGTTGTAAGAGTTATTGGATAAGGGTTTTATCAAACCTGACACTTCTCCTTAGGGTGCATCAATCCTATTTGTGAAGAAGAAGGATGGTACACTCAGATTATGCATAAATTACAAAGAGCTAAATAAGGTAACAATGAAGAATAAGTATCCTTTTTCAAGAATAAATGATTTCTTTGATTAGCTTCAAGGTGCACAGTTCTTCTCCAAGATTGATTTGAGATCAGGCTATCATCAGTTATGGATTAAAGAAGCCAATTGTCACGACCCAAACTCGAGGGCATGTGACCAGCAATAGGGAATGGGTAGGCGTAAGGCCCCCGAAACCTGTAGTAAGCCTTAAAGAAAAGAAAGATAAAACCTTATAATTTAAAACTTTATTTCATAACAGAACACATTATCAAACTGATTTTTTTGAAATTAAGCATAATTGAGTGCATAAATAAAATATTCTCCATCGTCATATATCATAAATCAAACTTAAATCATTATACATAAGCGTGGTTCATTAAAATAAAATACACAAGTATACTTAAATCATACAAATTCTTAGTATAGTTACTACTACAGTTTTCTAAAGTTACTACAATAGTACAAATTACAATGACTTACATAGTATAGCCGATGATGAAGAAATCCGGCACGGAGGCGGTCTGAGGTCAAACTCCCAAGCTCCTGAAAAAAATAAATTGAGGGGAATTAGACCTCATTGAGTAAGTTAATAAAAAGAGCTGTATGGTTCAAAAACATTTTTGAAAACCATATAGTTATAGTGAAAATAATTTATAATGTATAGATATACCTTTTGAAAAATCTCAGTAGGACCCTAAACCCAAATTTCTAAATGGTCAACTGGGCCCACTTAATCTAACTAGACTGCCGGTCCCTAAGAGCAAAGGCATCAACCGAGGCACCAAGCTGTAGTCATCCTCTTAATCCAAATACATGGCTCTAGCAGTCCCCGAGAGCTAAGGCATCAACTGAGGCACCCATCCCAGTCCATTATTAACTTTCCAATAACTGGTGGTCCCCGAGAGCAAACGCTTCCACCGAGGCACCCGTCCCAATTTACATCCACCAGTCATACATAAATCAGATCCATCTCTCAATCTATACCATGTGCACATGGTCCTAGTGAAACCCACCAGGTAGCCCATTCTACCAAAATTTCTCAAAACCGATTTTTAAATAAATAAAGTGCGTTTAAATCATAAATAACAGCATTAAGTTAAATAAATCATATAATCAATATAAAAAAAATATGAGCACATGCATTCTTTAAATAAAACACACGTACAGGTCATTTTATCAACTTAAAAGATGAACGAGAAGGCTGACAACTACGCATCTGCCTTGATCTAACAGCTTCCGCTTTGATATTCTCTAGAAAAATAAATAACAGACCTCTTTTAAAAAAACATGTCTATGGAATTGAAATAAAAAATCAATATAAATAGTAAAATTCTAGGTTGACTTGAGGAAGACCGAATAAGACTCTATAGACAGGAAAAAGCCTAATTAATGATAGAAATTTACTGAAGATATCACGTTTTATGAGAAAATCTATCGAAATTTTGGTAGAGTCTCCTCTGTAAAATGGACATCTCTCTACCATAAGTAGAGTCATTCCTGCATAGAAAACGCACTTCTAATATTCACAAACATTTACACTCGAGTCGGGCTTCCAGACTACACGTAGCCCTGACCAAGATCACAACTCAAACAACACATCATAAAAATTTAAATCATTTCCCCCAAAAATACATATTCATACAAATATCCATAACTTAGAAAATAATTCCTCTTTGTGTCTTAAAAACAATTTCACCAACATATATATATATAGGAAACAATATTAAAAAAAATTAATATTACTTAATTAAAATACTTATAAATTTGTAAAAATTTCTCTAACCGCCTAATTTTAATAAAACCAAATTAAAATATATACTTAACTATAATAAGCATAATTTACATATTTACCCATATAATAATAAAAGTATACATATTATTCAAAATGATATTTAGTATATTATTAAAATTAATTTGAAAATTTCCTTTTTAATTCCCTTAATTATAATTAAAACCAACCACAATTTATTGTTTAACTATATTTAACAAAAATTACGTTTCTACCCCTATAATATACAAACTTATATAATACACTATTAATACTAAAAAATTCCTTGAAAATTATACAAATATCTAAAAATTATTTCCTCTACATTAAACTTCTTAATGTAATTAAAACATATAATTGGCTACTAATTTCTTCCAAATTTATAAATTTAGTTTAATATCCACATTTGACATAAACTTAAAAATAATTACAAAAATAGTATAAAATTCACAAAATTATAAATTAAACCCTAAAATTAATAGCATTTGACAACAACACCAATTATCAAATTTTTATAAATTTTACAAATAAATTTTGGATATAAACAAAATATTACTAAAATATTCAAAATTTACCAAATTCACAATAATTCTTATAATCTTCAATAAAATTAGCACACCCAAAAATAATTAACAACAACTACCTTAATTACTAACTAAACCCAAATAATTATCAACAAATAACAAATAAATCCAACATAATTCTATAAAAATTTAATAATTCACCAAAATTCCCAAGAAAATCAAAACTAACATCATCAAACAATAAACAACTATAACAAATCCTAGGATCTACTAGAACCATAAAAAATTAAGAGGAAAAATAAGGGAATGAGTGAGTGCTACTCATTGTCCGACAGAGCAGATCGGAGGAGGAAGAAGAAGGCTTGCTGCCATCAAAAATGGGGGACGATGGAGGCAGCTTGGCGCAGCATGGAAGCAACACTAATGAAGGAGAAATGAAGTTGGGTAGAACTGGAAGTGCATAGCTGTCGCACGAGGAAGAGAAGATGATGCCTGGTGAGGAAGAAGAAGAGCAGCAACTAAGGAGCTTAGTCCATGACAAAAATAGCGATTTCAGGCGATGAGGGAGGCGGTACAGTGAGAGGAGAGGCTGTGATGGTGATGGATGGAGTGAGGAGGAGGGCAGCTGGGTAAGTTTTGGTGAGTTTCCTCTTTTTTCTATATGTGTATATATATATATATATTTACAATCATGCCTATATCTATATATATAATAATAAAGTTTTAAAATAATAAAGTCTTAAAATAGTATTAACATAGATAATTAAAATTGTGTAACCTAATTTAAATTTATTTATCACTAACAAAATCCAATAATTACTTTAGTTAAATAAAAACGTACAATGTTACACCGATATTCCTAAAATAGCATTCTGTACTGGATATGTTCACTACAAGTTTTTGGTGATGTCATTTGGATTGACCAATGCCCCAGCTACTTTCATGGATCGGATGAACAAGGTGTTCATGCCATTTATGGATCAGTTTATAGTAGTCTTCATTAATGATATACTGGTGTATTCAAAGAGTATGAAAGAATATATATATCACTTGAGGACAGTACTATAAACACTGAGAGAACATTAGCTTTATACTAAATTCTCAAGTGTGATTTCTAGACTGAGAGTGTTGCATTTTTTTGACATGTGGTATATAAAGATAACATTCAAGTTGATCCACAGAAGATAGAAGTAGTGTATGAATGGCCCAGACCGACATCAATCATTGAAATTTGAAGTTTTTGGGTTTGGATGGTTATTATACCATATTCATTCAAGATTTCTCAAGAATTGAAGACACATGACCTTCCTAACTGAGAAGAATGTGAAGTTTGAATGGTCAGATGCTTATGAGAATAGTGTTTAGCTGTTAAAGAAGAAGTTGACTATAGCTCAATTATTGGCTTTGCCGAATGGAGAAGACAAGTTCATTGTTTACTGTGATGCCTCTAGAGTTGGTCTAGGTTGTGTGTTGATGCAAAATGGTAGGTAGTTTTATATACTTATAGGCAGTTGAAGAAACATGAACAGAATTATCCTAATCATGACCTAGCGATGGCTGTAGTAATCTTTGCTTTTAAGATTTGGAGACACTACTTGTATAGAGTAACTTATGAGATCTTCATAGATCACAAGAGCTTGAAGTACATTTTTCAATAAAGGGATATGAACTTAAGATAGAGGAGATGGTTGGAACTCTTAAAGGATTATGACTGTGACATTCTTTATCATCTAGGCAAGGCTAATATGGTAGCAGATGCCTTGAGTAGAAAATCCTTAGATAGTCTTGCTCACATTAGTGTGGAGAGGAGAAAATTACTATGGATTTTGTGACTGTTACCTTATTCAAGGGATGGATATGATTCCATTTAGGTAATTGTTGATAGGTTAACCATATTAGCTCACTTCCTGGCAGTTAAAGCTATTTTTTTTTATATAGCCAAGTTAGCCAAGTTGTATGTTAAGCATATTGTGTGCCTACATAGTACTTGTGTCCATCGTATCTGATAGAGGTTCAATTTTTACCTCTCGATTTTGGCAATAAGGAAAAATTAGCACCGAGATATACTGAACCATTTGAAATTCTAGAGAGAATAGACATGGTTGCATATCGGTTGGCTTTGCCTCTGAATTTGTCAGAAGTGTATCCAGTGTTCCAAGTCTCGATGCTGAGGAAGTACATTTCGGACCCTTCACATGTGTTGTAGCCCAAGAGTGTGAAAGTAAATGAATATCTAATGTACGAGAAGGAATCAGTTGCGACTATTGATTATCAAGTTCATCAACTATGTTCGAAATGAATCCTGATAGTCAAAGTGTTGTGGAGGAACAACAACTCGGAAGAGTACAACGTTGGAGATAAAAGCTAAGATGCGAATAGCATGCCCCTATATTTTTCCTTGATGATTTCTTGTATTCCTTTCTTTTATTTTAAAAATTTGAGGATGAATTTTTATAAGGAGGAAGACTATTCTGATCCAAAATGATTATTTTAATATTTTAATTTTATTATTATTCTAATTATTTATTTTAGTAAATTGGAGTATTTGGTTATTCATGAAATTAAATTTATTTTGGGCTTTCAAAGTTTATTTATTTGGAATTTTAATTAAGTGGGTTAATTTATTATTTGTGGATTATTAAGTTATTAATAATTTTATTGAATTAGTGTTTTGATTGATAAATTATGATTATTATTATTTATGTAATTGTGTTAGATTGAATTAATTGTAAATATATATATATATATATATATGTATATATATATATATATATATATATATATATATATATATATATATATATATATATATGTATAAAATATGTCTATTGTACAGTGTTTTGATGGGAGAGTTATTATTATTATTATTATTATTATTATTATTAAAAGGAAAGATTTTGGTAAAAAAAGTGCAGCTTTCTTCTTCTCTTTATTTCTTGTTTCTTTGTTTCTTTTGTTTTTCTCTGCAAACTAAAACTCTACATGCACCACCACCTGTTCATTGGACCGCCATTAGTAGCAGACCGCAACAATAGTAGTAGCAGTAGCGACAGTGCAGACTGCACTGTGTGAACAGTGCAGTCCAGTCGCCGACGAGAAAACCGATTGAGATTGGGCTCGTTTTGATGCTCACACTACGAGTTTCGATAATCCATAGTTAGTTTTGAGTGAATCGACCGGCAAGGAAAATTATATTTTATATTTATATCATTATGTTTAATTTGATTTTTCTTATTGAATTTAATTTTATTTGGAAATGTGGTTGTTAGATAAATCAATTTTTGAGCTAAGATCTATCTGAATATTATTTTTATTTATTTTTTGAAATTATTTATTTTTCTGAAATTTTTTAATAATAAAATACATATTTTTCGGGTTCAGTTACTGTTCACAATCTATAGTACAAAAATTTTCTTATTTTTATTAAATTCTATATAATATTTAGAGCAATTTTTGTAAAGGAAGTATATTTAAATTATGTACCAAATTTTATTAAGAATTTTTGAATGTTTTTGTAAAAAAATAGAATTCTGGAGAAATTAATATAAATAAGTAATTTTTATGTTTTAATTGATATTATTGATAATTAATAGGTTTTGGATAGTTTTTGAGTGATAATTGGTATTAAAATAATTTTTTATAAATTAATTACTATTTTTATCTAATTAATATTAATTTCCAGAATTATATCTGAATAATAATTTTAATTGTCAATTTTGAACTTAAATGAGTTTTAATTGTTTAAATTAGATAATTTAATAATTTAATTGATTATCAGTAATTAAATTCTATTTAATTTAGAATATTTAAAAGAATGAGTTTAATTAATATTATTTACTTATATTTGAAATTTTATTATTTAATTTGGAAAATAAATATTTTTTATGCTTTTATCATATAAAAAGTTGATTTGATAATTAAATAAGGTTTTTATAATTTTGGATGAATTAATGACATTTATTATTAGTTTATTTATTGTGGTATTTGATTGAATTTTGATAGTTTATGTCTACATATGTATTTTTGGAAGTTAGTAAATTATTTGATTTTTAATGGAATTGTTGTTAATTATTTTGTTTTAAACTATTTATAGATTAATAAAAATATGAAAAGTAATTTTTAATATTATTTCCCATTTATTAGTTTTGTGATAATTTTGGATTAATATGCAAATAATAAATTTATTTATTATTTTTTGGGCTTAAATGGGTATTTTATTATTTTTATGATATTAAATAGTGATTTTAATAATTATTTGCTATTTATGCTAATTTAATTGTAAAATGGGAAAATAAACGTTTTTAATATTTTTATGACTTTTGGGTGAATTATTTGAAATTATAATTTTATTTTTACATATATATTTGTGGATTGTTGGTTCTTGGTTGGACAATTTATATAGTTCGGGGGCCCAACCTGAAAAGTTTAAAAATTTGTGTATTTTCATGCAGGATCGATTTTACTTTTAGTAGAGAGACGTTCATTTTATAGAAGAGACTCTTCTAAATTTTTGATAGAATTCTCATAAAACGTGACATCGGGTTGATCCTAAGTTTTGAATTTTTATCAAGCCGTATCCTAGATTAAGTTGTTCTTTAGAATTTCTAGAAGTATAAATTAGGATTTTGATAAGAATAATATTATTATTTATTTACTTTTCTATAGTTACGTGAAGACCGAGACCTAATTTAGAATTTAATAGGATTTCGATTCTAGTCTTTTTAGAGGAGCGCATTCAACCCGTAAGTTAATAATTAAACTCTGTGTGTGTGTATATATGTATATATATTGATTTTGATGAATAGGAGAATTTATTAAAGAATTATATTATTATATGAATACCTATTAAATTTGAATTCTCCTATTATTACTATAGTTATATTAGCATGCTTATGTTAAATTTTCACATGATTAGTAAATTTTATTTTTATTGTAATCTTTCTTGTTTATTTATATTTATTTATTTTTAAATAAACTATAGTAGAATGGACTATCTAATGGGTTTCATCAGGACCGTATGTGCACCGGTAGGATTGAGAGTGAGTGTTGGTGGTTATACGGCTCGGTGATGCTTTGCTCTCAGGCATGATTTCTATACTGTTGGCGCCAGTAGCTTGGTGATGCTTTGCTCTTGGAAACCACTAGTAAATGTTGGTTTAAGTGAATTGACTGTGGCTAGTAGCTCGATTGATGCTTTGCTCTCAAGAACCGGCACTCTTTGGATTATAAGAGAGTTGAAATGCTATTAGAATTGTAGACTGGGGTTCTACCTAGTTGTCTTATGAAAATGATTTAAGAAAGTTTATTATATTTATATAGTATTTTATGATTTCAAATACTTATTTCAGTAAAAGATGATTTTAATAAATTAAATATTTTAAATTATAAATTATATATTTTTCATAAATTATATTTTAAAGGAGATTTTCATACTATATACATTTCTTTTATTAACTCACTCAATGAGGTCTGACTCCTCTTAATATTTTATTCAGGATCTTTTACTTTAGACCTCCCTATTACACTTAGTCATTGGACTCTTTCCTCCCTGGCCAACTTATGTAAATATTGAACCATTGCTTTTCTTGTATTTTAGTAAACATTGTAGTAGTAGTGCTCTTTGTTTTAGTATTTGTATTGTATTAGATTGTGTTCCTATATTTGAATATTGTATGAACATATTTATTATGTTTTGATATAAGGATTTATTTTATATTAATTAAATTTTTAATTTAGATGTATTTTTGTATGATATGTTTGCATGTATTTTTATTTTAGTCTTGCTATAGGTTTCGGTTATTTTATGTATTCCTATTCCCTAGCACCATTCACATGCCCTTTTAATTCAAGTCCTGACAAGTACCTTTCTTGCCCATACCACAAAATTCTACACCAGCCTGAAACTTTTACAATAACTAGCTGCATTGTTATCATTGTCAAATTTGTAGTTACAAAAATCATACCACTAAGGAATGTTGTAGGTGTTATCAACGCAACACTGAGTTCACTCAAGCCAATAATGTTTCTTTCACTCCATTGCAAATTTTACCTTAAGATTCTGCCTCTCAAACAACATATGGCTCTCCAAATCCTTATTGGTACCTAGACACCCGTGCAATGCACCACATGACTCCGGATATCTCACCTCTTTCCATCAGTGATTCTTATTAGGGATAAGACCAAATCCATGTTATTAATGGTTAAGGTTTGCATATCTCTAACACTTTCTTTTCTACCATTCAATCTCTATCTAAAACCTTTCATTTATCCAATGTTTTACATGTTCCCTCTTTAACAAAATCTTTACTTTCAGTCCAAATGTTTGCTATTGAAAATTTATATTTCTTTGAGTTTCACTGCACTCATTTTTTTTTTGTAATGGATAAGGAAACTAGGTGAACCTTACTCTAAGGTCTTAGTAAAGATAGTTTATATACAATTGCTTCCTTCCCATAAGCTGACAATGTTGTCAAGGTTTCCATCAATGATTGGCATGCTCATCTCGGACACCTAAAAATTCAAATAGTCACTAAGATTATTAAAGAATTTCAATTACCTTGTCTTTCTTCCAATAATGTTTCAAATTTTAATTGTTCATCGTGCCGATTAGACAAACATCCTAAATTTCCATTAGATAATGTTGTTCATCATTCAAATGCACCTTTTTAAATTGTATATTCTAATATTTAGGGTCTTGTCCTTGTTACTTCTATCAATGGTTATCAGAACTTCACCATTTTTATTGATGATTTCATGCATTACTACTGGCTGTATTGCATGAAACAACATGATGATCTTTATCAAATATTTTTACAATTTAAATTTTATGTTGAAAGGTAATTTAATGCAAAAATAAAAGCATTTCATAGTGATTAGGGAAGTGAATACTGAAAATTAAACAAATTTTTTAATTCAAATAATATTGCTCATTGCATCGCTTGTCCTCATGCACATGAGCAAAATAAGGTATCTAAAAGAAAAATAAGACACATTATCAATACTACTATTTCCCTTCTTGCTCACTCACATGTTCTTTTAAAATACTAGTCTTTTGCAACCAAGCATGATATTTCTCTCATAAATTCCATGCCTACGATGTATTAAACAGTCATGCACCATCATACAAAGAAATTAAAATTTTTGGCTGTGTAATTTTTCCTCTACTTCATCTATACAATAAACATAAATTTGCTTTTCGATCAAAAGAATGTGTTTGTATTGGCATTATAAAAAATAATCCATGTTTTAATTATTTGGATCTAACATCTGGTAGAATTTATTATGCTCGCTTTCTTCAATTTAATGAGTCCATTTTCCCATTTTCTAACACTCATATCCCTAACAAAATTGTAGCATCTAAAAACCATTCCCCTTGGTTAACAATTGTACATCTGACTCCTATCTCTATTAGAAATCCTTCAGGTATGGTTTTGCACTCCAATTCTACTTCTCCTTCCTCATCTCCTTATCCTTCTACTACCTTATCTGCAATACCTACCACCACCCCTTCCTCATTATCACTAACCTGAATAATTAAACATCCTTCACATATACAACCACCTTCCGTATTAAACTTAGTGGTTGACCTCACCTCTTATCAACACCCAAACCAACTAGAACCTCAAACCCATACCCACTCTATACAACTTCTCTTATGCACCTTACAATGGCGAGCAACTCATTTAATAGCTAAACACCTTTTATGCACTAACATAATAAATTTTCTTCTAACCAAACCTACCACTTATTCACAAACCCACAAATATCATGAATGGAGAGAAGCCATGTTTGTAAAAATTAAAGCCTTAATGACCAATAACATATGGTCCCTTGTTCCTTGTCCATTGAATAAGAACATTATGGGTTGTAAATGGGTATTCTGAATAAAATGTAAACCAGATGAGCAAATAGAATGCTATAAAGCATGATTGGTTGCAAAGGGTTGTAATCAACAACAAGGCTTGGACTTACAACCCTATCATTTATGCTAGTGCTATAACCATTCATACAATTCTTAGTATTGCCATTACTAATAATTGGTGTCTTAAGTAAATTGATATATTAAATGCATTCCTTTATGGTACATTATAAGAAGAGGTTTACATGTCTCAACCACTAATTTAACTCACCAAACTTCATTTGTCGTCTACACAAATCCATTTACGGCTTCAAGCAAGCTCTTACAGCATCGTTCATAAGTCTTGTAAATTTCTTGGTCCATCAAGAATTTATTTCCTCTAAAGCTAATAGCTCCTTATTCATTCGTATTAATGGAACTAATTCAGTTTTTATTTTCACCTATATTGATGACATCATTGTTATGGGTTAATGCATGGACACTATCAATTTGGTTATCTAATTTATGCAACATGAGTTCCCATTGTGTGATCTTGGCCCCTTAAGCTACTTCTTAGGCGTCAAGGCGATTTAGACTTCATAAGGCCTTATGCTTTCCAAAAAAAAATATATAGTTAATTAAATCGCTCGGATAAACATGATTGAATGCAAGCCATGTACTACACCAATAGCAGTTAGTCCACCTCTCACCAAGACATCCGGCACCCTCTTACCAAATGGCGAAGTCTATAGACAAGTCATTGGCGCACTACAATAAGTGACATTGACCTTTTTGCTTTGCCAATTCATGCATTGCCTAATCGACATACATTGGCAAGCTATCAAGAGAGTTCTCTGATATTTGAAATATATAGTAAATCACTCTCTCACTTGTAATTTTTCTTCCCCAACCATTCTTTAATGCTTTACAGATAGTGACTAGGGAGGCTACCCTAATGATCAATAATCCACAAACGGGTTTGCTATCTTTCTTGGTAAAAACCTTATCTTATGGGTGGCCAAGAAGTAGCCCACCATTACACATTTATCAACTGAGAGCAAATATAAGGCTATTTTAATGCCTCTACTAAAATTATGTGGATTCACTCCCTTCTCCATGAACTTCGTGTTTCCTTATCATTTGCTCCTACACTTTGTTGCGACAATATAGGTGCCATTTATCTTTTTGCTAATTTGGTGCTTCACACAAGAACAAAGCACATTGAACTAGACTATTACTTTGTTCAAGAGCAAGTTTAGTCCAAATGTCTTCAAGTGAGCTTCATCTCTTCTACTAATCCAATAGCAGACATCATGACCAAGCCCTTATCCATTGTTTGATTTAAGTTCTTACATGACAAGCTTCGATTATCCATTTGGCCACCATTGACTTGATGGGGGGTATCAAAGATAACACTTGTACAAGGATATGGACTCCTAATAATGTGTAAAGGAAAACGGTTATATTACAGACATCAACACTTATTCATTTATTATTTATTTGTTATACTCTATTTTGTTTTGTTATAACATAGTCTTTGTATTCTATTTGTCTATCTTCTCTTTATTGTATTTATACTTGCACTATGTATCTTTGAAATATATCAATAAAACACATATTACAAGCTCTGTTCTTTACAGTTCTCTGTAAAATTTCTCGTTATGTATATATAATTTTGATTATTATGATTCAATCATTTATTTGTTGCATCATAGGTGAATTTTTGCATTTTGAGAACATACTTTTTTTCAAATTAATTTTTTTTGTTCTTTTTTAATTTTGATATGGTTTAATTTTATAAAATATTCAATGGATCAAACAATGTGTGAATTTCGTATAAAATTCATTCATTTTTATAAATGAAATTGGTGTCACTTTAAGCTAAAACAATTGGGTTCTTGCTTTTTTTTTTTCCTAAATTTACTAGCTGAAAAAAGTGGATTATAATAATAAAATTGATCTAATATTATAAAATTCATTCATTTTTATAAATGAAATTGGTGTCACTTTAAGCTAAAAACAATTGGGTTCTTGCTTTTTTTTTTTTTTTTTTTTAAATTTACTAGCTGAAGAAAGTGGATTATAATAATAAAATTGATATGAGATTGGATAAAAGAGGTCAAGGAGGCTTGTGGTTATGATCTTAGGCTTTCACTTGCTTATATATATATATATATATATATATATATATATATATATATATATATATATATATATATATATACAGCTAAGCATATTGTGTTAGCATTTGGGTATTTGATTGATCAACTTTTATTCATGAATCTCTGACTTTGGCTTTGTTTTTGAGTGTTTTGATGGTGAATGTTCTTTTTGTCTTATATATATATCAGATATAGAATTTGGGTCTCTTCAACTTATTCTTTATTTTTTATCCAGATTTGCCGCATTTGCTGGAATTTTGATATAGGTATGTTTATTGTCTAGATAGTTTTTTATTTTTGATACCCATTTGTGCATATAATAACCATTTTAACCATTTGATTTTTTATAACCATTTTTTGATATAGGTTTTTTGATATAGTTTTTGTTTATTGTACATATTTTTTCTTTAAGAATTAAATATAAAAATGTATTTAGTAATTAAAAAGAATGTCGACAGAAAATGATATAGTTTTGAGTATTAGGAGCCAAACTTGATAAATAAGACTCAAACTTGAAATATTATATAAAAAATCTAAATTTATTTTTTTGACCAACGGACATTGATTTTTCCTAATTTTATTATCTTTATGAAGTATAAATAGATTATCAATTTAATTTGTTATAAAATAATCAATGCTGAATATGCATGGATCATCAATTTTATTTGCCATAAAGAAACGATCAATGCTGAAGGCATGAATAAAGATGAATACAAAATAAATTATCTAAAAGGATTGCAGTTTGCAATGAATTCAAAAGAGGGGCGAACCAATTAAAACATGCTCATGTGTGAATATATATATATATATATATATGATCAGTGGCCATACTTAATTTTTATAGAATATAACAACTTGGAATTTACTCTTTTTATTATTTATTTTTTCAAAGATAAATGCTTTTTTATGGCAATTCCTGTTCTTTGTGGTCTTTCTCAGTGCATTAAGTTTCTGGAGTGTTATTCTTCTTAAATTTACTCTTTTATTGCTTTATGGTGGCAATGCCTATTCTTTGTGTCCTTTCTCAGGTTGCTTTAAGTTTGTGAAGTCATATTATCTGATTCTTCTTTGCTACTACCTTCTTTTCCCTCCTCCTCCTCTCGTCCACCAAATTACCTATTCAAACAATGACGATTAGAGTTGGCTTCTTTGCTTTTGCATCCCGGCATTACTTCAAAGGTATTTTTCTGGTTATTATATGCTAATAATAATTTTGTAACATTATAATTTAACCATTCAATCCATTATGGTGTCACAATTCTATTTGTGCCTTAATTTAGAATTGAGCATTCTAGTACTTTTTCACAAAAACTATGTTTGCTTTATTCAAATGCTCACTAGAAGTATAGATAAAATTAAATTAGTCTCACTAAAGATAAATGCTTTATGATGGCAATGTCTAATCTTTGTGGTCTTTCTTAGGTTGCATTAAGTTTCTGGAGTTGTATTATCTGTTTCTTCTTCATTGTTACCTTCTTTTCCCTCCTCCTCTTCTTTGTCAAATTACCTACTTAGGCAACGATGGTTAGAGTTGGCTTCTTTACTTTTGCATCCCTGCATCACTTCAAAGGTATTTTGTAACATTATAATTTAAGATTTTTTTAACCTTTGAATCCATTATGATGATCACAATTTTGTTTGTGCCTTAATTTAAAATTGAGCATTCTAGCACTTTTTCATAGGAACTATGTCTGCTTTGCTTTTTGGTTTGATGTAATAAATTAATTGTTATTTCTGTAGATACAACTTAACTTTCATTGAATATTGAAACTTTTGATTATTGGATCTAATGTTAATTGAAATAATGCACTGGTAGGAATAAGAATTGTTGTTGTTGAAAATAGATATAACGTTGGCAGGATTATTTACATATGAAAGTTGTATTCCTCTTTTCGAAACTCTAGAAAAAAAAATATATTGTTTGTAATTTTTGCCTTGTCTTCATGATGTTTTATCTATATAACTATATGAACTTTATCATTCACACATTTTCTATTGTTAAATTTTTCCATTGTGATTATCATTGCCAGAAATCTGATGTTAGATTTTTTATGGAGATTAAGGTTCACCCTATACATGCTGCTCTCTTAATTTTATTTTATTTTTATGCGAATGTAGGTGAGAATTAGTTTTGCTGAAGAATTGACTAAGATAAGATGAACTTCATTTCCTATGTGCATCCTAGAATATGGATAGTCTGATATTTTTGAATGGTATTTTATAATAAAACCATTGTTTTGATTTGTATCTTAATCCACAGAGATTAATTATTAATTATTTTGTTGTTTCACAGTTTCGTATATAAACAAAATATTGAGAATATCATAAGTTTAAGCAACATATAGGTATATATATTATATTCCATTTCGATATATTATTGGGATAAAAATAATGATATATGAAAATAAGAACTCTTAAATGGAAAAAAAATAATGATGCTCTATTTATTATTGGGATATATGAATTTTTTTAATAGGTCAATTTGTCAAAGGAGTAAAAACTCGTAAATGATCACATTTAAGAGGAAATTAATATGCAACTTTTGCATGTGCAATAATTGAACATACGTTTTACAATAAGAAAAGAACACTATTGAAAATTGTTGAAGATTCAAATCATACAAGAAAATTTGACGATTGCCACAAAATATTGAGAATTATGGTGCCGTCTCCTCATTTTATAACCAGAAAAAGTTGCAAACAAATTTGCAAAGAAAATGGAGGACATTGAAAGCACAAGCTAGAAGATCCAATAAATGAAGATTATATTGATATAAAATGCAAAAGATGAATTGTTGATGTTCAAGTATTTAAAATTATATTTTACTATTAAAAAAATTACAAGTCAAATATTAAATAACTGTACAAATTTATAATATATAACTTATATTTTTTTTATGTATTTATTATTATATTATTTAAAAATATTTATAATATAGATTTTATATTTTTCAATTTAATTGTGTTGTTTATTGTCTTTAAATAAAATATTTATCTGCTTGCAACGTAAAAATAAAAATAAATACAATAAAAATATATATTAAAAAAATAATGAAAACAGCCTACACAACGCGAGAGTTTACAATTAGTTCAAATTTAAATTTAAAAACATTTTTTATAATTAAAAAAATTAAAATTGTTAGTAGATATAAGAGCAATAAATATATAAATTTTTATTAAAACTAATTGATACTACAAATATCTTAAAATAGTACAGAATTTAATAGATCTTTAGAAATTACAAAAAAAATCAACGTAAAGACTCATCAATATTAATCTTAATAACTTCAACATCTTCAAAACTATCTTTTTTTAGGTGGCGAAAAAGGAACTTTAATCCTCGTTGACTCTCTACCTTTCCTCCTTGTCTTGTGGCCCTGCCTATTGACAAAATTAAGCATAAGAATCATCATTTAATCAATAAATAATTTTACACTTTTTATTTCATTAAAAAATTTTAAAGAAAAATTTAACTTAGCATGTTTGGTTTGTACTCCGGAATGAGAATGAGAATGCAAATGGGAATGAGAATGGGAATTGAAAGGAATGGGAAAAAAATAAAAATTTGAAAAAGGTGTTTGGTTTCACTAGAGAATGGTAATGAGAATAAGAATCAAGCATCATTTAACAACTAAAATTTTTTTTATGAAAAATATTTTTGTAATTATTTTATATATATAAAAATTAATATTGTAATTATTTTATATATTAAAAATTATAATTATAATAAAATATTTATTTATAAAAATATTATTATAATTTGTTTAAAAAGTATAAATTTTTTTTTATAAATATTTTTTATTCAAACATTTAATGCATATTTTTATTAATTTACATGTTTCATTTATAAATTTTAAAAATAAATGTTAAGATTTAAATATTTGACCAATTTATAATTGATTTGACTTGATTCTGAATAGAATCAAAAGTCATTCCCTAAGAATAAGGGGGGAATGGTGATTCCCATTGATGGAGGAATTACATTATCATTCTCATATTAATTTTAGTCAACTAAACACTAGGAAGTTGAATCATTTATTTTGATTCTAATTCCCACCCTCATTTTTTACCAAACAAAAGAAAATAAAAAAATGAACTTGCATCTATATATAGGGGCTTACCCATTGTATAGGGATAAGCCCTAAAATCTCATGGCTATTACAAGCCCCACAAATAACTCAAAAGATAACCTTATTTTGTTTTGTTTTTTTCTTTTTTCCATTAACCATTTTTGTCCACACTAAGTTAAGGATACGTTTGTTTGGTAAAAAATGAGAGTGTGAATCGGAATCAGAATGGATAATTTTAATTCATAGTGTTTGGTTGGCTAAAATTAACATAGGAATGGGCATGTCATTCCATCATCAATGAGAATCACTATTCCCCTCTTATTTTTAAGGAATGACTTTTGATTCCCTTAGAAATTAAGTCAATTCAATTATAAATTGGTAATATATTTAAATGTCAACATTTATTTTTAAAAATTTATAAATAAAATATATAAAATTTATAAAAATATGCACTAAATGTTTGAATAAAAAATATTTATCAAAAGTAAATAATTTTTTTAATTTTTAAAAAATTATGATAATATTTTTATAAATAAATATTTTAGAAATATTTTATAATACATAATTATAATATTAATTTTGAGTATAAAAAAATAATTGTAATGTTAATTTTTTATAAATAAAAAATAATTACAAAAAATATTTTTTCAAAAATGATATTTGATTTTCATTTCCATTCTCATTCCCTAGTGAAACCAAATATCTTCTTCAATTTTTCATTCTCTTTCCCATTCCCAATCTCATTCCCATTTCAAAGTACGAACCAAATACTCCCTAAATGTATATATAGCTATCAACAAATGTGTGCCTTGAGTCCTGTAAGGTTTTCATTAATTTTTGGCTACATTAATCAACTAATGTTGTGAAAATTTAAGTGTGAATGCATTAATTAGCATTTGGAAGAAGATGAATTGTTGCAAATTAAACATAATTATATCAACCAACAATAGTTAAGATCACCCAACAAAAAATTATTTTTGCCACTTGAGCTACTAACAGGAACAAGTTTATGTTATGTTTTTTATAGATCTATATTAACTAGTCATGGTGCATGCATGATTTTGACTATAAATCTCATTTTATTAATTTGAGAAATTAACTTGTGGGTTTATTATATATAATACTCCCTCTATTTCATATTAATTGATGTTTTAGGTTGGATTTTTTGTTCCAATTTATTTGACATTTTCAATTACTAATACATTTTAACTATATATTTTTTCCTATCATACCCTAATTTAAATAGGAGAATTAATTGAATAGATATACTTCTTTTGGGAATATATATACAAGGCTAATAATTGCTTAAGGAAATTATTACAATGGTAGTATAGTATTTTACACATATTGATTACATTCCTTAATCTAAGTGCATAATCCTTAAACATCAATTAAATTGACATAGATGGAGTATAACAAGAATATTTAAATTAACACATGTTAAATATATCGAGCATAGAACACTTAATCCTTAACTGCACAGAAGAATTGCATTATATTTGACATAGATAGCATACAACATAATTCTCCATATATCATAGACCACTAGATAGCATTTTTACAAAGACGCACTTGTGTTATAGAAAAGTAGAGCAGTCCACTTGTATTTATTATAATAGTAGGATTTTTAAAAAAAAATTGGAAGATCATATGAACTTAGTTTTAATTAACTACACAACAGGGGCAATCCAATATATTTATGCAATCTTAGGCTCCATTTGTTTGCTAAAAATATTTTCTAGAAAAATTATTTTCCAAAGAAAATATTTTCTAATGCTTGGCTGCAATACTAAAAGACAATAAATAATGAGAGAATACATTGGAAAATGCAAGAGAATGTCATTTTCCCTTGTTTTGAAGTGATTTTCCTTTGACTTATTATTATTGTTATTATTTTGCCATTTTCCCTTGTTTTGAAGTTATTTTCCTTTGACTTATTTTTTTTGGTAATCCAAACACTAAAAAATATGGAAAAATATTTTCTGGAAGAATATTTTTAGCAAACAAACGTAGCTTAGAGTAGGATTTTATTTATTATATTTATGCATGCATGGGTGAGATTAATTCGTGAGGTGATATTAATTCATTTAGGTGATGTGTGTAATTCTTTTACATGTATTTGAGTTGAATTTTAATGAATTTTGAATAAATTATTAGAATAATTGGGTAGCAATTGAGTTTAATTAGGAATAATTTTAGATTAATGGTTTTGTTTTGGTTTTTGTTTATTTTAGTATAATTCTAGTTTAATAAGGAGTTTTATTTAAGTATTGACTAAGGTTTTCTTTCCTTGTAGGAAATTCTAGCAAAATTCCAAAAACTGCATGGAGTGGTGCAATACCATTTCGAACATGGCTTGGCAAAGCCATGTCCAAGGCCCTGTTTACTTATGGAAGCTTAAAGACAGTGCAACATGGCTTGGTGAAGTCGTGTCTTAACCTATGCGATAATATGCCTAACTTTTGGAAGAGTTGAGAATTCAATACCACATCAAGCACGACCATATCTGAAGTTGTATCGAAAACTTGTAACGTGACACCATTTTAGACACGGCCATGTTCGTGCCCATGTTAGAATTAAAGTATTTTGTTTACTAAAAAACGAAGATTTTTTTAAAGGTTGTGATGCTTCCTATTAAGTTCACCTTATAAAAGGAGAATTAGGAAAGGCTTAAAGCCATATTGGGTCATCAAGAAGAAGCCATAAATAAGAACCAAACAAGATTAAAGGAATTTGTACAAGAATTTAAGAGTTCATTTTTACTAATTCTTCTTCTTCTTTAATTCTATAATTATGTTTGTGATCTTCACCATAACCATCTGTGGCTAATTTTCTTTTAGGATTTGGGTTAGGAGTAGTTACTCCATGATATGAATGAACATAAGATATTATTATTTGATTTGATTTTTAGTTAATTCTATGAGTTGCACTTAATTTATGCTTTCATTCTTAGCTAGCTTGTTTGCATATTTATGGTTGTTTTCGTCGACGAGGGTTAGGAGAATTCACTAGCTTAAAACTTATAAGACTTAGATCACTTGACCATGAGAATAGGTGAGCTCTTCGGGGAACCATGGCAATAGATGGTCGTCTATGATGGTACATTAATTGTTAAGAAACTTAATGAGTTTTGATTAACTTCTTAACCACAATAGTAGGTTAAACTTTAATCTTAGCATGCTGAATTGAACTTGAGAGAGTCTTTAGATATTTTAGAACAATTACTCTTAACTAAAATCAATGAATTTTGTTTGTTAATATGCTCATGATCATATTGGAATAATGAAACTAAACATAGGATCTAATTTCTAATCATCTGATTTCAATTTTCTTTAGTTTGCTATGCTATTTAAATTTAATTTCTCTTTTATTCAATTTACTAGCAGAGATAATAAGTAAAAATATTAGTATTCAATATACAATCTTTGTAGGAACAATAACTTTTTATACTACAATCACTATTCATGCGCTACGGATTTTTAACATAACAAGTTTTTGGCGCCATTACTAGGGATTGGTAATATTGAACTAATTCAATTTCTACTTTTCTTAGACTAATATTCTTCTTTTAAATTTTACTTGCTTTGTTTTTTGATTTTTCAAGAGATTTGCTAGTTTATGAACACTCGATCTCAAGGAAGCAATTTAAAAAAGATCAATCATAAAATTGAGAAGTCATACAAAAAGAACCGAAAGGAAAAGCATGCAAGAGACAAG
Source organism: Mallotus nudiflorus (assembly GCA_947683625.1). Lineage (NCBI taxonomy): Eukaryota > Viridiplantae > Streptophyta > Magnoliopsida > Malpighiales > Euphorbiaceae > Mallotus > Mallotus nudiflorus. The sequence goes on from CANTUR010000647.1 coordinate 99,017, forward strand.
CAAACAATGGATGAAGATCAACCGACTCAGTAAGCTGGCAATCGTGCTCTTTAAGAGTACACAAGGCCTAACTCAAGAAATAACCTTAGTAGCATTGTGAGGCCAAACATGGATGTTAACATCTTTGAGATCAAACCAACAATTATTCAAATGGTTGCACAATTCTAATTTCGCGGTCGTCTAAGCGAAGATCCCAACGCCCACCTAGCCTAATTTTTGGAGATATATGACACTTTCAAGATGAATGGCATTAGTCTAAATGTAATAAAACTTAGACTATTCCCTTTCTCCTGAAGGGACAAAGCTAAGTTGTGGCTGCACTCTCTTGCACCATAATCCATCACCTCTTAGGATTTACTGTCAACAGCATTTATGAGCAAGTATTTTCCACCTGATAAAATAGCAAAGTTTAGGCAGGCAATAACAAGCTTCACTCAACATAATGGTGACTCTTTACATGAAGCTTAGGAAAGGTTTAAGGACTTGCCATGTCAATGCCCACATAATGAGTTCCCCACTGGCTGATTATTCAGACTTTCTACCAAGGACTCACTGAGCCAATGAGGATTACCATAGATGGTACAGCTCAAGGCTCTTTATGAGCAAGACTCCTGATGATGCATACAATATACTTGAAACTATGGCGTCTAATAACTATCAATTGTAAGAAGAAAGAGGTGCACTAAAAAAAGTAGCAAGAATGCACAAATTGGATGGTTTGAACCTCCTAAATGTAAAGATTGACATGCTCATAAAGAAATTAAAGGCTTCAACTAAGGGCATAACCCAATGTCTATATACTCTTATGAGTATTATAGAGGAGGACACTCACGTTTAAAGTGTCAAGGGGGTTTTTCTTCTCAAGTCCCTTCAATTGAGCAACTTAATGCTCTTAACAACTTTCAAAAGAATTAAAGGAATCCCTACTATAACACATGTAATACAAGATGGCAAAATCACCCCAATTTTTCATGGTCAAATCAATAGGGAGTTCAAAACGCCAACCAAGGGTTTAAGCAGCTTCCACTTAGTTTCCAACCAAAGAATTATCTTCATGTCAGCTATTTGCTTATAATAAGATGTTTAAAAAATCAAATTGCATCCTAAGCCTTAAGCTTAAGATAAATTGGAATGTTCCCTAACCAACTTGAAAACCCTAGAGAGCAAGCTAAAATAATGACATTCAAGAGTAGGAAGCACTTACTTGAAGTGGATATCAAAATGCAAGATGAGGGGGTTGTACAAGACATACAAAAGGAGGAATAAATGACTGAAGTGTTTGAAGGGAAGAGGAAGGAAACGAAATAAGCACCTTTTAAGACTCCACCATTGCATTTCCCTCAAAGATAATAAAAATTTAAGTTGGACAAGTAATGTGAGAAATTTATAAAGTCATTCCAACAACTCAAGCTCAACATACCACTCTTGGATGTGATAAACACAATTCTCTATTACTCTAAATTTTTTAAGGACATAATCTCACATAAGAGAAAATGGAAAGATCATGAAATGATTCCCATAAATGAGGAGTGCTGCACTATTATTCAAAATAAGCTTCCATAAAAGCTTAAAAATACAAGGAGTATCACTATTTCTTGCACTATTGGTAATAAATTTATAGGTAAATCTTTATGTGATTTGGGTGCAAGTGTAAGAATAATGCCTCTCTCTCTCTTTTTTCAAGCACTTTAATACTGGTAAACCACAACCAATTATGGTGTTACTACAACTTGCAAATAGGTCCATCATCTATCCATATGGAATTCTTAAGGACGTACCCATCAAGGTTGGAGATTACTATATGTTGGGCGATTTCATCATCTTGGAGATGGAAGAGGATTGTTAAATCATAATCATCTTGGGACATACATTCTTAGCCATAGTTGGTGCAATCATGATGTCAAACAAGGGAAAATTCTATTAGAAATTGGAGATAATAAAGTGGAGTTTGACATTTTTAGGATGGCAAAGCAAACCACAACAATAAGGTCACTCTTTCAAATGGATGAAATGAAAAGTTGTGTACAAGGAGTCTTTCAAAATCAACTCACTTAAGACCCACTTGAAGTTTGTTTAGTTCATGAAGTAAAAGAAGATGACATCGATCAAGAGGTGGTAATGTTCAATCATTATCTCAATGCTAATCCTACACTAAATAAAAATCAATCAATAAGGTATAAGCCTCTACCTTCCAATGTTAGTTATATGAGTACATTAAAAGAAGAGCATGCACCTAAGGTAGAACTTAAAACTCTTCCTTCATCTTTAAGGTATTCTTTTCTTGGTCCTAATTCTACTTATCCTATTATTATGAATGCTGAGTTAAGTGATGAACAAGTAAAAATTTGGTTAAAAAGAATTAGGCCACATAGAAAGATTATAGGCTACACAATTAATGACCTTAAGGGAATTAGCCCCTCTATATGCATCCATATGATACATATAGAAGAAGATGTTAAACCTTATATTGAAAATCAAAGAAGATTGAATATTAACATAAAAAGGAAGTTAAAAAGGAGATTGTAAAACTACTTGATGTAGGGATTATCTGCCTGTAATATCCCGAGTTTTTAAATATTTTTATACTGCATCGGGATATGCAGTGTTAATAATTTTTTTATATAATATTGATATTTTTTGAGTTTGTTATTTAATTAAAACTAATTTTTATTATTTTATATTATTTTAAGTACCTTACGTAAAATTTTCTCGAGAATTCTATTTTCGGGGAAATTGATACATAAATTATTTAATTTTGATTATATTAAATATATTTATGCATTTGCATGAGTTCATGCATTATTTTAATTGTGGTATTAATATATATATATATATATATATATATATATATATATATATATATATATATATATATATATATATATATATATATATATATATATATATAGTAAAATTACATAAATTGCCCCTCCTCCTCCTTCTTCCTCCTGATCCCTTCCTCTCACCTTCACCGTCCATTTATCCTCCATCCAGAGCACCTCCGGCCTTCCGTCGTCGACCACCTCCTCGCCAGCAAGCTCCGTCGTCCCTATTATCTTCTCCGGCACTGGCCAAGTCCATTTTTGCCATTTTTGGCCGAAACTCAAGCTTCCCGCCGTTCTTCCTCCTCCGGCCATCATTCTTCACATTTTCGGTGTCCTTGAGCTCCTAAAGCTTATGTGATCTTGATTCTAGCTTCGGTTTGATCTCTAACACCCTCAATTTTTCTGTTTCTCGAATTTTCAATTTCGGCCATATTGAATGTTCAAATTTTTTTAAGCTTTTCTTTATGATTCATGAAAAATTCCTTAACAAAAGTTGCTCCCCTTAGCTTAATTTTCATCTATGAATTTTTGTAGAATTTTTGGAAATTATTTTGATTTTTTGGGTATTTTTGAATATTTTATTATTATTTTCTAATTTTCAAAAATTAATTAATTAAATTATGAAATTGTGTTTTATGACAAATATAGGTGTTGAAATGAATTATAGAAATTTATTTGGAATTTTTGTGAATTTTTATGTATTTATTTTGAATTTATTTAGTTTATGTAATTTTGATAAAATAGGGTTAATTATGTGTTTAATTGAAATTAATTAGTTAATTGAGTTTATTTATTGATATTATTGATATATAAGTTGAGAAAATTAATTTTGTGCAATTATATTATTTTTGGTGAATTTTTGAATTAATTTTAGTATATTTATATATATAGGGGTATTTTGGTAATTTTACCCTAAATTGGCTAAAAATGTAATTAAATTGGTTTTAATAGTTATTTAGGGTATAAAAATGATTTCTACAAATTATTTAGTATTTTTAACTAATTAAAGCTATTTTTTGTAAATTATTTTCTATTATATATATAATATACGATTTTTCTAATAAAATGAGTTTTTATCGATTTTTTTCTATGTTTTAGGGTTAATTATGTAATTTCAACTTATAAAATGTATTTTTATTATATAAGGGAATTTTTGGTATTTCTGTATTGTTCTGTGAATTGTGGACCTCGGTCGGTGAAATGTAGTTTGGAGTCCGACCGAGGGGTTGTGATTGTGATTCTGTGTCTATTTTTCGAAGTGTGTTTCTTTATAGGGCCGGCTCTACTCTTTGAGTAGAGAGATGTCCATTTTACAGAGGAGGTTCTGTCGAATTTTTAGTAGAATTCTCATAAAACGTGATGTCCGGTCGAACCCTAATTCTGATTCTATCTCTAGTATTCTAGATCGAGTCTTTAGAACTTTTGTTAGATTTGTTCTGATTCCTGTCATTTTTGTTTTTTTAGTTGCACCAAGACCGAGGCCTAGTGGACCAGCCCCATCGGATCCATATCGATGAGCGCAATAATTTGTGAGTTACTATTATATATATATGCTTTAGGGTGCATGATTTAGAAATGTATGTTTTATTTTGATTAAATATGCATAAATAATTTAATTAGTACTTAAGTTTATTATTAGTTTATTTTTGGTTTATCTTTGGTTATTTTTGGTATATTTCAAATTATATGCATGCTTTATTAAACGTTTATATTTAACATGTTTTTAAATGTATGTTTAGTTTATTTTACGATTATATTTGATTTATTTGACGTATATATACTCGAAATATACCTGGTTTATTTTTGGTGTATTTCTAGTATATATAGTTTATACTGCTATTTTATTCAATTCATGCATCATTTACTTTTATGAATGTATGTTTTATATTTTAATGAAGGATATCAATAGAATGTGCTACCTAGTGGGCAGCACTAGGACCGAGTACGTACCGGTACGCCGATAGAATTTAGGCTATATTACTAACCTATTTGTGGATATTGATTGGATTTGATTATTTAATGTGTGAGAAAGGATTTGGGAGTGTGATTGCTAGAGCTCGGTTGACCAAGTGTCTCGGGGCCAATCACACTGACAGTCAGACTGCTGGAGCTCGGTTGACTTAGTGTCTCGGGGCCAATCTACTGTCCAAATGGAATAAGTGAATATATTGGAATAAGTGAGCCTGTATGGCTAGAGTGTTGTCTAACACTATTTGAGGTTACGATTTTCTAGGGTTCTATTCGATCCTTCATAAATTGTAATTTTCAATAAAAATATATATGAAACGATTTTTATTGCATTTGTGTGTAATTGCCTGTATATATTTTACATATATATACTATTGACTGTGTGCATCGACATTTAGTATGCATCTATATATACTATAGTAATTCACTCAGTGAGGTCTGACTCCCCTCCGTTGACTATTTTTCAGGAGAGTCATCGTCTTCAGACCTGAGTAGCAGGCCTGTATGCCGAATTTCTTTCGCCCCAGCTTTATTATGTAAACTGCTCACTTGAGTTTTATTTTATGATCTAGACATTGCAGTAGTTGTAAAATTGTTAAAAAGATGTTGTATTATATTTGAACTGGATTTGTATTAAAAGTTTATTTATATATGAGGTGAGGATTTGATAAAAATCCCATGGTGGATTATTATTTTGATATTTATGATCTTATTCCGCTGCATTAAGTATTGTTATTATTATTATTGCATGTTTTATTTTATTTTAGGCTTGCTACGGGTTCCGGATTTGAAAGAATTCCCGTTCCCTAACGCCGGTCATGGCCCCTATTTTGGGTCGTGACACTGCCCTATTTCAGATAGTGATTGGGTTAGTCCAATCCATATAGTCCTTAAGAAAGGAGAAATGATAGTGGTTAGGAATGAGAACAATGAATTGATTCCTACTAGGTCTGTCATGGGGTGGCGCATGTGCATTGATTATAGGAAGTTGAACAAGGCTACTAGGAAAGATCATATTTCTTTACCCGTCATTGATAAACTCTTAGAATGTCTAGAAAATCATTAATTCTTTTGCTATTTAGATGGTAATTCAAGTTTCTTTCGAATTCCTATTCATCCTGATGACCAAGAGAAAACCATATTTACATATCCTTATGGAACATATGCATATAAGAGAATTCCTTTCGGACTATGTAATGCACTCACTACTTTTCAAAGATGCATGATAATTATATTTTCTAATTTTGTTGAGGACATAATGGAAGTTTTTGTTCGTGTCAAATTATGTATAGATTTAGGACCTCATTTTGCATGCATTCATACATTCTACATAACATTTAGAGTAGAAAAACATACAGAATTAGATACTTTTATATTTTCTTTATTTTTTTAAGGAAAAGGAGTTTAGAGGTGATTTGAGGAGAAAAGAGGAAGAAAAGAAGAGAAAAAAGCATAGTGCAGCTAAGTAGAGCACATGACATGATCATGGCCTAAAACGCGATCGTAGGATACCCAAAATGCCAAGCCTTAAGTGATGTCAAGCCCTCTGCGAGCACGGCCTAAAGTGTTGTTATAACCCGAATTTTAATTAATTATTAAATTAAGTGTGGAATTATTTAGTATTAATTATTATTTAATTATTTTTGAGATTGTTATATTTGGTGTAGTTTTATTTAATTATTGATTAACTGTTGAGTATAAATAATTTGGGGGAAATTTAGATTTTTAAAAATATTAGAATATTATTATTATTTTTAAAGTTATTATTATTTTATATAATTAAAAAAGGTACAAAAACTAATTTTTTATTTTTCTCTTTCCTTCCCTCCTTTTTTAATCTTCCTTCTTTCTTTTCCCTTCTCCCCTACAACCCAATAGCACCACCTCCACCTGACAGCACCGCCAGCATCAGCAACTCCTCCTCTCCCTGATGATGCTACCACTCCTTTTCCTTCTCTTCCTTTTAAAATTTTATCTTAGTTGCTCGGTTGCTCTAGGACTTGCTAGCAACGATTCTAGCCACTCCAGTTGTCGCTGCTGGTCTTAATCAAAAGCTCTTCCTCTTGGCTTCATTTTCCCTCATGCAATTGGTCCGGGCAACTCAATAATGATCTTAATTTTGTAAAATTGATTTTAGGTTAATTTTGATTATTTTGTGTTATTGAGCTTCAATTTGATTTAATTAGACATAGTTGCTTTGAGATTATATGTAATTGAGGTTGAGATCTAACTAATGATGATTTTTAATTATTTTTATTATTTTTTGAATTTTTTAGGTTCGGTTAATGTTCACATATTTTTATCAAATTCTACTAATTATGTAGAGTAAACTTTGTTAAGAAAGTTTTATGAAATTATGTATAGAATTTTAAATATGAATTTTTATAAATTATGTATAAATTTTTTTTTTTTGAGAAAATATTATAAATTAATAAATTATTTGATTTTGATTGAAATTGTTGTTAATTATGTTGTTTTAATCTATTTTTGATAAATCAAAGTATGGAAATAATTTTTATAATTATTTTTCAATTTTAATTATTAAGTAGTAATTTTGGAAAATATATGAAAAATAAATTTATTTATTATTTTTTAGCCCAACTTAGCATTTTATTATTTTTATGATATTAATAAGTGATTTTAATAATTATTTACAATTTATGCTAATTTATTTGTAAAATGGAATTTTATGCTATTAATGAATTTTACTAGCAAAATATTATTTAATAACTAGAATTTTATTATTTATTTGGAAAATAAAATTCTTTAATATTTTTATGATATATTGTAATAATTTGAGAAATTATATTATTTTATTATATATTTTGTGATGTTGGTTCTCAGTTGGGCGTGAATTGTAATTCGGGAGCTCAACCCGAGATGCTGAGCTTTATGAATATTTGAAGTGTGTTTTTGTGCAGGTTTGGCTCAACTTTTATCTTAATTATTTTATTATTATTTTTCTATAGTTACGCTGAGACCTACAGTACTGGGCCAATCAAGTCATTTTAGAGAAGCGCACTCCACCTATAAATTATTATTATATGTATGCATTGCATGTAGAAATATTATTGGCATCCACAATTTTTAATAAATATGAATTTTATTATGCTATGTTTGCATATATATATATATATATATATATATATATATATATATATATATATATATATAAGTGAATATTTATATATGTAAATTGGATGTTGTTCATATTTAATATGATTTTATTTTTGATATGTTATTTTAAAGGATAGCTGTAGAATGTGCTATCTAATGGGTTACACTAGGGCTGTTGCACAATAGTACGCTAGATACTAGGCTATAAAATTTTTATTGATATGAGATATGAGTAAATTAATTATTGAGATTTGTACATGGTGAGAGTGGTGTGACTGCAAAAGCTAAGTTGACTAAGTGTCTCAAAGCCAATCATGCCGGCAGTGAGACTGCGGAAGCTCAGTTGACTTAGTATCTTGGGGCCAGTCTATTGTCAAAATTAAGAAGAGAAATATTTTTGAAATTAAATGAGCCTATTGGCTAATGAGGTTTTGTGATTGAGGTTACTAATTTTTTAGGATTATGCTCTGGTCTCCCATCTAAAATCTTTCTGCATTTATTTATTTTTGTGAAACGTGATTTTGACCATATGTATGAAATGCATGTATAAAATCATTAAATATAAATATATAAATATTATTGTACTGATACTTGAATGTCTGTGTCCTTAGGTTGTATGTATATGTATAATAACGATTCACTTATTGAGGTTTGACCCCCTCAATTATTTTTCAGGATCCTTCTCATCAGATCTCTAATAGTCATTCTCTTCACCATACCCTTCTTCTCCGGCTAACTTATGTAAATTTTGAACTATCACTTTTTGTATTATTAGACACTACAGTAGTAGTATGTCTTGTTGTAGTATTTTATATTGTTATTGACTGAGGTTTTGTATTTGAATAATTGTATGAACATATTTTATCGTGATATTACATTAAAGTTATTTTGACTTAAAAAGTTTTAAATTTTGAGCAAATTTATGTTTATGTTTTGTTGAGTTTTTATATTTTAAGGCTTGCTACATGTTATTTTATTTAGTAAATGAGTAAGTAAAAATATTGTTATTTAATTGTCACAACCCAAATCGGGGAGTTATGATCGAGGCTAGGGAATAAGAATTCTTTTGAATCCGGAACTCGTGGCAAGCCTTAAAAATAAAAACACATGCAAATATATATTACAAAAAAAAATATATGCCAAAATTAAAACTTTATTTAATATAAAATTAAATATTTTTATCATATCATAATAAAAATATCTTCATATAATATTCAAGTACAAGATCTTTAACTAGTACAACACATTACTAACAAAATAACCCTACAACTGCATTGATTACTAAAATACATGGAAACAAAAGTTCAGTATTTACACAAATCAGCAGGAGAAGAAAGGGTCCGATGAATATACTACGAGGAAGGTCTAAAGTAGAAGACCCTGTAATAAAAATATTGAGGAGAGTCAGACCTCACTGAGTGAATTATTATAATATATATACATGAAACCTAAAGTCATATAAAATCAACCATCAATATAATAATATATATACATGCATTTCATACAAATGCTAAAATTCACTTTTATATAATAATAAATGCAGAAAAATTATTGGGTGAAGGATCAGAGCAGAACCCTAAAATATTACGCAACCTCATTTATTAAATCTCACTAGTCAATTGGCTCACTTAATTCTCAAATGTTTTTCTTTTCCATTTTTGGACAGTAGACTAGCCCTGAGACACTAAGTTAACCGAGCTCTAACAGTTTCACTATCGGTGTAATTGGCCCCGAGACACTAGGTCAATCAAGCTCCTGCAATCACACCACTCACTCACAGCAAACCTCAATAATTAATTAATCAAGTCTCACATCAATTATTGCATAATATTAACTCCTAAATCTAACGCACTGGTACGTACACAATCCTAATGTAGCCCACTAGGTATCACGTTCTATTGCTATCCTTCAAATAAATCTTATAATCATTGAAAATAATAAAATGAATAATTTAAACATGGTAGCATCCATTTAAAGAAATATATCATATACATACCAAACATATACCAAATATATATATATATATATACACCAAATATATACTGAATATATACCAAATATATCTATCAAAACGTAGATATAAACACTTAATAAAATAAATCATACTAAAATTTACATTTTTAAAATATGGATGCTCATAAATATGTATTCTACATACAACACATATATATGATAATAACTCATAATTGTGCGCTCCTTTAAAAGAGATTGATTGGCTTGGTCCGGTGGACATCGATCTCGGCATAACTATAAAAAATAAATAAATGATAATAACATTATAATCAAAATCCTAATTTTATACTTTTAGAAATTCTAAGAAATGACTCAATTTAGGACATGGCTCAACCAAAATTAAAAATTCAGGATCAACCCCATATAATGTTTTACGTGAATTCTACTGAAAATTCAGTAGAGTCTCCTCTGTAAAATAGACATCTCTTTACTAAAAGTAGAGCTGATCTTGCACGCAAATACACTTTAATATTCATAAATGCACAACTTCTCGGGTTGGGCTCTCGAACTACACAATTTGCTTAACCGAGAACCAAAATACACAAAAATCAATAATTTAATAATAAATATAAAAATATCATTAAAATCCATAAAAATCAATAAAATACCACAATACAATTTATCTAAATAATAAATACATTAAAGATAATTTATCTTCAAATTAATTTAATAAAATATCAAATAGAGTTTAATAATATTAGTAAAAATTCCATTTTTCAAATATATGAAATTAAATAGCATAAAGTTCAATTAATCATTTAAATTACTCATTTATATTATAAAATTAGCTAAAAATCCTTTTTAATCATAAAAATAATAAATAAGCTATTATTTGAATATATTTTCAGAAATTATTATTAATTAGCTAAAAATAGTAAATAATTCATAAAAATTATTTTAATATTGTTTATTATTCAAAAATTATCCAAAACACACTAATTAACAATAAGTTCAATTAAAATACAAAATTTACTAATTTTTCCAAAAATTACCATAATACTAAATATTTTTCTAGAAATTATCAAAAAATTACTATAAATTCGTAAAAATTTATTTTCTCATATCTAAAGCTTAATGTTTATATTAAATATACTAATTAGTATTATTTTCAATAAAAATCATATAATTAATAAAATTTACCTTATTTTTCAAAAATACAATTTTATACATAAACTAAATAAATTCCTAACTAAATATCTATAATTAATTTCACCAAATTTCCTTTACAAAGCATAATCCAAATAATTTAAATAATTTATTAAAAATATAAAATTTTTCCGGCAGGGGGTCACTGGAATAGTGATTCAACGGAAAACCAAAACACAAAAATTTAACTAATTCAGAGAAATAAAACAAAAAAAAAATATGAAGCTCTTGATGCACACAATATTTCTAAAGGAAATAAGTAAGAATCAGACTATATCAAGCTCAAAAAAATAAAAAACTTAAATTGGCCTAAACTAAAACTTGAACATAACCCTAAGCTAAGAATCAATTTGCCCAGACCAAGAAGAGTGGAATGAGCCTTGAACAACAAGCTTTCTCCATCAGAAATGTCATTGGCGTTGCTATTACTGCTGTTATTGCTGTTTGACGGCAACAGGAAGGAGGAGGCTGGCTGGTGTTGACGAGAAGGGAAGGGAAGAAGGAGGTGAAGTTGGTCAGGCTCGGTGGTGGCTTGGTGGTGCCTCACGGTGGCACTGGTAGAAATCGAGAAAAGAAGAAAAAAAAAAAGAAAAGGAAAGAGGAAGAAGAAGACCCGAAAATTTTAATATTCTGACTTTTTTTCTTTTAATTAGGAAAAAGACAAAACATAACACATATATATATATAATAATAATAATAATAATAATAATAATAATATTATTATTATTATTATTATTATTATTATTATTATTATTATTTGAATTAAGTAATCAATTTTAAATTAAATCCTCCACTATAAATTTTGCTAACTGATAGTAACAAGATGATGCTGTATTTGCCATCGTCAAACAAAATGCACCACCTGTTCATGTTCCTTGGCATTTCTCTCACACGTTTTCCGTTTAGGGGATTTGAAAAATAAATAAATAAATAAATAATTTATTCCAGCTACTTATCTGATGCATAATTAAATTTTTATTTTGTATCATTCGTATTCACACAAAGAGATAAGGGTTTCATCTGGGATTTGGCTTTAAAATGATTAAAATTGTACAATCATGGCGGACGTCAACATAATGACATCCTCAGGTTGACGTAGCTATAATTTATCTGAGTTGATGCTCTCCAATTTTGACCCTCCATTTATTATTTGGAGACATATTGGAAGCCATAAAGAATCGATCTTTCTCTCTTTGTTATACCACCACAGAAGAGACCAAATAAAGTGAAAGAACTCACAATTCCCAAAATGCTTTTTTCTCCAAGGAATGAAAGAAGCTGTGCCCATGACTTTGCAGCCTGCTCAACTCTTTTCTTATACACATCCAAGCACTCTAGTTCCATTTGAAGAAGCATCTTGTCCCGTTCCTCATTGACTTCGTCAATGTCATCTTAAATTTCCTAGTAGACATCAAAAGCAGCAAGTTATATGCGATTGCTTCACAGAAAACGCATTAACAACAAACGACTATAAAATTTAAAATAACTGCATTTTATGCATTGAAGTACCGAAATTGTTTCTTCAAGAAGGTAATCCTCTGTGACCGCCATTTACAGCAACTCTACAGCCTAACATGCACCACAGAGCGTTCAAAATACATACATTACTGTTACAAATAAACTGTAGCCCAAGATTAAGCATCAACTGTATGCCGTTACTGATCAGCGAGGTAGACTTTTAGCAGATCAACACACCATGCACACGAATGAGAAATGGTCACAAACAACTTGTAACAGGTTCAAATGAAATAGTTGATAGACAAAAATTATTAAGCCAATGGAATTAACTTAAAGATAAATCAGTCTTCTCAACATTTTATTTCTTTTTAATTAATTAATTAATTTAAAGTCTACCCAAAGGTAGACTTTGAGCTCAAATGGAATTTCTTTTAATTTACGAGGAAATTTTAATCATAATGAAATCAAACGGTATTTCTTTTAATTAGGGACTTAAGCAAACGGTATTTCTTTTAATTTACGAGGTGGACTTTTAATCATAATGAAATCAAGGGTTCCACACCAATGAACTATATATAGCGAAAAACCCATAACACCATTTTTGCATAAATTCTAATTAAGGAACGAAACTTTGACTATGCCTTTAATTTCATTAAAAAAAAAGTGAAATAAACATAGAAGAAGAGTGAATAAAAGATATAAATTTCCAATGGCGCATCATGCCATGTTCATCATATATGGTAAATTTATTTAAGAAATAACTCATATTTTCCCTCTACACTTTAATTGTTTTCTGGATTTATTTGTTGCACTTTTATTTGCATTGATTGAGTCCTTACACTTTTGTTTCTCAGTTCATTAAGGAATTTTGCAGTGATGAGTGAGAAAGTGAATCTCACTTTCCATTAAATAAAAGTGGGATTTACTAATGAATAAATATACTTCTTTTAAAATTTTTACTTTAACCCTTGTATTTTTTATTTTTTTAAACAATAAATCCTTACACTTTTATTTATATATACATTAAGTCCCTAATTAATATAAATTGGCAAAATTTTTTCAACTATATATATAATTTAATTATCCATAGTTATTTTTTAATATAAAATAGTATTAAATGATAATCGCTCTTGTGAAAATTAAATCTAAATAATATAATAGTAATTTAGTCTTTAAAATTTTTATTTAATTTTTATAAAAATAATTCAAGCAAATATTTCAATAGATTTTATTTTAACAAATTTTAAGTAAAATTAATTGATGAAAAAAATTCTATATGTGCGAATTTTTAACAAATAAAAATTGTTATACCTTGAAAATTAGTTGGTAATAAATCTTTAGAAAATAAAAAAATGTATTGATATAATTTTTAAGAAAATTTGTCCAAACATTATTTAAAAAAAAATAAGTTTGAGTGTATTTATAATTTTTAGAGTGAAAATAGGTGCGTCCTTTAATAATTTATTGCTTAAAATTAAATTAATGGTAAAATGTGTAAATGAGTATAATATAGATTACTATTGATAAGGATAAGAGTTATATGTTAGTTTGTATATTTAAACTTTGTAATCTCTTGTTTATGTTTATCTTTTTAGTTGTTATTTTGTTGTAACAACCGCTCTCTATATTATATAATATAGTTGTTGTACTCCTCATAATATAGGTTAATAATACACAACAGTTCTCTCATTGTTTTCCTTACATTATCATGGTATCAGAGCTATCAATGGTCTAACAACTAAAGCTCAATACTAGGGCAAAAAAATCTTCTACTTCACAAGAAATTGCCTTAACACCCAATCAGCAAAATACCTCCATTTCAACTCTACCAAATATAGCTCATCAACTTCCTATAAAATTGAACTCTACCAATTATCTCATATGGCAAGCACAACTAATGCCATTGTTGTATAGCTATTATCTTGCTAATCATATAGATGGCTCAACCGAACCACCTCAAAGAATACTGGACAATCAACAAAATCCTGCCTTTCACACATGGTTCAAGTAGGATCAATTAGTTTTGAGTTGAATTACATGATCCATTTCAGAAAATTTCATTCCTTAAATTGTTGGTGTTTTTTGTGCAAAGGAAGCATAGAATAAACTAACTAGTTCTTATACAGCTGGTTCAAAATCTCAAATTCGCAACATCAAAATGAATTTCTACCTATTAAAGAAAGAGCAAAACAAGTCCATAGCCCAGTACACCCAAAGATCTGAAGGCTTATTTGATTAATTAGCTGCCTTAAGGAGCCTAGTTGGTGAGGATGATCTCATTTTGGTAATCACTATTGGCCTTGATTTTGTTTACAGACGGTTCATATGATCATTAGAGAACAGACCTACAGACATGACCTTTGATGAACTTTATTGTATGTTATTGAGTGAAGAAGCAAATTTGCACCATGAAGCTTCAAAATAGGATCAAGCTGCAACCGCTTTTTATTCTTCTCGTAATTCCAACACAGTATGAAGCAGAGGTAACAAAGGCAATTTTCATGTAAGAGGTGGTGGACGATCACATCTGCAGTCCTCTTCCTTCACTAAGAATCATTCATAATTTCCACTACACTTGCAGAATACTCGCCATCATTCATAATTTAATTATTGATCCACTTTTAGCAATACGATATAGATTAACCCAGTGCAACTCTCGTGCTTTAATTGTTATGGCTAAGGTCACATAGGTAACACATGTTCTATCCATGGCCAATCACTTCACAATACCATATTGACCCACTACTCACCTTACTTCAAAATTGCCTTCTACCAACTCTTAGATTATGGACATAGGGGCTTCACATCATCTAACACCCGATATTGAAAATCTCACAATTCAATATGATTTTTAAGGATCTGATGGTTTTCAAATTAGCAATGGTAACACTCTTGCTATTTCAAAATATAGGTCATTCCATTTATCTTTCTAATGATCTGTTATTTCAATTGCATAATATTTTTCATGTTCTTCATATTTGTGCTATTTGTCTTTCTATCTCATCTTTTACTAGCTCTAATAATGTTTTTATTGAATTTTTTCCTTTGTATTTTGCTATTAAGGAC
This sequence comes from Mallotus nudiflorus, assembly GCA_947683625.1. NCBI lineage: Eukaryota > Viridiplantae > Streptophyta > Magnoliopsida > Malpighiales > Euphorbiaceae > Mallotus > Mallotus nudiflorus. The sequence continues at coordinate 114,610 of CANTUR010000647.1, forward strand.
ATCCCAATGAAGGAAATTTTATTGACCAGACCAAATGACAAAGGTCTTTACTCTCTCTATCTTAATCTAGCTCCACCACCATCCAAAACATCACCATTACTCTCCAATTCTCCAATGGCTATGCTTTGCTCTCTTCACCATTAGCATGAGCGTCTCGGACATACATCCTTTTAAACTATTCAAATTACTCTCAATAAATCCAACATCTCAATGGATTCCAATAAAATTAATAATTTGTATCATACATGTTCAATTAGCAAAAGCCATAAACTACCTTTTTCTCTTTCTCAAACATATATTAATGGTCCTTTAGGCCTTATTTGTTTTGATTTATAGGGTCTTGCCCCAATTTCTTTTTTTTAGGGACATCGATATTATGTTTTATTTTATGATCACTTTAAGAAATACTGTTGGATATATTTTCTTTATTATAAGTATGAAGTTCTTAGTACATTCATTAAATTTTGTCATTTGGTTGAAATTTTTTTAATCAATCTATTAAAAGTTTTTAATCAGATTAGGGTGGTGAATTTTAGGCATTAACCAAATATTTATCTGATAATAGGATTAGTCAGCAAATTTCTTGTCCAAAAACATCTAAACAAAATGGTTGTACTGAAAGAAAATATAGACATATGGTTGAAACTGGTCTCTCTCTCTCTCTCTCTTTTATTATTCTCATGTTTCCATATAGTGTTGGACCTATGCCTTTAAAATAGTTGTTTATCTCATTAATAGGCTTCTCACACCACTTTTGCATAATTCTTCTCCCTTTGTTAAATTGTTTAATCAATCACCTAATTATTTGGATTTAAGAGTTTTTGGATGTTTATGTTATCCTTGGTTACACCCTTATGCCAAAGATAAATTTTTTCTTCATTCCAATAAATGTGCTTTTCTTGGCTATAGTAAGGTTCACAAAGGATACTTATGTCTTAATCTTATTTCTTCCGAAATATTGATCTCACACCATGTTGTTTTTTATGAGTAGGTGTTCCCATTTGTTGACTCTAAGGTGTTACCAACTCGTGTCCATTCTACACCACTTACATCTCTTTCAACAATTTTTATTCCACCTAACTTAACAGAACCCATTGGCCCAAAGCCCACTTTACCAGTTACCCAATCCAACTCTACCACTACAGTCCCATCTCCTCATATTTCTACTGCTCTTTATCCTTTATCCTCTAATTCTCTAACAGAACCCATACCCTGCATTAATTCTTTCTCACTTTCTGATTCCCCACCAATAGCCTCTCTTTTTAATCCCGCTATGAACTCCAATCCCATTGCTCACCACCTAACTCAACCATTTCTAATTAACATGCAATCAACACTTGTTCTAAAATAAACTCCCTTAAACCAAAAACTTACCTCATTACAACACATTCTTTTATTAAACCATCAACATTTAAACAAGTTGCAAAACATTCTGTATGGATTAAGGTAATGTAAGATAAGATTCGTGCTCTTCAAATCAATAACACATGGACTCTTGTTCCATCGGATAGTTCCCAAAAATCTTATTAGATGCAAATGGGTGTATAGTGTTAAACAAAAATCAGATGGCACCATTGATCATTATAATGCATGATTGGTGGCTAAGGGATTTCATCAACATCCTGATCTTGATTTCTATGAAACTTACTATCTAGTTGTAAAGCCTGCATCAATTTGGCTTGTTCTTTCTATTGCTCTCTCTTCATAGTAGAGTGTTTGACAACTTGATGTTTCCAATGATTTCTTACATAGCACATTGGAAGATGATGTTTTTATGTAACAACCTCTTGGTTTTGTTCATCCATAACATCCTACTTGTAAGCACCTAATTTCGAGATGATAAAGTTTGGATGTGACAAAGGACTCCAATGATGAAAATATTATTAATAGATCTTCAACACTTGAAGTCTAAAACCTCAAAAGCCTTAATGCATTTTCAAAAGAGTTTAATTATTTTTTTAAGGACTTAATTGTGATGTTTTCTTTAAGACCCAATTGAAAAATTTAAATTCTTTTAAGGCTCTTTTTGTGATTAAAAGTAAAAAAAGGATCAAAATTCTAATCAAAATTACATAAAAATGATCAGAATTATGTAATTTCAATCGAAACTATATAATTCCAATCAGAATTAAATGTTTTTATCTGTTTTTTATTTTACAGTAAATAAAAATTTTGTTCTATGAATTTTGATTGGTAAAATAATTTGATAAATCCCTTTTCTAGGATTTATCTAAATTTTTTCAAGAAATCAAAAGTCCTTTTAAAATCAAAACTCTATCAATATAAAGGGAGGAAGTCACAGTATGATATGTCTTTTAGCTGGGGTTTTCTATATAAACCTAGCTCAAACTCTCCTAGAGGAACCTTTTTTAGGGACTTTTATACTTCTTCTTTTGGTTTCTATATAGTTTTCAAATAAAAATTTCTTGAGAATTACTGTTCTTTTAAGAAGAAGCAATAGACTTTTAGAAAAAAAAAATCAAACATTGAAGACCTATTCTAAGCAACGGTGATTCATACCATTATGAGGAGCAAATCAATGATGCATTCATCCCATAATCTCTTTTCTACCTTTTTTTTAATTTTATTTGGCTATTTTAGTTTTGTTCAATTTTAATTTTATTTAATTTTAATTTTAATTTTATTTTAATTACTAATCATTGTTTATTTTTGTATTTGTGTTGGTGTTTATGGAGAGAGTTACACAAAGATTTTACTTAGAGAATAAAATCCATGAAGATCTATGGAATGCCATGGATTGAATTTTTTAGCCAAATATAGTTTATAGGGCTTTGTTTATTTATTATTATTTTGTTGATTGTTTTATTTTGTATTTTTGCTTTTAGTTTTTTTGGGGTTGTATTAATTTTTACATTCTTATTATTTTTAGTAGATCATTGTAATAGCCCCAATAATGGGAATATTGAAATTATGTGTGTGTGATTGTGTGTTAAATTTAATTGATTGGGTAGTAAGATTAGGATTTTAATTGCGGTTGAGCAGTTTTCGCAAGTGTATGGCTCGTTACAAGTAATATATGATGAGTGAGTATCGTTCCCACAAGGAGATGAGAAATTCTAGCACTAAGTGTGATCTTGCCTCTAATAAGCTAATAGAATGAATGATTTTAAACTGAAAAATTAAATAAACATAATGCTAATGTAAATAGATTATATCTAAAGAAATTCAGGATTTAAAAACTAGAGCTTGGATTCATTCACTGGGCACTTGCTTGAATTACAGGATTTTGTTAATTCAGTTAATAAATCTCAGTCAAGGGTAGGCTGTTCATAAATTCCTAAGGCTTCTTTCAAAGTCACTCAGGCATACCTAAAGCAAACACAGCCTATTCTCATGGTTTAATGAATTACTCAGGTTTATTAAGTTCCTTAACAGTCTATTAATCCGCTAAGGTCTTGTCTTCTTTCATGATCAAGGGTCCTAAGAATCATAGGTTTTTAGAGCTAACAAATCATGCAACTTTTATTGTCATAAATTTATCCACTGACATGCATTTAATCAGGCCAAAATTAAACACAAGATTAATGAAATAAAACCTGAGAAATTGACTGATGATAATTAACTGTAATAAAATAATATCCAAATAAGCAGTAATCCTGGCTACATGAATCCAAACTCTAAAAGAGTTTAGTTACACATAATGTAAATTATTAAAGACATGAATAAATGAATATAAGAAAAAAGTGTCTAGAGAAATAGCCTCTTTTTCTTCAATCCTCTTCTCTGTCTCTCTATCTTTGTTTCTCTATCTCTCTCTGTTTTGCTCTATTCTCTCTATGCTACCCCATTTAAGATGCTCTTATATCCTCTAAAATAGGGTTGCATGTGATGTATGCATCCAAGTGGAAATTCCTTAAATGTATAAGAATAGCTGGACTTGCACGGTTGTGCACACTTGTGTGAAGAGCATGGCACAACCGTGATACCTTATGCATGACCATGCACAAGTATAAGGAAAAAATGACACGATCGTGCTACCTTGTAGTGCAAAAATGACACGACCGTGGCATGCCTTGCATGGTCATGCATCTTTCATGCCTTATAATGGCATGGTTGTGTGCCATGTCCTTCATTTCTTGGCATGGACGTGCATTACATTGCACAACCGTGCATTCTTCATGCTTGATTTTTACACGCCCATGTTCTGTTCTTTGACTTTCTTGATGTTGACTCTTGTTCAACATTGCACACTTGATATTTTAATTTCCTGCAGCCAAAATAAAAACTCATTGAGAACAATAGACAAATTAGATAGAAAATATAAAAATCCTGATTTATTTAATTAATGCATGATTATATCTATATTTTATTTAAATGTCCTAATATTTTCTAAATGCTAAATTTATTAATTATTATGTAGAAGATGAAAAATTATGCAACTAAAATGAAATGTTATCAGATTAAAAAGAGACTAAAGAGTGTACTTTTTAATAGTAAAATGCAATTATCAAATACCCCTACACTTTATTTTTTGTTTGTCCTCAAGTAAGAACCTTATTATAACAATAATATGAGCATATTAAAATAAAATTACAAATAGTTTACTAATATAGTAACGGGTTAATAAAAGTGTTATTTAGCAAAACTAAGTTAATAAATTGAGAAAAAGACTGCAAATATTACTAAGTAAAGCATACCTCTCAAATGAATTATTCATTTGAATTGATGAATTAAAACTTATAAAGCAGGGAAAGTCAAACATATTTAAATTAGTAGTCAACCCTTAAGCTAAACATGATAACCAGCTGAATTATTATTATTATTATTATTATTATTATTATTATTATTATTATTATTATTATTATTATTATTATTATTATATTGGATTAGAATCCTTCCCAACTTTGGTATTCCCTAACGTTCCTATATTACTAAGCATGAATACTGCCATTAGGTACCTTTGGATTACTCATACTCAATTTAAGCATTGGAGTAGAATGGAGATTTTTGCTCCTCTAATCCTATTTTTTAACAGCTGAATTATCATATAATAGAAAAAAGGTTTTCCTAATAATAAAAATTTATCCAAATCTCTTGATTGCAAAATTTTTATCCAAACATCCTTTTTAAATAAAACAAAAGAGAGGTATATATTTAGATTGATTAAAAGTTAAAAAGTCTAATTCTCAAATATTAACAAAGCTTTAAACCATATTCTACAAGAATTAACCACATACTGCATCAACTAGACTAGCTAATTTTAATTTTAATATACTAAGCTTATAATTATAACAAGTTAGCAAAAATAAAAGTGTGGGATATTTTATTTATCAACTTTTTCAGAAATGCAATAAATAAATGACAAATTATTCAAAATTAATAAGATAAAATACTAAAAAGATAAAGTAAGTAAATACTCCCCCACACTTGAATTTTACATTGTCCTCAATGTGTTGCACTGTAAGTGAAAGGATGTGTCTGGAATCCATGAAAAGAAAATAGAAATAAAAAATTAGAGAATAAAATATAAAATGAAAAGTTGACACATAATGAAGTTGAAAAGGTATTTTGGAGATTTTTGGACAGTGGATGTCAAAAAGGGGTGTCAGATGGTTCACATGAAAATGAAAAGTTGCATGCCTCTTGAATCTACACGCCCATGCTATATGTGAATGCATGGATAATGGACATGCCCGTGCACATTAGAAGCTTAAAAATCACACGGCCGTGTTTGGTAAGGCATGACCATGCATATTATGAGCACAAGAATGGCATGGCCATGTTGGTGAGAGCATGGCTGTGCAAAATGTGTGCATAAGAATGACACAGTCGTGCTTTAGGGGGCACGACCGTGCTTATTGAAGGCACAAATATCACACGGCCATGTTGGATAGGGCACGACCATGTTGACTGAAGGGACAAAATGGCATGGTCATGCTAGGTGAGGCACGACCATGTTTTAGTACCTGTTTGCACAGGTGTGTCATTTTGTTCCATGCCCATGTTAATTTTATGAAGATTGACCCTCAATATGCATGCATACAACGTGAAATATAGTAACATATGTCCCTACTTAAAATTATCATTCAAAGCCACTCCAAATATTTTCAAAGTCAACAAAATATTTAAGCACACACATAAAATTATATATATATATAAAAGTAAAGAAAATTTCCCCAATTCATTTCTCGATGCTGCAGTAATTTGTATTCTGGATATCACTGATAACTTGAGAATAGTCTTTGATGCATGTATATCCCAGGTTTTTAAAAATCTGCATAAAGAATAGAGCTCCTCGAGGGAATCAAACTAACTAAAAATTTTGAAAACAACAAATAAATAACACTTGGGCTATCTCCCAAGAAGTGCTTTATTTAAAGTCATAAGCTCGACTTAATGCAGCAGAGGTCAGGTAGGTGACAAAAGTGCAGAAGATGCTCTTGCTAGAATTTCCTTAGACTAATGATAAAGCTTCAACCTCTGGCCAGTGACTTTAGATGAATCAGAGTTGTGACTCCATATCTCTACTACTCTATTTGGATAGACCTGTTTAACTGTAAAAGGTCCTGACCACCTTGATTTTAACTTTCTTGGAAATAGCTTCAGTCTAGAGTTAAATAATAGAACTTGGTCTCTTGCTTTGAACTCTCTTTTCAGAATATGCTTATCATGCCATCTTTTTGTTCTTTCCTTAAAAATCTTAGCATTCTCATAAGAAGTCAGTCTAAATTCCTCAAGTTCATTCAGCTGGAGAAGTCTCTGATCACCATCTTCTGTGATCAAAGTTTAAAAATTTTATAGCCCAAAAAGCTTTGTGCTCCATTCCACTGGTAGATGACAAGAATTTCCACAGAGGAGTCTGAATGGAGACGCACCAATGGGGGTCTTAAATGAAGTTTTGTAGGCCCATATAGCATCATTTAACTTATAAGACCAATCTTTTCTTGATGTTGATACTATCTTCTCTATAATGGACTTGATGGCTCTATTAGAAATATCAACCTATCCACTAGTCTAAGGGTGATAGGGAGTAGCGACTTTGTGAGTCACACCATATTTCTTCAATAAGCTCTCAAATTGGTGGTTACAGAAGTGTGTACCCTCATCACTGATGATTGCCCTTGGTGTCCCAAATCTGGAAAATATATTATTTTTGAGAAATTTGGTTACTGTCTTAGCATCATTAGTTAGGGATGCTAAAGCTTCTACCCACTCAGATACATAGTCCACCCCAACTAATATATATTTATTCCTTTGTGAGCTTGGAAAGGGTCCCATAAAATCCAGTTCCCAAAGATAAAAAATTTTAATTTCCAGTATTCCAATCAAATGTAGTTCATTCCTTTTGCCTATGTTCCCTATTCTCTGGAATATGTCACAATTCACCACTAACAGTTTGGCATCTTGGAAAAGAGTTGGCCATTAAAAACCACTTTGGAGGACCTTAGTTGCGGTCTTAATGGAGCTAAAATGTCCTCTACATTCAAGGGAATGACAGTGTGTTAAGATGACCTGAATCTTATCCTCTGGAAGGCATCTCCTAATTAGTCCATCTCCACATCTCTTGTATAGAAGAGGCTCCTCCCAATCATAATATTTAACATCAGATAAAAACTTTTTCTTCTTCTGGTAGGTAAGATCAGGTGGTAACACTCCACGTATGAGTAAATTGATAAAATTGGCATACCAGGGTACTGCAACTTGCATTTGCATTAACTATTCTCCTTTGAAATAGTCATAAATTGGTAATTCAAAACCTTTCGTTGGCAGTTCCAACATAAATAGGTGGTAAACTATGACATTCTCTGCTCCACTCTTATCCTTAATCTCCAAGTCAAATTCTTATAGGAGCAATGTCCACTTTATCAAATAAGGTTTGGCATCTTTCTTGGACATGAGATACTTTAAAGCTACATGATTTGTGAACATAATCACTTTGATGCCTGTCAAATAGAAGCAAAATTTGTTAATGGCAAAAATAACAACAAGAAGCTCTTTCTCAGTGGTGGTATAATTCAGTTGAGCTTCATCTAGGGTGTGGCTGGCATAGTAAATGGCATATGCCTGTTTGTCTCTCTACTGCCCTAAAATAACAACAACAACATTGTCACTGGCATCACACATTACTTCAAAGGGGTGGTTCCAGTCAAGTGGTTGCAGAATTGGAGCAGATATTAGAGCCTCCTTTATCCTGAAAAATGCATCCAAACAATCTTTATTAAAAACAAACAGGGCATCTTAAGCAACAAGATTAGTAAGGGTTTTGCAATCTTTGAGAAATCCTTGATGAATCTTCTATAAAACCCTACATGTCCTAGGAAGCTATGGATTCCTTTAACACTAGTGGGAGGTGGAAGCTTTTCAATAACTTTAACTTTTACTCTATCCACCTCTATGCCTTTGTTAGATACTAAGTGTCCCATAATAACTCCTTTTGTGACCATGAAGTGGCATTTCTCCCAATTCAAAACTAAATTAACCTCTTCACATCTCTGTAAAACTCTAGATAGATTGTTAAGGCAATCATCAAATGAAGAACCATATACAGAGAAGTCATCCATGAACACTTCCATAATATTTTCAATAAATTCATAAAAGATTGCCATCATGCACCTCTAAAAGGTTACAGGGGCATTGCATAGCCCAAAGGGCATGCATCTGTAAGCAAAAGTGCCATAGGGACATGTGAATGTGGTCTTTTCTTGGTCCTTAGGGTGTATAGGGAAAATTCTAGAGTATGCATCTAGATAATAGAAAAATGAGTGATGTGCAAGTCTCTTTAAACGTCTGTTAATGAAAGGAAAAGGAAAGTGGTCTTTCCTAGTAGCCTTATTCAGTTTCCTATAATCTATACACATCCTCCATCCTATAACTATCCTAGTAGGGATCAATTCATTATGTTCATTTTTAATCACAGTCATACCACCTTTCTTCGGGACCACATGGATAGGGCTAACCCAATTACTATTAGAGATTGGGTAAATTATACCGACATCTAACAATATTATTATTTCCTTTTTAACCACTTCCTTCATGTTAGGATTAAGTATTCTTTTATGCTCAACAGAGGGTGAACAACCTTCCTTTAAATGGATCCTATGCATGCAAAAAGAAAGGCTAATCCCTTTAAGGTCATTAATGGTATACCCTATGATCTTCCTATAGTCTCTGACTCTTCTAAGCAACTTATCCACTTGTTCACCATTTAATCGAATAAGTAGAATTAAGTCCTAGAAAAGTGTACCTTAAATTAGGAGGAAGTTGTTTAAGTTCAACTTTTGGTGCATCTTCCTCTTTTAAAGCATAGTCAGAATAGAAATCACGAGGGGGTAAGGGGTCATACCTTTATGACTTACCTTTAGGTAGTGCATGAGAGGCATTTAGGGTGTTTATGAAAGCTACTACCTCAAGATCTTCTTCATCAGAATATGTATCTTGGGTGAGGCTTGCTTCTAGTGGATCTTCAGGGTATTTCTTCCTGAATATTTTCTCTACACAGCTTTGGATAATATATACTCTGAAGCAGGTCTTTGTTAATGAAGGATTTTTCATCATTTGGAATACATCAAACTCAACTATTTCTTCTCCAATTTTGAGTTTGATATTACCCCGCTTCACATCAATTATAGCACCAACAGTGGCTAGGAATGGTCTTCCCAAAATTATGGGAATTTGAGAATCTTCTTCCATCTCTAATACCATAATATCACAAGGCACATAAAATTCTCCAACCTTTATTAGTATGTCTTCCAAGATCCCTTCAGGGTAGACAATAGACCTGTAAGCTAGCTACAAGGAAATATTTATTTATTTGGGTTCACCTATGTTCAATTTCCTGTAAAAAGATAAAGGTATTATAGTGACACTAGCTCCTAGATCACAAAGAGCTCTACTAATAGAAAATTTACCAATAACATAAGGTATAGTGATACTCCCTGGATCCTTAAGCTTTTGAGGAAGCTTATTTCTAATCATTGCACTGTACTCCTCATTTATTGGAATAGTATCATAATTATCCCAATTCCTTTTATTGAACATGATGTCTTTCAAAAATTTAGCGCACTTAGGCATTTGAGTAACTGCTTCCAAGAAAGGAATAGTGATGTCTAGTTTTTTAAACACCTTCAAGACTTTCTGGAATTTTTTATCTAGATTAGAATTGTGCATCCTCTGAGGGAATGGTAAGCAAGGAGTCTTGACTATCTTTGGCTTTTGTGTTTCTGCCTATGGTTGCTGAGTGGTCTCTAGCTTAACTTCCTATTCTTTATTCTTGGATTCAGCCTCTGGTACATTCTTCCCACTTCACAAAGTTATTGCTTGGGCTTGTTCTCTCGGGTTTTGAGGATGACTTGGAAAGTGACCTGGTTGGCAAAAATTGGAGGAACTTGCTTGAGAAGTTACTTGATTCTCTAGTAATTTAACATATGTGGTCAATTGTTCCATCCTAGCATCGTACCACTTGAAATTTTCCTCATGATGTTTTAGGCTATCCTAAACCATTTGCATTACCTTGTTTTGTGTTTGGATGAAATTTTCCATCATTAATTCCATTTTAGATTTGGTTTTGGATTGAGAAGCCATGTTCTTTTGCTAAAAACGTGATAAGGGTGGAGGCTTGTATCCCTGTTGTAAATTTTGAGCTTGGTGTCCACCTTGATTTGACCATGAAAATTTTGGGTGATTTCTCCATCCTAGGTTATAAGTGTTGGAGTAAGGGTTCCTTTGGGGTCTGCCATTGTAATTGTTTAAAGAATTGAGTTGCTCAATTGAGTAGCCCTAAGAGTAAGGATCACCTTGTTGACAGTCTACTATAGCATGCCCTACTTCGCATACCTCATAATAGAGTACCTGAGATAGATGTCTTGTAAAATTTAGCTTCTCTAATTTTTTTGTAAGAGAGTCCAATTTGGCATTCACCATGCTTAAACCATTGACTTCATAAAGTCTAGTAACTTTCATTGGTTGGTTTTTCTCTCCATGCCATCGGTAGTTATTGGATGCCATCTTCTCCAAAAGTGTGTGTGCATCTGCTAGTGTTTTGCTCATAAAAGAGCCTTGAGCAGTGGCATCTATTATAATCTGTAAATATTCTAATGGTCCCTGGTAAAAGTTCAGCATCAACAACCAGCCTAGGATTCCACGGTGAGGACAATTTCTTTATAAACCTTTGAATCTCTCCCAGGCTTCATACAGTAATTCACCATGCTACTGCTTAAATCTAGCCAAATCCTTATGATACTTAGTAGTCTTTCTAAATGGATAATACTTTGTCAAGAAAGCTTTAAAGAGAAGGTCCCATGAAGTGATTGAATTTAGATTTAATGAACCTAACCATAGCTTGGCTTTATCCCTTAAGGAAAATGGAAACAATCAAAGTTTGATTACATCAGGATTGACTCCATTTATCCTGAAGGTGTCATAGATATCCAAGAATGAAGCCAGGTGGGCATTAGGGTCCTTTGAAGGTAGTCCTGTGAACTGGTATTGTTAAACCATCTGGATGTTAACTGGTTTGATTTCGAAGGTGTTGGCTTCGATGCTGGGTTTCACTATGCAATTCTGACTTCCCGTCAGACTAGGTACACCATATTCTTCTAGAGCTATAGCTGGGGCTCCCTAACCTGCCATTGCTATGATTCTTTATCTCCTCATATTCAGTTTGCAAGTTTTTTCAATCTCTGGATTAAGCTCTTCTAATTCAGTATTCTGGAACCTTGTTTGCATAGACAAAAATTAGGTTCCTAAAAAGGAAAAGTTAAACACAATTAATAAAATAAGAATAAAAATATTAGTCTTGTAGAAACAAAAGTCTATCCTAATGTAAGTATTCACCGATCTCCCTGGCGACGGTGCCAAAAACTTATTGAGTGATTTTCGCAAGTGTACGGCTCGTTATAAGTAATATATAATGAGTGAGTATTGTTCCCATAGGGAGATGAGAAATTCTAGCACCAAGTGTGATATTGCCTCTTACAAGCTAATAGAATGAATGATTTTAAACTAGAAAATTAAATAAACATAATGCTAATGTAAATAAATTATATCTAAAGAAATTCAGGATTTAAAAACTAGAGCTTGGATTCATTCACCAGGCACTTACTTAAATTATAGGATTTTGTTAATTTAGTTAATAAATCTCAATCAACGGTAGGATGTTCATGAATTGCTAAGGCTTCTTTCAAAGTCACTCAGGCATACCTAAAGCAAACATAGCCTATTCTCATGGTTTAATGAATTACTCAAGTTTATTAAGTTCTTTAATAGTCTATTAATCCCCTAAGGTCTTGTCTACTTTTGTGATCAAGGGCCCTAAGAATCACAGGTTTTAAGAGCTAACAAATCATGCAACTTTAGTTGTCCTAAATTTATCCACTGACATGCATTTAATCAAGCCAAAATTAAACATAAGATTAATGAAACAAAACCTAAAAAATTGACTGATGATAATTAGCTGCAATAAAATAATATCCAAATAAGTAGTAATCCTAGCTACATGAATCCAAACTCTAAAAGATTTTAGTTACATATAATGTAAATTATTAAAGATAGGAATAAATGAATATAAGAAAAAAGTGTTTGGAGAAATAGTATTTGTTTCTTGTCTCTATTTCTTCAATCCTCTTCACTGTCTCTCTATCTCTCTATCTCTATTTCTCTGTCTCTCTCTACTTTGCTCTTTTCTCTCTATGCTACCCCGTTTAAGATGCTCTTATATCCTTTGAAATAGGGTTGCATGTGATGCATGCGTCCAAGTGGAAATTCCTTAAATGTACAAGAATAGCTGGACTTGCATGGCCGTGCACACTTGTGTGAAGAGCATAGTATGGCAGTGTTACCTTGTGCACGGCCGTGCATAAGTATAGGGAAAGAATAACACAGCTGTGTGCCCAAGACAATGGCTGTGCTACCTTGTAGTGCAAAGATGACACAACCGTGTCATGCCTTGCATGGCCGTGCATCTTACATGCCTTATAATGGCACGACTGTGTGATGCTTCACATGGCCCTATGCTATGTCCTTAATTTCTTGGCATGGCCATGCATTGCATTGCATGGTCGTGCATTCTTTAAGCCTGAGTTTTGCATGCCTGTGTTATATTCTTTGACTTTTTTTTATTTTGACTCTTGTTCGGCATTGCACACCTGATATTTTAATTTCCTATAACCAAAATAAAAAATCATTGAGAACAATTTACAAATTAGATAGAAAATATAAAACTCCTGATTTATTTAATTAATGCATGATTATATCTATATTTTGTTTAAATGTCATAATATTTTCTAAATGCTAAATTTATTAATTATTATGTAGAAAATGGAAAATTATGCAACTAAAATGAAATGTTATTAAATTAAAAAGAGACAAAAAAGTGTAATTTTTAATAGTAAAATGCAATTATCAATTGGGTCATTAATTAAAATTAATGGCTATAGAGATAACTAAGATTTTTTTAATTAAAATTCAATTACATTTAAGTAGATAGAATTAGGGTTGCTTCTTAATTATTTTATTTATTAATAATTTGTTGTTTAAGGTCACTTTAATTAAATTAGGTATTTATAAGAAATAAATTAATTGATTGTTTGATCTTTTATTTGATTGCTTTGGTATTTTGTTATGTTTTTTGGCTTGTTTATTTATTTTTATTTTTTTTGGGACCAAGCCCATGTTAGGCTCTCAACCATTTAATTAATTTTAGGTTTAGGTAGCTCTTTTTTGTCTATCTTTTAATTAGCCCATTTCATTTAATAGGTTATTAATTAATTAAGTCTAGATTTGAATTAAAATGCATCTTTAGGCCCATAATTAATCTAAATTTAGGGTAGAGATAAGTTAGGCTCATTTAGTTAATTTAGACATAGGTCCACCTAGGATAATTAAAATTATTTAGACTTAACCCATTAAATTTAAGCCTTTTTCATAACTTATAGATTTAAGATCACCTTAGAATTAAAACATATAGAACTAGGCCCACTAATGTAGAGATACGAAGGATATTGTACTTAGTGCTGAAGCCTTTCAAATAGTGTCAACTAAATTTGGATAAGATCATCCAGTAGAGTCTATAGAGCATACCTTTAAAGCACACATTGGTGATGTTATACAGCCAGAGATGAATAACTCAAGGAAATCATCAAAAGCACCTAATCTTCCTGATCCATTTAAAGTTACTAAACTTTGTGCTAATGACATGTTTCTTCATTTTCATTATTAAGCTACAATGCTTTTATAGAAGCATTTGCAAGAGAGGTTTACTCGTACACCTCTATCTGAAATTCATTCAATAGTTGAAGATGTTTGTAAGTTTCTTAATATGCTGAAGGATTTCAAAAATATTGACACTTCAGTTGCAAAGGAACATTTAGATGGTTTTCTTTAGAAGATTGAGAAGGTGAATGAGAAGGAATCTAAACTTCACTTAAGCATTTTAGTGAGTGTTCAAGCTAAGGAACTTGACAAGCTCAAGGGATGACTAAATGCTTTACTAGCACTTGAAATTAAGGCCATTAAAAATCAATCTTCTTTTTAAGCTAAGCTCATCGAAGTTGAAGAGGAACTCAAATATTTGAATGCAAAAAAGAAGGAACTTAAGTATTCTTTGGAGGTGACTATGAAGACTATTCAAGAGAGCTAATATAGTGTTTCCAAGATTTGAGATAAGATTTCTGTTGTTGAGAATACTCTCGTGCATGGTGTTGTTGAAGAGAACAAGCTGTAAGGGCTTTAAGATTTACTTAAGATTGATTTTGATGAGTTAAAGAACCTTAAGTGGGAACCTTAGACTATCTTATTTTGTTCATTTTCCTTTTTTATTCCATGTTATTCCTTTTCCATCTCAATGTAATAAGATAGCTTTTTGATCATTAAATAAGAAAAACATAAGTTTATTTGTTTTTATTTTTATCTTATGAATGTATATTGCTTTGTTGATTACTCCATCAAGATGAAATTTCAACCTTGAGTGATTGATTTTTTTTAGATGTCACTAGACTTGGTATGAATCCAAGCTATGTACTTTCTTATGAAAGATCAAGTCAAAATGTAGTTCAAAAGGAATTATAAATAATGCTCTTTTTTTATGATTGAACGTGGTATGAATCCAAGCTACATGCATACTTTCTTATGAAATATCAAGTAAAACATAGTTCAAAAGGGTTTTTTTATGCTCTAACTTTTACTTAAACTACCTTGTGAAAGGATTTTAACTTAGCAAGCTTTTTGTTATGCCATTCACAGTTTTAGCTCATGCAGGCTAGGAGCACTGTCAAGCTTCAAGCATAGTACCTCTTTAAGAATCTTCAATTAATTGACCTAATATGCAACCTATCTTTGTCAGCTATCTTATAAGCACCAATGGAGTAAACTTCTTGAATAACATAAGGACCATCCAATTAAAAGTGAACTTATTTCCTATGTGTTTTGAGAGATTAATTGGTCTTATAATTGCAAGGAATAAATTACCAGCTTGAAAGGAGTGAGGGCATACCTTTTTGTTAAAGGCTTTAGTTATCCGGACCTAGTAACACTTTAGTCTTTATTATGCTTCAAGCCTTCTTTCATGTAGGGATTCTAATTCTTCAAGGCATCAGTTCACATTATAATTATTGGAAAGGCCTTCTTGAATGGAAATTCTTAAGGACGGGACTTAACATTCTAATGGCAATACAGCTTTAGAGCTATACAAAAGGGAATACGAAGTTGCCCCTGTTGTTGTTTGATGCATAGTTTGATAAGCACACAGAGCTTCCCCCAATCTTTCATGCCAATCCTTTTTTGTATGGCTCATAATCTTCTTTAATAAATTGCATAAAGTCTGATTGAATGCTTTTACAAGACCATTAGCTGCTGCATGATATATGGAAGAGTTATATTGTTTGAACTTGTACTTCATACATAACTTATCCATTGCTTTGTTATAGAAATCTTTCCCATTATTAGTGATGATGTAGCAAAGCACTCCACGATGAAAAATAATGTAGTTTTTTTTTTATGAATTCCACTACTATTTCCTTTTTGAATTCGTTGAGCATGATAAGTTCAACCCACTTAGAAAAGTAGTTAGTTACAACCAACATATAAAGATGTCATTTTGAAATTTTATGCAAAAGACCAACTACATCCAATCCCCTAAGCATCAAATGGTCAATAAGCAATAGTTGGATGAAGTAGCTCAAGAGGCTGGCGAATGATGTTAGTATGGAACTGACAACTTTTACAATTTTTAGCATACTCCATACAATCTTCACCATTACTGGCCAATAGGATCCCATCCTCTTAATATGAAAATGTAGTTTAGGCTTAGACTGATGGGCCCTATACACCCCTAAATGTGCTTCTTCCAATGCTTTAGTTGCTTTTTCCTCACTCAAGCAGTATAACCATACATTTTTAAAAGAACAATAATAGAGGATGTCATTATAAATAATAAAATAAAGTGCTCATCTTTTGATTTTTGCTTTATGTTGAGCTTCGTTTGGCAATTTAGAATGATTCAAGTAGTCTATAAAAGGTTGGCGCTAGTCTTCCTTTTTTACTTTAAAGACAAAAACATGGTTCACTTACTCATAGTCATTAGTAATCATGAGCACATAGGTTGGCACTGCTAATTATCTATAAATGTGAATTCTACTCTCTACATTTAAAAAAGCCAAAGTTGTTTGAAGGTTGGATAGAGCATTTGCTTGCTTATTTTCTTTCCTCAGCACATGTTGAATGCGTATATCATTAAACTTTTCTAACTATTTGGTTGCATGTTAAAAGTAAGAAACCAATTCATGCTTTTTTACATCATAAGCCAAAAGAAGCTGATTGATCACTAATTTAGAGTCCTTAAACACTTTAAGGTGACTTAAGTCCATGTTTGTTGCCATTTCAAGACCTAATATGAGTGCTTGGTATTCAACCACATTGTTAGAGTAAGATTCAATAAGATTGAAGGCACACATAAGCACATCTGCTTCTGAGGAGACAAAGATAACTTCAACCTCGACACCATCCTGACGAGTAGCCCCATCAAAATGCATCCTCTAATGTAATCCTTCAATGAACAAAACATCTTCATCTGGTAGGTTATCAAAAAATTGTTAATCATTTAAAATTGGATGATTAGTTAAAAAATCAGTAAGCGTTTTACCTTTTACTACTTTTTAAGAAACAAAGCTCATGTCAAACTCTTGTAGAATGAGAGCCCACTTTCCTAGTCTTTTGAAGAGTACTGGTTTAGACATTATGTACTTGATTGGATCAACTCTAGAAATTAATATGATTTTATAAGCTTGCAGATAGTGTCTAAGCTTTTTAGTGGCAAACATTAGCCCTAGAAAAATCTTCTCAATTGGAGAATAGTTCAACTCGGCCCTACTTAGAGTTCTACTAAGTTTATAAAGTGTACATTTTTTTTTATCATTTTATTATACTAGTAAAAATCCTAAGAGCATTCTTGAGTTATAGTGTATAGAATTATAAGATGACTTGGAACTAAGTCTTACAAGACTATAGGTCTTAACAAGTACTTCTTTATGTTCTCAAAAGCATTATGACAAGCTTGATCCCATACGAAAGGGACATCCTTTTTCATCAACCTGTGAAATGGCTGACATCTACTAGCGAGATTGGATATGAATCACCGAATGTATGCCTACTTTCCTTATAAGCTCTTAACTTCATGCATATTTCTTGGCTCAGGCTCTTCAAGATAACATCAATTTTGGATAGATCTATCTCAATTCCTCGATGTCATATAATGAACCCTAGGGATTTGCCTGCTAAAACTACAAAAGCATATTTTAATGGATTTATCTTCAATTGATACTTTGTCAACTGCTCAAAAAACATACACCAGTCATTGAGATTATCTTCTTTCTTTTTGGTTTTGACCACCAAATCATTAATATAGCACTCTACCTTTTTTATGCAATATGTCATCAAAGATCTTTTATATTTCCCATTGGTATATTGCACCTGCATTCTTTAAACTAAAAGGTATAACCTTGTAGCAATATATCCCTTTCGGAGTATGAAATGTAGTTAATGCTTATTCTTTATTTGCCATTGGGATTTGGTTGTACCCCAATGAACCATCCAGAAATGATTAGACTTTATGTGTAGTTGTAGCATCAATCATAATCTCTGGAATTAGTAGTGGGAAATCATCTTTGGGGCAAGCATTATTTAGATCTTTGAAGTCAATGCAAACTCAAATTTGCCCGTTCTTCTTTCTTATAGGCATGATGTTAGAGATCCAAGTAGGGTACTAAACTTCTTTAATAAACTTTGCATCAATGAGTTTATTAACTTCATTCTCTATTTATGGTATCAGTTCAAGATGAAAATGTCATTAAGCCTGCTTTATTGCCTTATCTCCTTTTCATATAGTCAAATGATGAACAAGTCAAGCCTTGGCATTTCTATACATGTCTATGTAAAGACATCATGATAATCTAAAAGAAGTTTAATATAATCCTACATTTCTTAGGGTGTTGAGTTTGCACCTAAGAATGTTGGTCAAACTCTTCAGGAGTTTCAAGATTGACCTCTTTCAAGTCATCAACTGTAACCTTATTCCCTTCTTCAAAGGTAGGAGGAGCATGTTCAATGCCTTCTTCAATAAGGACTTAATCATCTTGATCTAACTCTTCCATAGTGATATAATTGACTGCTACATTCATCTCGTCATCATATTTATCAATTGGGTATGGTTCTTGATGAGTGACAACTATTGTATGTTGCCTACCCTTTAATTCTTGGCTAGTAGACACCATCCATTTGGTTTACCTCTTTATTATGGAAAGAAACTTGCTGCATATTTCTTTTAAATCAATCTCAATAACGTGTTCTTTCTTCACCTTAAACTTCTTCCTTTTCGAGATTGATGCTCCAATCCTTGCATGCATAGAGGTCATGAGTTGTACATTCTTAAGTCTTTGACTACCAATTCTATCAAATACTATGACATGATTGACAGGGTTTCCATGATAAAAAAAAAATTAAAGTCCTCACATTGGGAGCTCCATGCTTATATTCCTTTTAACTTCTTCAAAAGTTATGTGCTCAAAAGTCTCCTTATGAATCTTTAGGCATAGTAAGTTAACTAAATTATACCCCATACCAGATTTAGATGACATAAGTTGACTCTTCTCTTTCCACACCAATCAAGGCTTCTTAGCACTTTGTTTGCTTGACTCAAAATTTACCACTATCTCTCTTTCTAACTTGGACGTGTTTTCTTAACCATAGCCAACTTTAGATAGCATTTTATAAGAATTTGGGTAAAAGCCATTAGTTTTTCTTATTGGCAAATCACTATGTTCCACTATAGGGCTTTGGGATGGCTTTGTGAATCCTTGCAATGGAGGTTTGTGAACACTTAAAGATACAAGACTCATAACTAATAAGTTTAAATTCGATAAACTTTTGACAATCTCTTCATCATTTGTATTTGAACTTGGTGTCACTCCCTTTTTCAGTGTTGTAGGAGATCTACCAATAAGTTGAGGGCACATACTTGTAGAAACCTCATTTTTTGTAGTCTTCTCTTGTATGGTGACTTCCTTCTAGTCTCATGATTCCTTTCCATATGCTATGGAATCATCATAAAACTTTGCATCAATAAAATATGACTCTACCCTTGTAAAGGGTTTAGAGTTAGCGTATACCCTTTTTACTTGTCCATTATGGCAATACTTAAAGCATTGGTGAAGTGTAGATGAGATAACACCATACTCATGTATCCACGGCCTTCCAAGTAACATTTTATAGATGGTCTTAGCATTAATCACCTGAAATAAAGCATCTGCCCTGAAGTCATCCATGAGCATTGACAATCGAATTTTTCTTAAAGTTTTTTGCCCTCCTTGGTTGAACCCTTGAATTTTTAAGTGACTCTTTATAAGCACATCCATAGGTATACCTAAGTCCATTAAGGTCTTAAGTGGTAAGATTTGCATAACAGATCCATCATCTATGAGAATCCTATTGATCTTTTGTTCATTTACACAGGCTTGAATAAAAAGTAGGTGATTATAAAGCTTTATCCCAAACAATAAATCCTCATTAGTGAAATATATTTTTTCTATACATGGACTACAAGTAATCTTCTTGGACTCGAGTTTTTCTTCCTTTTCTTCTTTATGGTCATTTGACACTTCATTTAGGTAGTAACAAGTAATGACATTATCATCTTGATCTAAGATTTCTTTTGGTAAAAACTCCTTGAGGGTCATAGATGTTCTTGGTTTCTGTATGATCTTATCATTTATCTTATGCAAGGGAGCCCTTTTCCTTATTACTTTTGGAGTGATTGATTTTCTAATAGGCCTTTTTATGACTTTGGCTCTAATAGGAGTGGACTTTGGTGTGGGCTTGTTCATTTTCTTTCCTCTCTTTTAAGTATCAAGAGTCCATCCTTCATCAAAATAATCTCATATATCTTGACATTTGATGCCCCCAGTTGATATAAGACTTCTTGCATAGTAATTTGCATAGAATAATGCAAAATTTGACCATCAACAAGGTGCACTGAAACATCAATAGGCTTGAAACTTCCAAACTTCATAGTTATGGAATAATGAACAATAATTAAAGTTGTATTGGAGGTGGCAACTTCTTCATAAAAAATAACTTCTCCTTTTTCAAGCAACTGTATAATTTTATCCTATAAAATAAAACACTTTTGAACAGGATGACTAACCAATCAATGGTACTTACAGTAATTTGGATCATTCACCTGCTCAGCTTCTTCAGGTTGCTTCATCTCAGGTAGTTGAATGAGATTAGCTTCAAGTAAGTTATCTAGCATTTTAGGAACACTAGCATTAGAAAAATGATACTCTTTTTCTTGCCTTTCTTTTAGAGTACTCTTCTTTGCACCTTGCCCTCGAGTAGTAGTAGTCTTTACCTCTTGTTTCTTATCATACTTGCTAGAATTTTTAAAAGGTGCAACACTCATAACCATGGCATGTTTGGTTTTTACTTCTGCAAATGGTTTGCCCCCTTTATGGGCATATTACTTTTCTTTTCCTTTCTTTGGGTCTTCCATAGGCAACTTTTGACCTCCAACAGTAGTAATGCTCAAGTCTATATCATGTGCTCAAGTTGCTAACTCTTCAAAGGTTTTAGACTTAATACCTTAAAGAATGTAGCATAACAGTCAATGCATGCCTTGAATGCACATGTCTAAAGTAGAGGATTTAGAAAAACAATCCTTACAGTTAAGACTTAGATTCCTCCATCAATGAATATAGTCAATGAAAAATTCTTTACTCCATTAGCATGAATTAGTAAGCTTTATCATGCTAAAAATTTGATGGATGTTGTACAAGCAATTAAGGAACTCATGTTCTAATTGTTCCCATCATCAATAGTGCCTGGTTCTAAGTCTATATACCAGTTAAAAGCATTTCCCTTTCTTGACCATCAAATCACTATATGTAGCAACATTGTTACAAGTTTTTATGAAGTGAGCCACATGCTACTTTAGATTGCCTTTACCCTCAAACTACTAAAACATTGGAGGTTGATAATTGGTAGGCACTTTCATCAAATCAATACTCTAAGAATATGGCTTGTCAGACGTGTATGAAGGTTGATTAATACCTTCAACTTAACCTTTGACAACCACCTTGATAAGGTCCTTTTATTTATCTACAATTATAGATCCATTGGTAAGCACTTGGGTAGGATTTAATGCTACACCAAAAGTGGAACCAATACTAGCAATAGGAAGTTGCATAACTTATTTATTCTTTTATTGTGAATCATCAGTGACCACAACTCCCTTTTCAATTAAGCCATCAACATTCTTCATCAAAGAGGCAATTTGCTCATCTTTTTCTTTGAATAAGTCGGTGGGGGCTTCCAAGATCTTGCTCATCTTGGCTACTTGCACCTCCAAAAAAGTAGTGCTTGTCATTATAACACTCATGACATCAGAAGAGTTATGTGGAGAGGTTAATGCATTATTACCATGAGTGACATCATTGTTCATGGATGAATCAAGACTCTCCATTTTTTGTAAAGATTGAGCAAGAGTCACCACTTCTTTAGCTAATGGTGGAAAGATGAACACACTTTGAAGTAGAGGAAGAGTATGTTCATAAATGTCCTCAGTCAACCTTTCTTTAATGATGGCTCTTGGGCTAGCATTAGTAATGCCTCACAAAGTGAAGGGAGTAGTGCCTCGGATTGATAGCCACTATTGTTGTTATTGTTTAAAGCCATGGATCTTGATTGTTGAATTTTTATGAAACTTTGAAGGGAAGAGATGAAAGGTAGAGAGGTCCCACTAGGTGTGCCAAAAATTTATTTAGACAAATTTCTTGTCCTAAAATTAAGAAACAAGAAAATAATAACAAATGTCAATTTTGAATTTTATTAGAATAAAGAATGGGGTACAATCTCTAATATAAATCTCTACAAGTGTAGAGATTGGATCCTTTGATGTTTTCCTTCGTCGATAATGGATCAAGGGTGTGAAAAGCTCATTCTTGAATCCGTGAAGATTTCTCCTTTGATTTTGGTGAAGAAGATGGGTTGAATATGTAAATAGTGACGAACACCGTTTGAAGACTTATGCTTGGAGATTTGAAGACTTGTACTTAGAGATTTGAAGACTTGAACACCTTTTAATTTGTAGATGTAGAAGTCTTAATGATTTGATTAGGGTTGTCTCGGCGCTTGTAGAGAATTTTGTAGAGCTTTACTTGATGCTTTGATTATAGAATTCAGACAGCTTGAAACTTGATCTTCTATTCTTTTGTCCCCTCAAATGAACCACATGCACTCCTATTTACAGAGAATTTGAGGAGGTGCATTTATAGTATATTTCTTTGTAGGGAAAGAATATATATTTTCTACTTAATTAGAAAATAATATATTCTCTTTGTATTTTAGGCAAGTATATATTTTCTTTAACTCTTGCCTTTTACAATATATATATATATATATATAAATATATATATATATATATATATATATATATATTCTCCATATATTTTTATATTTTGCCTTATATGGAGAATAATATATTTTTTGTATTTTTTACTTGGCAATTGACATATTAAATATTATTGGACTTTTATTTGATTAATTAATTAATTTAAAATTAGTTATCAAATAATTTTGCTAACCCAATTGAAGTAAACCCAAACTTTATTAATGGGTTTCAAAAATTCATATGTCTACAACCTAAACTAAGCTAAATAATACAAATAAAAGTTTGATCACCAAATAATAGAAATTTGAATCTTTGTACCTAAATTGATACTAATTAAATTTAATGATGGTTGGTGCAGTTTATTCCATATGCAGAATCTTTTGCCTCCTTTGGATAGATCAGTTTTACTTTATTATGGATAGCAATTTAGGCGATAGAGAGGAATGGAGGGAGCGAGGAGGGATTGCATATCAGAAATACATATATATGTGTGTATGTGTGTGTCTGATATATATATGTGTGTGTGTGTGGTTGGGATGTTTGCTCATGATATTCATCATGCACTTGTTAGTGATTTGAAAGATATTATTTTGGATGGAACTAAATACTGCTTGAAGTATGACTCTTTTATGATACTTGAATAACCTATTTCGTGCATAAATTTTATTACTCTAATTATACATATGGAAAAATAAAATTTAAGAAAATATTTTTAAATTCTAATTTTATCATTGATCTAAATTTAAAATTTAACTTTTAAATACTTTCATAAACCTTTATGAACCAAAATGCACCACTTGTTATATGTCCCTTGTCATTTTTCACACATGTCTCTCATTCAGGGAATTAAAAAAAATAAAAAAAATTCCAGCTACCCATCTGAATATATATATATATTTGGTGGATTTTTTTTTTTTCTGTATCATTTCCATTTGATCTAAAAAAAATTGTTAAAAACTAATATACACTCTAGTGATAAGAAATTTAAGTTTTAAGTCTCTAATTTGAGTTTTATCTAGGGAGAAAATAAATGTTAGAAGAGTTTTACCTTCTTATAGATCCACCTAATTTGAGAATTTTTATAACTATTAGAGATTGGAAGTATCATATGTTAAAAATATATATACAAAATAAATTTATTTTTAGTATAAATATTTATTTTCTAATATGAAAAATAAATTAATAGAAAAAGTTCAATTTTTTGAAAAGAAATTATAATGCACTGTAAAGAATTTAATTGAATTTTACAAAATAAAATTCTCTCTTGCAATTTTTTACAGTAATAAAATTTTAATCCAAATAAATATTATTAATCATTGAAATAAAAAAAATATTTTGTTACTCTTTATTAATCAGTAAGTTGATACTTGATTCATGATAATATTTATAGTCTCTCTAGTCATTGATTAGGTATATGCAAACCTATATCGAATTGATTCACAAAAAGAAAAATTATCTTGATAAATTTTGTATTTTTCCGTATTTTAAAATAAATTAAATAATTGATTTATTACTTTTTTTTTTCCAATTAATATGGCATCAGTAATAGAGGAAGATTATATGGTCGCTAAAGGCCCTGTGTCTCATATATTACATTATATTCAGTTCACACAAAGCGATAAGAGTTCTATACGGGATTTGGCTTAAAAATCATTCAAATTGTGCAGTCATACTCATGGCCGGCGTCAACATGGTGACATCCTCAAGTTGACGTAGCTATATAATATATCAGATTTTTTTATAAATATAATATATCAGAGTTGATGCTCACATTTTTCACCCTCAACTTGATTCACAATAATAATAATAATATGAAGATGGGATAAATCAAATATGTGATTGCAAATTGGCAGTATTATAATAATTGGTATTTTTATGGATGAAAATTTAAAATTTAAAATTTGTTATATTTATTATTCATTAATATCGATAGAAATTTTGTAACTTTTATAATAAGAGATAAGTATAATTATCTTTTATTCTGTTGTTTATGGCCTATTAGATTCCTAGAATTAAAAAAGAAACATTAATCTAACACCTAAAATCATAAAACATGTGATTTATCTAAACACATTACTTTTTTACTAAGAATCTTCATTTACCATATGCTTTGATAGGATACTGTCAAAGTCTTTGTACTTTATATAAACTCTACCTCTTAGTTATCTCTGCTAGATGTTGTTGTTATCTCGGTATCTTAGTTATCCTATATATATTGTAACGTATAGCTGAATACATAAGAGAGGTTTTTCACCATTCCTATAACAGGTTCATGGTATCAGAACTTCATTAGATCTAATAACTATCTAATTCCATGGGTGACAATTCAAGCTCAAATACTGCTATCACACTAGCAGTGCCAAGCCCCTCCATTCAATCGCTTCCTAACATTGCCCATCAATTACACATGAAGTTAAATTCTACTAATTGTCTACTATGGCAAGCTTAATTGCTACCATTGTTAAACAGTTATGACCTTTCAAGCCATATTGACGGCTCCTTTGTTTCGCCACCACTAACACTTGAGAGTGGATAGATCAATCCAACCTTTTAGAACTGGTTTCATCAAGACCAATTCGTGTTGAGTTGGATAGTGGGTTCTATCTCTGAAGCATTCATACCCCAAGTCATTGGTGCCAAGACTGCCTCTGAAGCACGGGATAAATTAGCCAGCTCTTATGTTGTTGGTTCCAAAGCTTAGGCAAGAACAATAAAATTTCATTTTTTTATCTTACAAAAGAATCATCGGAAACCATTGCCCAGTACACGCAGCGGGCCAAAGTCATGTTTGATCAACTCGCTGCCCTTAACAACCCCGTTTCAAATTTTGATCTTGTCCAAATGATTCTCAATGGGTTGAATGCATCTTACAAGCCATTCATTCGGTCATTACAACACAGGGCAGAAGACGTTACTTATGATGAGTTATATGGTCTTTTACTTTGTGAAGAAAAAATCTTTAAAATGATATGAACACTGTTGTAGCACTATCTGCCCATATCGCTACCACTCATAATTATGGAGGTCGGTCCTCTTTTGGAACTTGCTATCGTGGAGGTAGATTCACACATGGTAGGGGTCGCCAATAGAATGATGGTCATCGCCAGACTCCACATCAGGTTTTGGATAATTCATATTCTGATAGTTATATTCAGTGCCACAACTGTTCCAGGTTCAGTCACTTTGCTCATCAGTGCCCAATACCAAAAATAAAGGGAATGCAAAAAACACCAACCTCCTCGCACTTCCATCACAAGCTCACCTCTAACCTTGCTACCTCTACATCTAATCCTAGTCATCATCAGTGGATTCTTGATAATGGTGCCACCCATCATCTCACCTCTAATCTTGACAATTTGTTACTCCATTCTAATTACAGTGATGATGTCGTTCGAATTGGCAATGGTAAATCTCTTTCCATTATTCACAAAGGCAATGCTCTTGTTCATACCTCAAATCATTCTTTTATCTTGGATCCTATTCTTCAAGTTCCTGATTCATGCAGTAATTTATTATCTGTTTATTCTTTTTCTAATGCTAATAATGTTTCAATTGAATTTTTCCCTGATCATTTTCTTATTAAGGATATCCCAATGAGAAGGCTCTTTCATTCCGGCTCGAGTGATAATGGCTTGTAC
The DNA here is from genome assembly GCA_947683625.1 of Mallotus nudiflorus. NCBI lineage: Eukaryota > Viridiplantae > Streptophyta > Magnoliopsida > Malpighiales > Euphorbiaceae > Mallotus > Mallotus nudiflorus. The sequence continues at coordinate 141,142 of CANTUR010000647.1, forward strand.
CCTCTTCATTTGCAATTTCTGAATAGTTCAAGCCCATAGTCTATTGCATTTCTTGCATATACTTTTAATCAATGGCACAATATTTTTGGTAATGCTAATAATGTCACTGTTCAAAAAATAATAAATATATTTCATTCACTTACTCATTCCAATTCAAGTAGTTTGGCTTGTCATGCTTGTAATATTAGCAAGAGTCATCGTCTACCTTTTTCTTTATCTCATTACAAAGCATAAAAACCATTAGAGTTAATTTGTTATGATGTTTGGGGACCTTCCCCTATTCTTGCAATAGATGGTAGTCATTACTATATGCTATTTTATGATCATTATAGTAAATATACTTAGATTTATTTTCTTAAGTTTAAATATGAAGTTCTTGATGTTTTCATTAAATTTAGACATCTTGTGGACAAATATTTTGAGTGTTCCATTAAATCTTTTTAGGCTAATTGAGGAGGTGAGTTTCAAGCCTTAACCTTTTATCTATTAGAAAATGGAATCACTCAAAGAAGTTCTTATCCCAAGACACCCTAACAAAATGGGTGTGCTGAACGTAAACATAGACATGTTATTGAAACTGCTTTATCCTTGTTGCACCATTCTCATGTACCCACACACTATTGGACCTATGCCTTTGCTACAACTGTTCATATAATTAATCGCCTCCCTGCACCCATCTTACAACATAATAATCCCTTCACCACTTTATTTCACAAAGATCCAGAATATATGCAAATGCACACATTTGGGTGCCTTTGCTACCCTTGGCTTAGACCCTATAGTGCCCACAAAATTTCTCCACCTTCACAACACTGTGTATTTATGGGATATAGCAAAATTCATAAAGGTTATATTTTTCTAAATTCAAATTCTTTAAAGTTCATCACCTTACATCATGTCTTGTTTTATGATCAGGAATATCCTTTTTGGACAGCTTTAAAGGTGGCATTCATTGACAAGGATTCCATTCCTTTAACATTTTTTCTCTAACAAACCATTCTTTAACCATTAATCCTTCTACCATAGTCCAACTCACACCAAATTCCTTACCTATATCAAACTAAAGTCCTTTTCCTATCTAAACACTATTATCCAATTCATCTCTACATCCTACCAACCAAATGCAAACTCAACAACATCCTATACCTTTATCCTTATCCTCTATCAGCCCCACCCCTCCTCATTATACATCTAATAACACTACCACCATGTCAACAACACCCTCATTAACACTACCCAAACCATCATAATCCCAAACAAGAAGAATGCATCCCATGGTGACAGAACACAAATGAGCTCCACTAAACCTAAAACTTTTCTGTCATCTCTTTACAAATACATTGAACCATCGTGTTTTACCCAAGCAGTTTGATGTGCACATTGGCATCAAGTAATGAAAGATGATTATCATGCTATGCTCAAGAATGATACATGGAAGTTGGTACCATCTTCCCCAAAGCAAAGTTTAATTGGTTCTAAATGGGTGAATTGCATTAAAAGACACCCAAATGGTATTGTTGATCAATATAAGGCTAAATTAATAGTAAAAGGGTATCATCAATGTCACGGCCCGAACCTGAGGGCATGTGATTGACACTAGGGAATGGATAGGTATAAGGCCCCCGAAACCCGTAATAAGCCTTAAAGAAAAGAAAAAAATAAAACCTTCTAATTTAAAATTTTATTTTATAACAGAACACATTATCAAACTGATTTTTCTGAAATTAAACATAATTGAATGCGTAATTAAAATATTCTCCAGCGTCACATATCATAAATTAAACTTAAATCATTATACATAAGCATGATTAATTAAAATAAGGTACATAAATATACTAACGTCATACAAATGCTTAGTACAATTACTACTGTAGCTTTCTAGAGTTACTACTACAGTACAACTTACAATGACCTACATAATATGGCTGGTGATAGAGAAATCCGGCGTGGAGGCAATTTGAGGTCGAACTCCCAACCTCTTGAAAAAAAATAAATTGAGGGGAATCAAACCTCACTGTGTAAGTCAATAAAAAGAGCTGTACAATTTAAAAACCCTTTTTGAAAACCATATAGTTATAGTGAAAATAATTTATAATGTATAGATATAGCTTTTGAAAAATCTTGGTAGAACCCTAAACCCAAGTTTCTAACTGGCCAACTGGGCCCACTTATTCCAATTGGACTACCAGTCCCCGAGAGCAAAGGCATCAACCGAGACACCAAGTCGCAGTCATCCACTTAATCCAAATACATGGCATTGGCGGTCCCCGAGAGCTAAGGCATCAACTTAGGCACCCTTCTCAGTCCATTTTTAACTTCCCAATTACTGGCAGTCCCCAAGAGCATAGGCTTCCACCGAGGCACCCGTCCCAGTTTAATATCCACCAATCATACATAAATCGGATCCATCTCTCAATTTCTACCATATGCACACGATCCTGGTGAAACCCACCAGGTAGCTCGTTCTACCAAAAGTTCTCAAAATCGATTTTTAGATAAAGAAAATGCGTTTAAACCATAAATAACAGCATTAAGTTAAATAAATCATATAATAAATACAAAAATATGAGTGCACACATTCTTTAAATAAAACACACGCAGAGATCATTTTATCAACTTACAAGATGAACGAGAAGGCTGACGACCGCACGTCTGCCTCAATCCTACGGCTTTTACTTCGATATGCTCTAGAAAAGAAATTAACATACGATTTTAAAACATGTCTATGGAATTGAAATCAAAAATCAACAAAAATAGTGAAATTCTAGGCTGACTCGAGGAAGACTGGATAAGACTCTATAGATAGGAAGAAGCCTAATTAATGGTAGAAATTTACTAAAGATATCATGTTTTACGAGAAAATCTACCGAAATTTTGGCAAAGTCTCCTATGTAAAACAGACATCTCTCTACCATAGGTAGAGCCATTCCTGCATAAAAAAACACTTCTAATAATCGCAGGCATTCACACTCGAGTCGGGCTTTCATAACTACACTTAGCCCTGACCAAGATAACAACTCAACAAAACATCACAAAAATTAAATCATTTATTTCCCTAAAAATATACATCGCATATATAATTATCCATAGTTCATAAAATCATCTCTCACTAAAGTTTAAAAACAAATTTCACACACACACATATATATATATATAATATTTGGAAACCATATTCAAAATTAACATTACTTAAATGAAAATTACCCATTAATTATATAAAAATCCTCTAAACCTCTTAAATATTAATAAAACTAATTAAAATATATTTTAATTATAATTAGCGTAAAATTACATATTTATCCAAATAATAGAAAAAAACACATAATATTCAAAATAATACCTAAAATATTATAAAAATTTAATTTTTGAGAAATTAGTGTTAATTAGTCTAAATTAGTAGATAATTTGAAAAATCCTTTTAAATTCCTTGATTATTATTAAAACCAACCAAAATTTATTATTTAACTATGTTTAACAAAAATTATGTTTCTACCCCTATAATATACAAACTTATATAATACACTATTAATACAAAAAAAATTCCTTGAAAAATTATACAAACATCTAAAAATCATTTCCTTTACATTAAACATCTTAATATAATTAAAAACATATAAATGACTACTAATTTCTTCTAAAAATATAATTTAACCTAATTATTCACATTTGACATAAACTTAAAAATAATTATAAAAATAGTATAAAAATCACAAAAACCATAATTTAAGATCTAAAATTAATAACATTTAATAATAATATCAATTATCAAAATTTCATAATTTTTAACAATTAAATTTTGAAATTGACAAAAATATTAATTAAATACCCAAAATTGACAAAATTTACAATTAACACAATAATTTCTAAAATCTTAAATAAAAATCAATACACTAAAAATAATTAACCCTAATTAACCTAATTACTAATTGAACTCCGATAACAATCAATTAAAACCAACTAAATATCAAATAATTTCAAAAAAAAATTATGTATAAATTCAATAATCCACCAAAATTGCCAAGGAAAATCAAAACTAACCTCAACAAACCATAAACAACAACACAAGTCCTAAGATCTACCGAAACATCAAAGAAATTTGAGAATGAGTAAGGATCACTCACTGTCCACCAAGGCAGCTGGAAGAGGAAGAAGAGGACATGCCACCACCGGAAATGGGGACAATGGAGGCAACTCGATGCAATAAGGAGACAACACGGACATAGGAGGACCAAAGCTGGGCAGGAAGGGAGGTGCAGGGCTACTACGCGAGGAAGAGAAGGTGCTGTCTCACGAGGAAGAAGAAAGGCAATAGCAGCAACAACCTGTAAGCTCAATCCATGATGGAGATGGGGTTTTCAGGCGGTGAGGGATGCAGCACAGTGAGAGCAGGGGTAGTGTGGGTGACGGACGGAATGAGGAAGGTTGATGATGCTAGTTTTGGTGTTTCTGTATGTGTGTGTGTGTGTGTGTATATATATATATATATACATATATATACATAACCAAATATAATACTTATATCAAGTAATAAAACCTTAAAATAATGTTAACATAAATATATCAATTAAATAGTTAGATAAATAACATTTGCATAAACTAAAAATTTAAATTTAATTATTAATAGTTTAAATTCAAAAATTAGTTTATTTAAATAAAATATAGGGTATTACAATCAATGCCCTAGCATTGACTTTACAAAGACCTTCAACCCTGTGGTTAAGCATTCTTCCATCCTTCTTATATTGTATATGGCTTTAACTTTTGATTGGCAAGTAAAGCAACTAGATGCATCAAATGCCTTCTTGCATGGTGCCTTGGATGAAGAAGTCTTCATGAAACAACCTCAAGGTTATGTGCATCCACTCTTCCCCACTCATGTTTGTCAATTAAAGAAGTCCATCTATGGCCTTATATAAGCACCAAGGCAATGGTTCAAATGTCTTACCAATAATCTTTTGTCTTTAGGATTCGCAAGCTCCAAAATTGATAACTCCTTGTATTTTTATTATCATGGGTCAGTTCATCTATATTGTCTCATTTATGTCGATGATATATTGTTCATAGGTACAGATTCCACATTCATGTCCACCGTCATCCATTCTCTTCAACAACATTTTGCAATCAAAGACTTGGGTACTATTTATTATTTTTTGGGCCTTGAAGTTGCAAAAAAGTCCATAAGTATATTCTTCATCAAACAAAATATATACAAGAGCTGTTATAGAAAAAAATGACTGATGCTAATCTGGTCTCTACACCTTTTTCCACTAACTATAAATTTTCGGCTGTTGGCACCCCCTATTCAGATCCTTCTTTCTACTGAGGCATTGTAGGTGGACTATAATACATATGTGTTACTCAACCAAACCTCTCTTTTTTTGTGAAAAAGGTGTCATAGTACATGCATGCACCAACTAATGACTACTAGCAAGCTGTTAAACGCATATTACACTATTTAAAAGGTACTTTTAATCATGGTTTACTTCTTCAACCCTCTTCTCACTTTGAGATCTCAGCATATAGTGATTCCAATTGGGATGGCGACTTGGATGATAGAAAGTCCACAACAGGTTTTTCCTTTTAAATTGGTACAAACTTAATCACATGGGGTACAATAACATAATGTACTGTGGTTGGATCATCAACCAAAGCAGAGTACTGTCCACTTGCACACGCCACTAACGAGGTGCATTGGTTATGCTCTCTCTTGAAAGAACTATAGCTTCCTTTTCATACACCTACATTATGGTGTGATAATCTTAGTGTTACCTATTTAACCTCCACCACTCTCATTCTAAGCATCTCGAGATTGATTTTTAATTTGTTCGAGATAAGGTCTCCACTAATGCCATACAAGTTCGCTATCTCAGCTCCAAGGATCAGATTGTTGATATTCATACCAAGCAATTATTGAAGCCACAGTTTCAATGTCTTTGAAACAAGTTGTCAATGCACTCTTCCCCTATACAACTTGAGGCAAAGTGATAGAATACTGTCAAAGTCTTTGTAATTTATATAAACTTTATCTCTTAGTTATCTCTATTAGATGTTGTTGTTATCTTGATATCTTAGTTATCCTATATATATTGTAACGTACAACTAAATACATAAGAGAGGTTTTTCACCATTCCTATAATAGCTTCATGCTTCTCATAAAACTTTTTTGTAAATTTAAATTTAATGTATACGATATAAATAGAAACTTAATAGAAATTCTACACAAAGTATAGGTGTTTAAATAAATAAATAATAAAATCATTTATATCATAATTCAATGGAGAGTTTAGCTTTGGAGTTCATGGTCATAGTCAAATTAATTGAGCTTGGAATGAAAGAAGAATAAGTGAATTATCAAATTTAATTGTCTCTATATCGATACCTTGCAAAAACACTAGTTGGTGTTTACCAAACTAATATTTGTCTTTTATTATCACTGCAGAACTGTAAATATTTATATATTAATAATTCATTCAAATGAATAAAAAAAATTAACATTAGTCTTTTCTTGAAATTTTACAAATCTAAAATGAATAGGTAAATTAGTCGAAAGTGCAGTTGAATATTCTATTTGGGTGTCCATTCAAATTCACAATAAAATTGACATAATCCAATCTTTAATGTGTTTTGGAAAAACCATAAGTTATATCTTAAATTTTGAACCAATTATCAATTGAATTTTACTTTATTACTTTATAAGCCATTTCAGTATGTTCCTTCAACCTTATAAATCGTGTTAATTTTATCCAATTTTATTTAAAAGACTTAATTATATTTCTACAAATTACTTTTGATCCTACAAAACAAATTTGACACTTATTAAATTTTTTATCCTATTTTTTCTATAAAAAAATAATATGGAAGAAAATATTTTTAAATTTTAATTTTGTCACTCCTAATATAAATTTAAAATTAATTTCTAAATATTTCATAAATTTTTATGAACCAAAATGCACTACCTGTTTTATTTTATACATGCATTTTATACAAATGCTCGAAATCATATTTTATAATAAATAAATAAATGCAAAAAGATTTTGGATAGAGGATAAGAGCATAAGCCTAAAATTTTTGCAACCTCAATCATTGAATCTCACTTGCCAACATACTCACTTAAATCTAAGAGTATTCCTCTTTTCTAATTTGATAGTGGACTAGCCCTAAGACACTAAGTCAATTAAGCTTCCACAGTCTCACTGTCGGCATGACTGGCCTCGAGACACTGAGTCAACCGAACTCCCGCAGCCACACCACTCTCTATTCACACTCTCGATAATCATTTTACCCATATCTCATATCAATGAAAAATATCATAGTCTAGCATCTAATGTACTACTATGCAACAATCTTAGTGTAGCCCACTAGGCAGCACGTTCTACAGCTATCTTCCAAAATAATATTTCATAATTAAAATAATGAAAATCATACATTAAATATGAGTACACAAATAAATATTCACCTTTATATATATGCAAACATATATATAATAAAAATAATAATTAACATTTAATGCAAAATAGCATGATAAAATTCATATTTATTAAAAATACAGATGTCAATAATATTTTCTACATGCAATGCATACATATAATAATAACTCATAGGTGGAATGCGCTCATTTATAATGACTCAATTGGCCTTGTCCTGTAAGCTTCGGTCTCAACGCAGCTATAGGGAAAAATAATAAGGATTAAAATCCTAATCTTATATATTTTGGATTTCTAGAGAAAACTCAATCTAAAACTTGACTCTAAAAACACTTAAAACTTGACATAGACTCGATGTCACATTTTATGAGAAATCTATTAAAATTTTGACAAAGTTTCCTTTGTAAAATGAACATCTCTCTACTAAAAGTAGAGTCATTCCTGCACAAAAGCACACTTCAAAATATTCCCAAGCTCAATATCTCAAGTTGGGCCCCCGAACTACAATCTACACTCAACTGAGAACTAGCATGGCAAAATATAAAATAAAATAATATTTTTTCTCAAATCTTCAATATATCATAAAATTCAATTTACTAACAAAATTTAATTTATTTATATAATAAAAAAATAAAAAGGTATTACATTTTCCAAATAAATGATAAAATTGTTGTTATAAATAATATTTTGCTAATAAATCCATTAATGGAATAAAATTTCCATTTTACAAATAAATAAATTCTAAATAATTATTGAAATCACTTATTAATATCATAAAAATAATAAAATGCTCATTTAGGCTTAAAAGATAATAAATAAATTTAATTTTCATATATTTCTCAAAATAACTACTAAATAATTAATAATTGGAAACATAATTATAAAAATTATTTCCATACTTTTATTATTTAAAAATAGTCTAAAATAGTGTAATTATCAACAATTTTAATTAAAATTAAATAATTCACCAATTTGTAATAATTTTCCAAAAACACATTTTTATACATAACCTTAAAAAATTTATATCTCAAATTATATACATAATTCCACAAAACTACCTTTATAAAGTTTACTCAACATAATTAATAGAATTTATTAAAAATTTAAAATTTTCCAATTCGAAACAGTAACATGAACAGTAACCCAAAACTGAAAAATCCAAAAAATTCATAAAAATAAATAAAAATCACATTCAAAAAGATCAAGACTTCAATTACATTTAATCTCAAAAAAACTATATCCAATTAAATCGAATTCAAGCTCAAAGTAAACAAATAACTAAAAATTAACCTAAAATTAATTACTCAAAATCAAGGTCTTACCAGCTCAGATAAAAAAAATTTTGATTGAGGGGAAACAATGCCTAGGGGGAGGATGTTCAAAAAAGACTGACGGCATCGCTTAAGGTGGCCAAAAATGTTGCCAATGATTAAGAGGAACGAAGAGGAAGAGGAAGGAAAAGGAACATTTCAGTGGTGGAGGTAAGCTGTTATCGGCATCTGGCAACTTCCGATGACGATGTGGCAATTGGAGTGGCGGTGGCAAGTGGCCAGTGGCATTGGTGTCGTGCGGGGAAAAGAAGGTAAAGAAGAGGAAGGAAAAGAAAAAAAAAAGAAAGGGAGGGGGAAGGAAAAAAAAAAGAAAAACTCATTTCTAACACTTTTTTTTAATATAGTACAAAATAATAATTTTAAAAATAATAATATCTCTTTTTAATTATTCTCACCCTATATATATACACACACACGCACACACACTTAACAACTAATCAAAATTTAATAAAACTACACAAATAATAATAATCTCATAAATAATCAAATAATATGTAACACTAATTAATTCCACATTTAATATAATAATTAATTAAAAATTTGGGTTATAACAATCTTCCCCCCTTATAGAAATTTATCCTTGAATTTTAACAACTGAAAAGAAAATAAAGGGTTTCACTAGTGAATAAGATAGGGATATGCTACATGCATCTCTGCCTCAATCACCCATATGTGCTCTTCTATATTGTTGCTCCTCCATAAGACTTTGACAATCAGAATCTGCTTAGAATGCAATTGTCAAAGTTGATAATCAATAATGGCAACTGGTTCTTTCTCGTACGTCAAATCTTCATTCACTTCCACACTCTAGGGTTGTAAAAAATGCAAAGGATCCAAAATATACTTCTTGAGCATCAAAACATAGAACACTAGATACAATTGAGACAAATTCAAAGGCAAAGCTAATCGATATGCAACAATACCAACTCTCTCCAATATCTCAAAAGGCCCTATGTATCTCGATGTCAATTTTTCCTTCTTGCTAAATCTCATAATACCCTTCATTAGTGACACCTTTAAGAATACAGTCTCTAACTTAAAATTCCACATCCTTGCACTTTGGGTATATAGCTATTTCCAATCTCCTTTTGGTTAAAGCGACCATCTTGGACATGTCCTAGATAATTTTTGGTCCAATTAGCTCTCTATCCTTGACTTCATTCCAACACAAAGGAGATCTACACTTCCTTCCATACAAAGCTTCATATGGTGCCATCTCAATATTGTTATGGTAGCTATTATTATAGGCAAACTTTATTAATGGCAGATGATCATCCCAACTGCCTCTAAGATCCATTACACACATTCTCAATAATCTTCAAGTTTTTGGATCATTCTCTCAGACTGACCATCCGTTTAAGGATGAAAAGTAGTACTGAAGTCAAACATGGTACCCATTGCTTCTTGCAACTTCTACCAAAATTGAGAGGTAAACACCGAACCTCTATCAGAAATTATAGAAATAGGCACCCCATAAAGACACACAATATTCTTGATGTATAACCTAGCCAACTTGGCCACTAAAAAAGTAGCTTTAATTGGCAGAAAGTGAGCTGACTTGGTTAACTTATCCATTATCATCTAGATGGAATCGTATCCATCCTTTGAATGAGGTAACCTTATCATAAAATCCATAGTGACTCTCTCCTATTTCCACTCAAGAATTGGAAGAGATTAAGGCTTCCCAGAAGGCTTATAATGCTTTGCTATCATTTGTTGACAGGTCAAGCACTTAGAAATAAATTTAGCTACATCTTTCTTCATTCCATCCCATCACTAAAGATCCTTAATATTATGGTACATCTTAGTGGAACCAGGATATACACTATAGGTTGAAAAATGAGCTTCTTCCAATATCTCTTCTCTCAAATTATCCACATCAGGAACACATAATCTCTCACTGATCCATAGCACACCTTTATCATCAAGATTAAAATCAATGAACTTCCCTTCGTGAACTTTCTCCATAAGCTTAACCAAATCAGGATTTTGACTCTGACCTACTTTGATCCTATCCCTCAATACTAATCTAACTCTAAATTGAGCTAACAATCCTCCTGACCTAGTCATCTTCATTATCAACCATTGATCCACCAACTTGTGCATCTCTTGGATCAACAGTCTCCTCTCCACACTGATGTGAGCAAGACTACTCAAGGACTTCTTACTTAAGGCATTTGCTACCATATTAGCCTTGCCTTGATGGTTTAAGATATCATAGTTATAATCCTTTAAAATTTCTAGCCATCTCTTCTGTTTGAGATTTAAATCTCTCTACTAAAAGATATACTTCAGACTCTTGTGGTCAATGTAGATTTCACATGTTACCCCATATAGATGATGCCTCTAAATCTTAAGAGGAAAGATTATAGCAGCCATCTCTAAGTCATAAGTAGGATAGTTTTATTGATGCTTCTTTAACTATCTGGAAGCATAAGCGACTACCCTTCCATTTGCATTAACACACAACCTAGGCCAACTTTGGAAGCATTACAGTACATAGTGAACTTGTCTGCTATATCGGGCCAAGTCAATACTAGAGTTGTAACTAACTTCTCCTCTAGTAGTTGGAAGTTGTTCTCATATGCATCTGACCAAATAAACTTCATATTATTTTGAGTTAGGCATGTCATAGGTGCTACAATCTGATATAATGCAAATATGCATAATTTTTTAAGGTAGTTTAGTTTTAATTTCATTTGATTTTTGCTATATTTTTGTGTTTATTTGGTTATGCATATGTTATCTTTATTTCTTTTGTTCTTATGGTTGATTGTGTGTTTTATAAATGTTTTTAGGCTCAAATTATGCATGGAAAGGACTTAGGATTTTTTAGAATGAAGTATAAAGCTTGTGAAGTCAAGTTAGAGACTTAACAAAGAATGTAGAGTCATTACCATGGGAACAAGTCATGATAAAGAGTATTGGTGATGAGTCATCACTTGGTGCCGACTAGTCACAGAAGCTTGTTATACCGAGCCTTGAAGATTATTGACTCGTCACTTGGTGCCGACTTGTAACAGAAGCAATTGGTGATGAGTCGTCATATAGGGACGAGTCAATGCCAATACACCTTTTCAACACACCCCTTCATTCTTGCATCCTTTCAAAGGAACACGATTTGCAACCTTTAAAAACCTATAAATATATGTGTTTGTCCATGTTTTAAAGAGAGAATGAACAAGTATTATTACTAAGTTTTAGTTTAGAAATCATTAAAAAGAAGTTATAGTTTGAAAGACTAATTTGAAGAAGACAAAGTCAAGAAGCAAGAGAGGATAATTCTACATTAAGCAATTCTATAAGACATAGTAAAGGATTTTATTCACTCAATTTCTTCTTTATTCATCTTTCTATATTGTGTTTAATTTTCTCTTATTATTTTTTTATCATGTATTTTGGCTAAGTCTTTGTATGAGAATTTCAATGAACAATTAAATAAGAACTATATTTCTATCCTTTGCTATTTATGATTTGATTTCAATTAGTGAAAATTATGTTATGTTTGCTTAATCATTATATATAACTTGTTAAATCAAACTATTTACAATTAGAATTGGAGTATTTTGGTGGATATATAATTGAAATTACTTGAGAATTGAATATCGCTTGGAGACAAGGAATTCATCTTAAGGGAATAAAAAAATTAGTATAATATATTTATTGATTTTCTTTTACCTCTACATTTCCATGAGAATGAATGTGGATACTAAGAGGAAATACCTTTAATTGAAAATGAGAATTACTTTTGAAGACTATAAACTAATTTCCAATCAATATATTGTATAATAATTATGTTTAAAGTTCTTATTAATTCTGAATTGTAAATTCTCTCATGCATATATTTTGTTATAATTTCTTATAAGAATTTCTAATAATTAGTAAGTGAGTTAGATTATTTTTATTTGTTACATTATTTATTACTATCCTAATATTACTTTGCCTATTCATTTGAGTATCTATTTAGTTAATACAAAGTTCAAATTCCCGAGTGTTCAACACCTGGCTTGCTCTATTCTAAATCCTAAAGACTAGGGTATACAATTTGACCTGCTTCAAATTTTGGCGTCATTGTCAGGGGAATTTATTTAAATAAATTTTATTAACTTAAGGTAGAGAAAGGTTGTTTTAAGCCTTATTTTTATTTTTATTTTTATTTTTATTTTGTTTTTATATTTTTATCTGTTATTTATTAATTTTTATTTATTTGATTTTGAATTTACATTTTAAAGTGCTTACTAGAAATACTAGTGATAATAATACGTACTTTGATCCTGAGATTGCTTTAACTATATGTACTTTACATAGGGAACAAAGGCAAAGAAGAGTGAAATAGTCGAATTTGAATAACATGGCTGAACTGGAAGAAGAACATCAGGTGATTTTACAATGACTGACATCTTAGGTAGTTTCGATGGGATTTTGGCTCCAACCATTGCTAATAACAATTTTGAAATAAAGCCAAGTATCATCCAAATGGTGCAAAACAATTAGTTTAGAGGCTTACAAGGAGAAGATCTTTATGCCCACATATTAACTTTCCTTAATATGTGTGCAACTTTCAAGAACAATGGTGTAACAGATGATGCAATAAGGCTCAGCCTGTTTCCATTCTTGGTCAGGGATAAAGCACAACTTTGGCTTGCTAGTTTGCCAAATGAATCAATCACAACCTAGGACCAATTAAAGCAAACATTTTTGCATAAATATTTCCCACCACATAAAACAACTAAGTTTCACATTGAGATCACTACTTTCAAGCAAAATGCAAGTGAAACAATCTATTCAACTTGGAAGAGGTTTAAGGAACTCCAAAGGTAATGCCTACATCATGGCTTACTAGATTGGATGATTCCTCAAATCTTATACAATGGCTGATGGATGAGAACAAAATATTATGAATGCAACTTCTAGTGGAAAATGGATGGATAAAGTAGCTATAGAAGCCGTTACTTTGCTTGAAGCACTTACATCTCAAGGGTACATGGGTGATGAAACAACTATGGCAAAAGCAAAAGGATTTTTGAAGCTTGACACAATTAAAATGTTGAATACAAAAGTATATGCTCTCACCAGTTTGGTAAGCAGAACTCAAATTAATTCCTTAAAAAGCACTAATGCTATTTGTGAGTCTTGTGGAGGATCTCATTCCTACTCTTAATGCAATATAAGTACAAATGAGGATGTGAACTATGTGCAAGGAGGTTTTAACTAAAGAATGAGGTTGAATTCCAACACTTATAACCCCCAATGGAGGAACCACCCTGGATTCTTATGGTCAACCCCATCCTCTCAATTAAACTGTCCATATAACCCAAATAACAAACCTCAAAACCCACTTGGACTTCCCATGAAACAATAAACCTTTAATCCTACCCATCCTAAACCTACCCTTGACACTCTTATGGAGCAATTTATCAACCAATAAATGACCATAAACAAAAAAAATGAGGAGCAACTTAAGTAGCTAAACTTTTAACTTGAACAGCTTGCTACTTATAACCGCATCCTTGAAACCCAAATTGCACAACAAGCCTCTTCCTCCAACATTAAACCTTTAGAAAAGTTTCCTAGTTAATCAGAGTATATACAAAAAGAGTCTTGCTAAGCAATTACTTTGCTCAGCAGTAAGGAGCTTGAAAAGGATCTCAATAAGACTAAGAAAGTGGTTGATGATGATAATGAGGTAGAGATTGAGGAAGTGTTTGTTAGGAGTAAAAATGATGGTGACTGTGCTAAGAAAGGTAATAAAGGAGATGCCAAACCACCTAAGGATGATGAACAAAAGGTACATGTTAAAACTCTTCCTTTCACTAAAAGGTTCATAAGGCATAACCTAGACAAGCAGTTTGGCAAATTCCTTAATTATCTTAAGGAAATTACTATCACCATACCATTTATGGATGCCATTAGAGAGATGCCAACTTAGGGTAAATTTTTGAAGGATATTATTAGCCATAAGAGCAAGCTTGAAGATTATGGTTTAGTTTCTCTTGTTAAAGAATCCAAGGCTATATACTCCAAGTCTCCACCAAAGCTTAAGGATCTTGGTTCTTTTACGGTTCCTTGTGCGATTAGAGGCATGCATTTTAATAAAGCTTTATGTGATGCTAGTATTAGCCTTATGCCTTACTCTATTTATAAAAGGCTAAATTTAAAAGAACTTAAACCTACCAATATATATTTGTCCATGATAGACAAATCTATTACATATCAACTTGGCATTCTAGAAAATGTGCCAACAAAAGTGGGGAAGTTTGTAATACTAACTGACTTTGTTGTGTTGGAGATGGAGGAAGATCTTAAGATCCCAATTTTTTTTGGGAGACCATTTTTTATGACAGTAAAAGCAATTATTAATATGAAGAGAGGAAATATCACATTAGAGGTGGATAATGAATGTATGGAGTTTAATGTACTGAAGATTATGAAGTCAACACCAATTAAAGTGGCAAGTAGAATTGATTCTATTGATGTTATTAATGAATGCATTAAAGAAGTAATTCATTAATGTTTAAAGCAAGACCCTATGTAGTCATACATGATGCAAGAAGTTAACGAGAAAATCTTGGAGGTGACTCCATATCAACCTTCTTATAATACATTAAACCTTTAAGGAGAGAGGATGAACCATAAGTTACTACATTAAGTGAAGAAGTCAAATTGGAGCTCAAGCCCTTACCATCAAATTTAAGATATGCATTTCTTAACTCTAACCTTAAATTTCCTTTTATTATGAATTCATCCTTTCCTAGTGATAATGTTGATGCTTTATATAATGAGTTGCTTACCATAAAAATGCCATTGGTTTTTCTATAAATGATTTGAAAGGTATTGGTCCTAATGTGTGCATGCATAGAATTCTTTAAAAGACAATGCTAAGCCTTCCATTGAAGGTCAAAGGTGACTAAACCCCACTCTCAAGGAAGTGGTGAGAAAAGAGGTAACTAAGTTGCTTAATAATGGAATCATATATTCCATTAGTGATAGCAAATGGGTGAGCCCCATTCAAGTTGTTCCAAAAAAGGGAGGCTTAACTGTTGTTAGGAATGAATCTAATGATTTTATACCTACTAGAACTATCACGGGATTGCATATGTGTATTAACTATAGAAAATTAAATAAATCAACTAGGAAAGATCATTTCCCATTGCCTTTTATTGACCAAGTCCTTAAGAGACTAGCTAACTTTTCTTACTTTTATTATTTGGATGGGCTTAGTGGATTCTATCAAATTCCTATTCATCTTGAAGATCAAGCTAAAACCACTTTTACCTGTCTATACGACACTTTTGCTTTTAGGCGGATGCCTTTTGGTTAATGTAATGCAATGAAAATTTCCAAAGATGCATGTTTTCAATATTTAGTGATTTACTTGATGATTGTGTAGAGGTTTTTATGGATGACTTTAGTGTATATAGTACCAATTTTTCCAATTGTCTAGACAATCTCTCTAAAGTTCTTAACAGGTGTATTGAGCATGGATTGGTCTTAAATTGAGAAAAATATCATTTCATGGCATAAGAGGGAATTGTCCTTAGTCATTTAGTTTCAAAGAGAGGCATTGAAGTTAATAAGGCAAAGATAGAAGTGATTGGTAATTTTCCACCTCTGAAGTATGTTAAGGATATAAGGAGCTTCCTTGAACATGCAGGTTTCTATTAAATATTTTTCAAAGAGAGCAAAGCCATTGTGTAAGTTACTTGCTAAGGATGTTGTTTTTAAGTTTGATGATGCGTGTCTCGATGCATTTGAAACTTTGAAAGGAGCTCTTGTTTCTACACCTATCTTGCAACCACCTAATTAGGAGCAGCCATTTGAAATAATGTGTGATGCAAGTAACTTCACAGTGGGGGCTATTTTAGGTCAAAGAAAGGAAGGCAAGCCTTATGTGATTTACTATGCTGGCAAACTACTTGATGATGCTCAAATTAACTACACCACTATGGAAAAGGTGATTGTTTATTCAAACCATACTGCTCTTAAGTATCTTCTAAGCAAGAAAGATACAAAACCTAGACTCCTACAGTGGATTTTGATGCTTTAAGAGTTTGATTGGGAAGTGAGAGATAAGAAAGGAAGTAAGAACCTTATTACAGATCACCTATCAAGGCTTGATCAAGATGGATTAAAGAGGAATGATGATGGTGTGCTAATTAATGAGACATTTCATGATGAACATCTATTAAGTGTGGCATCAAAGGAACTTCCATGATTTGTGGATATTACTAACTATCTCATTAGTGGTGTTTTTCCTTATGAGTCAAATTATCAACAAAGGAAGAAATTTTTGCATGATATTAAATTCTACTATTGGGAGGAACCTTTGTATTACAAGAGATGTGCATATGGGTTAATTTGGAGATGCATTCCTAAAGATGAAGCTCAAGATGTTTTGAAACATTGCCATTCCTTGGATGTTGGATGACACTTTGGTGCAACAAAAATGACATCTAAGGTATTACAATATGGTTTTTGGTGGCCAACTTTACTTAAAGATGCTAGAGAGTTTGTTCTTATATGTAATAGATGTCAAAGAACGGATAATATTACTAAGAAACATGAGATGCCTTTGAAAGGAATCCTTGAAGTCAAGCTCTTTGATGTTTGGAGTATAGATTTTATGGGTCCATTTCCTAGTTCTTTATGCTACAAGTACATCTTGGTCTTGGTAGATTATGATTCAAAGTGGGTTAAAGCAATACCAACCATTACTAATGATGTTAAGGTTGTTAATAACATGCTTAAGAAAATTATTTTCCCAAAATTTGGCACTCCTAAAGCATTGATTAATGATGGAGGTTCCTATTTTTATAATCATGAGATTGAGGCTCTCTTGAAGAAATATTGAGTGACACACAAGGTTACTACTCCATATCACCTACAAACAAGTGGGCAGGTTGAGGTAAGTAATAGAGAGATTAAATGGATCTTAGAGAAAATGGTGTCTTCTTCATGAAAGGATTGCACATTAAAGCTTGATGACACTTTATGGGCATATAGGATAGCCTTTAAAACCCCAATTGGCCTTACTCCTTATCAGTTAATATACAGGAAGTAATGTCATCTACCTATTGAACTAGAGTATAAAGCATGTTGGGCAACAAGGGCTTTGAATTTTGATTTGCAGAAGGTCGGTAGGAAGAGGTTACTTCAACTTAATGAATTGGATGAGTTAAGAATGAATGCTTATAAGAATGCAAAGTTATATAAAGATAGTACTAAGTTGTGGCAATATAAGCATTTATATAAGAAGGAATTTCATATGGGTGAGTTTGTTCTCCTTTATAATTCAAAATTCAAGTTATTTCTAGGAAAGTTGAAGTCACGATGGTCGAGTTCTTTTATAGCTATTAAATTTTATCCTCATGGTACGGTTGATATTGCAAATGCAAAAGGGGAAATCTTCAAGGTAAATGGACATCATCTCAAGCCTTACCTGATCGATGAAGCAATTACTCCAAGCCGCTCTATCTCTCTATCTACACCCTAATTAAATGAAGGTGCAGTCAAGCTATAGACCTTTCAATTTAGCATGGTGAGATTACCACATTTTTATTTTTGTAATTATATTATATGTCTCTATTTTACATGCTTTTATTTCATAATTATTTCATTTTAGTTCATTTTTTTTAGTTAGAGTTATTACTTTACATTTTTACACTTACTAGCTTTATTAATCATATTACTTTTGAATTTAGATTAATTTCTTTTATTATGTAGCTCATTTTGTTTAATTTTTAGATAATATGTCTTAACATTATTTTTGAATGGAAGGTGACGAGTCATCACACATTGACGACTCATAATAGAAAGGTAAGGTGACGAGTCATCACATGTTGATGACTCATAACAGAAAAGTAAAGTCACAAGTCATCACACATGGACGACTCACCACAGCATGTGTTAGTGCTGAGTTGACACAATGGTGCTAACTCATGCCTCCTTCCTCACTAATTCCTTAACACATATATACATTTATAACAACCATACTTTAATTAGTTTTCTTTGTTACACATCTTTCATTATTATTTCATTTATTTTATTCTATTTATTCCCTAACCAAATACAATTTTTAGAATTGAAAAGTTGTTTCTTTTCCAAGAATAATAATTTCCTTTCACATTCTTACATGCCTTTTCATTATGCCATACACACCTAATCTCTTACACCCCTACTACACCTATATATACACCCTTTTTACTACTCATTTTTATATCTATTGTCTTATTTAATATCTCATACATTTTTGTTTCCTCTTTATTATATATATATCTCTCCTCTTCCTTCTTTTTTATATTCTCTTCTTTACACATTTGCATTTTGGATCTCCCTTTTATTATAAACCCTAACCGAATCACCTCCTTTTTCTCTTCCTATTTTCTTTGTTCTTATTTTCCATTCTCATCTCTTACTCTCTACACATCTCTACACTTCTAACTTCAATCAAGTAAGATTCTTAAAATAGGTAAGACAATAGGTTCATCTTCCAAAAGACCACACATTGAGGAGGAACAACAAGAGGAAGAAGAAGACCTTTCATAAACATACAAGGCCAAATTTCCAATCCTTTCCCATTAAGAAGGTGCAAAGTTCACAACCATCAAGTTCATGAAAATAATGAGTTATAAGTGTATCCCTAACTCTCTTCTAAATGAAGTGGGTATGCTTAAATCTTTTAATCAATTATTGACACAATGTGGCCTTAACAAGTTTGTTTCTATGCATGAAGATACCAATATGGAATTAACTACAGAATTTTATACTACTTTGGATGTTAATGCTGAAAACTCACAAATTCTAGAGTTTTGCATGCAAAGGAAGAAACATCAACTTACTTACACTTTCATGCAATGTGTCTTTGGCTTTAAAAAGGATGGGTTTTATGATCCCCCATCTTCTTTTAGATTGAATGAGTTTTTGACATTTGTAACTGGTTTGCAAACACCATTTAATTCTAGGAAAGGCAAGGCTATGTTTATCAAGGATTTGAAATATTGGTTGCTACATAAAGTTCTTGCATGTGTCATTTTCCACAAAATCGAGTTCAATCTTATTTTTGCACAAGAGTTGTTCTTAATGTGGTGCATTCACAATAAGAAACAAGTCTCTTAGACTTATTGGATATTTAACCAATTATTGACTTGTGCTTCACACAAAGATGCACCTCTAACTCATGGACATGTGATTACTATTGTTGCAAAGGCTTTAAATCTTAACCTTGATAACTATACTCGATTTTTTGAGTGTTGTTATTTTATAAAGCAAGCTTTTATAAAAGGTGAAGTGGTGGATGTTGCATTTCATTTGATTCCCGCTCGTTCACGTTCTTATTGGAGAGGTATTGAGAGACCACCACCGGTTAAGGAACCTCGATAAGAGGCAATAGAGGAGAGTGATCCAGAGGAGAGTGATTCGGAGGAGGAATTACCACAATATACACCATTCAGTGATGTTCCTCTCCTAACATATCCCATGTAAGGGGAAGCTAATGGATCTTTACATGCAGCTTCCTATTTGGGATCAAATTCTAGATACATAAATTAATATGTAACATCAACTCAATGAGATAGAGTTTCACAACCAATAGCTTGCTCATCGGCAATGAAGATGGAGTACAAATTGAATCAATTTTTTGCTTACTCTAGATATCATATTGATTCTCCACCTCCTACCCCTATAGATGACTAAGGGAGTACTTCTTTCCTTTCTTTACTTTTGGTTTTATCATATTGGGGACAATGTGTCATTTTAAGTGTGGGGGAAAGGATATTAGTAGTATATTATTAGTACATCTTTAGTATATATTTGGGATATTGTGTGTGTTTTATGTTTATATTTTTTATCTATTTTGCTAATTTGCATTATCATATATTTCGTTATTCTCTTTTATTTAATAAGTAGTTTGATAATTGCATTTTACTATTAAAAACTACACTCTTTAGTCTCTTTTTAATTTAATAACATTTCATTTTAGTTGCATAATTTTCCATTTTATGCATAATAATTGATAAATTTAGCATTTAGAAAATATTAGGACATTTAAATAAAATATAGATATAATCATGCATTAATTAAATAAATTGTGAGTTTTATATTTTTTGTCTAATTTGTATATTATTCTCAATGAGTTTTTATTTTGGCTGCAGAAAATTAAAATATCAAGTGTGCAATGCTGAACAAGAGTCAAAATCAAGAAAGTCAAAGAATAGAACACAGGCATGCAAAATTCAGGCTTAAAGAATGTAGGGCCATGCAATGCCATGCATGGCCGTGCCAAGAAATGAAGGACAAAGCACACAACCGTGCAAAGCATCACACGGTCGTGCCATTAGAAGGCATGCAAGATGCACAGCTATGTAAGGCATGACACGGCCATGTCATCTTTGCATTACAAAATGGCACGACCATACTCATGGGCATATGGCCGTGTCATTCTTTCCTATACTTGTGTACAATCATGCATAAGGTAACATGGCTGTGCCATTCTCTTTACACAAGTGTGCATGGCCATGCAAATCCAGCTATGCTTGTACATTTAAGGAATTTCCACTCTGACGCATGCATCACATGCAACCCTATTTCAGAGGATATAAAAGCATCTTAAATGGGGGTAGCAAAAAGGAGAGGAGGTAGAGAGAACATAGTAAAATAGAGAGAGATAGAGAGACAGAGAGATGGAGAAGAGGATTGAAGAAATAGAGACACGAAATAGAAACTATTTCTCCAGATTTTTTTCTTATATTCATTTATTCCTGTCTTTAATAATTTACATTATGTGTAACTAAACTCTTTTAGAGTTTGGATTCATATAGCTAGGATTACTACTTGTTTGGATATTGTTTTATTACAATTAATTATCATCAGTCAATTTCTCAAGTTTTGCTTCATTAATATTATGTTTAATTTAGTCTTGATTAAATGCATGTTAGTGGATAAATTTATGACAATGAAAGTTGCATGATTTGTAGCTCATAAAACCTGTGATTCTTAGGACCCTTAATCACGAAAGTAGACAAGACCTTAGGGGATTAATAGATTGTTAAGGAACTTAATAAACCTGAGTATTTCATTAAACCATGAGAATAGGTTGTGTTTGCTTTAGGTATGCCTGAGTGACTTTGAAAGAAGCCTTAGGAATTTATGAACAACCTACCCTTGACTGAGATTTATTAACTGAATTAACGAAATCCTATAATTCAAGCAAGTGCCTAGTGAATTAATCCAATCTCTAGTTTTTAAATCCTAAATTTCTTTAGATATAATCTGTTTACATTAGCATTCTATTTATTTATTAATTTAATTTTCCAATTTAAAATCATTCATTCTATTAGCTTGTAAGAGATAATATCACACTTAATGCTAGAATTTCTCATCTCCTTATAGGAACGATACTCACTCATCATATATTACTTATAATGATCTGTACACTTGTGAAAACCACTCAACATAGCTATCTTATTAGTCTTTTTTTATTTTTATTAAGGTTAAGTTTTATGTTATGTTGATGATTAGTTTTCAATGCTCAATTGATAAAAGTTTAAAGTTTCATTTAGTATAAGTTTTAAGTTTATCTTTTTATCTCTTTTTATTATTTCTAAGATCTAAAGAATGCTTTAGTCAACTTACTAACTATGCTTAAGGCTAAAATGGTAAATATTTAAGCTTAGGTTTTCTAAGAGATTTAAGTAGCCTTAGGGAAACTATAGCCATAATACTTATGAAACGCACTTTTCAATAATGGATGAGGACTTAAAAAAAAAGTAAATAATGCTTATGATGTGATGCATCTTGAGTAAGTTGTGTGTTATTAAGTATGCTCCTTAGTTACATTCATTCAGAAAGAGATGTGTAATATAATAAGTAGATGTATTTCAAGTAAGTTATGTGTAATTGAGTATGCTACTTAGTTGCATTCATTCGGAAAGAATACATCCAAAAAATATATTTATATGTCTATGAATAAAAATGTCTAAAAATGCCATGAGAAAAGTAAGTTGTTATGTATGTTTAACATTGTCTTAAGGGTTGCTTTTGCTTATAGAATCCTAAGTTTGAAGAATGACTATTTTGGTTAAGTATCTTGGTTAAAACTTTGACTTTGCATCCTTGATTTTATTGTTAGTAAATTGAGATAAATTGGTAAACTTAATGCTTATACTATGAAACTTATTTGTTTTATCATTGTTGAGCATTGAAAGTTTAATTATTGAATCACCCTTTTCTAACTTCTTTCATGATTAAAATAACTTAATAAGGTGACTACATTTGTTTGGAGAAGATGAAAATTTTTTTTTACTTTTCCACGAGGATTTTTTCTTGCTTGAGGGTAAACAAGGTCTAAGTGTGGGGGAGTTTTATATAATGCAAATATGCATAGTTCTTTAAGGTAGTTTAGTTTTAATTTTATTTGATTTTTGGTATATTCGTGTGTTTATTTAGTTATGCAAGTGTTATCTTTATTTATTTTATTCTTATGGTTGATTGTATGTTTTATACATGTTTTTAGGCCTAAATTATGCATGGAAAGGACTTGGGATTGTTTAGAATGAAGTATGATGCTTTTGAAGTCAAGTTGGAGACTTAGTAAAGAGTTTCGAATCATTATCATGGGAACAAGTCGTGATAGAGAGTATTGGTGACGAGTTTTCACTTGGTGCCAACTCATCACAGAAGCTTGTTATGCCAAGCCTTGAAGATTGCCAGCTCATCACTTGGTACCAACTCATAACAGAAGCAATTGGTGACAAGTCGTCACATTAGGATGAGTCGGTACCAATACACCCTTTCAACACACCCCTTCATTCTTCCATCCTTTCAAAGGGACACGAATTGCGACCTTTAGAAACCTATAAATATGTGTGTTTGGTTTTGTTTTAAAGAGAGAATGAACAAGTATTATTACTAAGTTTTAGTTTAGAAATCATTGAAAAGAAGTCCTAGTTTTAAAGACTAATTTGAAGAATGACAAAGTTAAGAAGCAAGAGAGGATTATTCTACATCAAGTAATTCTAGAAGACATAGTAAAGGGTTTTATTCACTCAATCTCTTCTTTATTCATCTTTCTATGTTGTGTTTAACTTTCTCTTGTTGTTTTTTTATCATGTATTTTGGCTAAGTCTTTGTATGAGAATTACAATGAAAAATTAAATAAGAACTATATTTCTATCCTTTGCTATTTATGATTTGATTTCAATTAGTGAAAATTATGTTATGTTTGCTTGATCATCATATGTAACTTGTTAATCAAAATATTTATAATGAGAATTGGAGTAATTTAGTGGATATATAATTAAAATTACTTGAGAATTGAATATCACTTGAAGATAAGGAATTCATCTTAAAGGAATAAAAAAATTAGTATACTATATTTATTGATTTTCTTTTACCTCTACATTTCCATGAGAATGAATGTGGATACTAAGAGGAAATACCTTTAATTGACAATGAGAATTGCTATTGAAGACTATAAACTAATTTCCAATCAACACGTTGTATAATAACTATGTTCAAAGTTCTTATTAATTCTGAATTGTAAATTCTCTCATGCATATATTTTGTTATAATTCTTATAAGAATTTCTAGTAATTAGTAAGTGAGTTAGATTCTTTTTATTTGTTACATTATCTATTACTATCCTATATTACTTTGCCTATTCATTTGAGTATCTATTTGGTTAATACAAAGTTCAAATTCCTGAGTGTTCGACACCTGACTTACTATATGCTAAGTCTTAAAGACTAGGGTATACAATTTGATCCACCTCACAATCCTTGAACAATCCCAGAAAAACCTCCTATAATACCTTGCCAAACCCAAGAAACTCTGGATTTCAAAGACTATTATTGGTCCAAACCACTCAGGCATTGCTTCAATCTTATGTGGATAAACATGTATGTTATCTTTAGACCCTAAATGCCCAAGGAATGCTACACTTTCCAGCCAAAAATCACACTTTGAGAACTTAGCATAAAGTTGTTGCTCCCTTAGTGTCTGGAGCACAGTTCTCACGTGATATACATGCTCATCCATACTCTTTGAATACACCAATATATCATTAATGAAAATAATCAAAAACTAATCCAACAATGGTCTAAACACCCTATTCATTAGATCCATAAAGGCTGTTGGTGTATTGGTTAATCTAAATAACATCACCATAAACTCATAGTGGCCATATCGAGTATGAAATGCCATCAAGGGCTCTCATGCGAGCCATGCAATGTTCCCAAGTAGGAACTGCTCCTTTCCTTGAGCTCTCTATTTAGTTCCTCCTAGGCGTTGATCTCACAACGGCCCTAAGAACATTAGCTTCACTGATCCATAACTAATAATTGCTTGACCTCAAGTAGATCTTAGAAAAGAACTATGTACCTTGAAGCTTATAGAAAAAATCATCTATCCTCATAAGAGGATACTTGTTCTTAACAGTTACCTTGTTCGATTCTTTATAATTAATGCCCAGTCTTAAAGTACCATCCTTCTTCTTCATAAATAGGATAGGTGCACCCAAGGACAAGTACTGGGTCTTTTAAACCCTTGTCAAGAAAATTTTACAATTGCACTTTGAACTATTTCAACTCTATAAGAGCCATCCTATAAGACATCATAGAGATTGGAGCTATACTTGAAAACACATCAATAAAAAATTTAATCTCCTTATGAGGTGGTAAACCTGACAATTCATTAGGGAAGACATCTGAAAACTCACATGCTATAAGAACATCTGATATAAATGTAGGTTTTATAGTAGTATCCCTGACCAATTCCAAGTATCCATGACACCCTTTTCTTAGCATCTTCCTTGACGTAATAGTAGAAATAAGATTCTGAGGTGTAGAACTCTTATCACCCACAAACTTGAACTCCTCTTCACCTAGAATTCTAAAATCACCTCCTTGCTATGACAATCCACAACAGCATTATGCTGAGATAACCAGTCCATACCTAGGACTTTTACATCTAACAACAATAAGTCTACAGGTAGCTCTCTACCTTCTACCAGCATAAGACACCCAAGAACAATCACGTCGATGTCCAATGAATCACTTAGAAGCATGACAACTGGTAAAGGAATTGTCATCGTCATAACTTGCCAACCATATTTTGAATCAAAAAAGGGACACAAAAGAATAGGTAGCACCCAGATCAATTAAAAATCTAGCATCAATAAAATATATTAAGAGTGTACCTGCTACCATAGCACTGGATGCCTGAGCATCCTGTTGTATGAGAGTGAAGCCTCTAGCGTGGCCTATGCATCTCTGCTAGCTAGTAGAAGCCTATTCAAATCCTCTAGCACTACCTTTACCCCCTCTACCTTGCTTTTATTGGGCAACAAACTAAGAAGTGCTTGGGTATTGAAATGGTGATAGCTAAAACTGAGCTGGAGCTATACTAACTGAAGATGACTGGGGAAACTACTGCTAAAAACCTGAATTGAAAAATGTCCCATCTGTCCACATTAGAAACATGCCCCTATAGCCATATAACACGGTCCTTGATAGACTCTCCCATATGTCTAGCAGGCAATGGCTACAAATCCTATGCTATCATATCCAGAACTCTACCCACTGCTACTATTGGTAGCACTTGAACCGAATCTAACAAGTTTACAAGTCCTACTATGGCCATGTCTACTACTCTTGTAGACTCTCTGATGGGGTCTCTGGCCCTGCTAAATAGATCCTCTGGGCTAACTATTGGAGCCTATCTCAAACATCGAGTACGGAGTATCCTAATATCCCCTTACTCTAGTACCTCCCATCTAATAGAAATTAGGCATAACTCATTGCCTAATGAGCTTAAGCTCAATCTCCTTAGCTAGCTCAGTCACTTACTCAAGAGTCAAGCCCATAGTAGGTATCCTAGCAAATGCAGAACCTAATCCAGTAACATTTGTGATGACGATAAAATACTAGTCCCTCATCATGTCTTTGGCATATATGGATAATTGAAGAAACTCTCTAGTGTACTCCTCTACTGACCTGTCACCTTTGGAAATATTCATCAGCCAGAGTCTATAACTCATCCTCATCGGCTATGGGCAGAATCATCTCATAAACCACTCTCTGAACTGAGCCCACATGAGTTTACTCATATAGGGCTCGATCACCTAAACAAACTAATCTAACACTTGTCCCTCAACTAATAACTTAACAATCAGAATCCATTTATACTCGGTGTATATAGTCTGAGTCCTCGACTCAATCATGTGAAGAAAATCAAGTAGGTATGAAGTCCCATCAAAGGATATCCTATCAACTTTGGCATAAAACAGGGCTGCCTCTAGGTCTGACATACCCTAAACTCCCTACTAATATAGAGGCTGCATAGGCTATATAGCCTGGGGTATGGCTATTGCACCTTGTTAAACCTATGGTACAAAAGCAGCTTCTTTAAAATCCAAGCCTACAGGTTCCTCATCCTGTAACTCTCTCTGTCTATGGCAACCTACCGCTCCTCTAGGTCTGCCTCTACCTCTACCCCTATGTCTAGCCAGCAACTCAAAGGGTAGAATCTTATACTGGTACAACTCCTCATCCTCGACCTCAATAGCCAATGAAGTGACTCGCGCTCTCTTCCTCATTTTGAAAAGAACATAAATAAACACAATTCAGATAAAAACAAACATCCTAATGGTTACTTGTAATTCTAAAGCAAGGAAGACTTTCAAAGACATAATTGAACATAATTGTTATAGTAGTTCTAAAGAAAACTCAAACTGTAACAACCTAGGTCATATAATCCTAAACCTAGGCTTTGATACCAAATTTTTCATAACCCAAACCTGGGAGTCATGATCGGTGCTAGGGAACAGAAATTTGTAAGAATTCAGAGCCCTTAACAAGCCTAGAAATATAAAAACTCAACAAACATAAACATAAATATACCTCAAAATTAAAAATTTTTAAAACATAAAGAAATCCCCATATCATATCATAATCAAATATGTTCATACAAATAATTAAATACAAAACCTTTGTAAAAAATAATATAAAATACTACAACAAGACATACTACCACTACAGCATCTAATAAATACAAGAAGTGATAGTTTAAAATTTACATAAATTGGTTAGTGAAGAAAGGGTTTGGTGAAGAGAACTACTATGAGAGGTTTAATGAAAAGGATCTTGAAAAATAATTGGGGGGTGAGGGGGGGGGTTAAACCTCACTGAGTAAATCATTATTATATATATGCATACAACCTAAGGACACAAACATTCAAGCATCAGTATAATAATACTTATATATTTATATTTATTTATTTTGTACATGGATTTCATATAGATGCTCAAAATCACATTTTACAACAAACAAATAAATGCAAAAAGATTTTGGGTGGAGGATCTGCTCAGAACCCTTAAATTTTTCACAACCTCAATAATTGAACCTCACTAGACAACAAGCTCACTTAAATCTAAGAATATTCCTCTTTTCCAATTTGATAATGGACTGGCCCCGAGACACTAAGTCAATTGAGCTTCCATAGTCTCACTACCGACATGACTAGCCCCGAGACATTAAGTCAACCGAACTCCCACAACCACACCGCTCTCTATTCACAATCTCAATAATCATTTTACCCACATCTCATATTAATAAAAAATTTCATAGCTTAGCATGTAACGTACTGCTGTGCAATAGTCTTAGTGTAGCCCACTAAGTAGCACGTTCTATAGCTATTCTCCAAAATAACATTTCATAATTAAAATAATGAAAATCATTTATTAAATATGATTAGCATCCAAATTACACAAATAAATATTCACCTTTATATATATTGAAACATTTATATAATAACAATAACATTTAACATTTAATACAACATAGCATAATAAAATTTATATTTACTAAAAATATGGATGCCAATAATATTTTCTACATGCAATGCATACATATAATAATAACTCATAGGTGGAATGCGCTCCTTTATGATGACTCAACTGGCCCTGTCCTATAAGTCTCGGTCTCGGCGTAGCTATAGGAAAAATAATAATAAAATAATTAGGATTAAAACCCTAATCTTATATATTCTAGATTTCTAGAGAAAACTCGATCTAAAACTCGACTCTAAAAACACTCAAAACTTAACATAGACTTGATGTCACGTTTTACTATAAATCTACCAAAATTTTAACAAAGTCTCCTTTGTAAAATGGACATCTCTCTACTAAAAGGAAAGTCATTCCTGCACAAAAACATACTTAAAAATATTCTCAAGCTCAACATCTCAGGTTGGACCCCCAAACTACAATCAATGCTCAATCGAGAACCAAGAATACAAAATATATAATAAAATAATATTTTTTTCTCAAATCTTCAATATATCATAAAATTCAATTTACCAACACAATTTAATTTATTTATATAATAAAAAAATATAAAGGTAATACATTTTCCAAATAAATAATAAAATTCTTGTTATAAATAATATTTTGCTAATAAAATCCATTAATGGAATAAAATTTCCATTTTACAAATAAATTAGCATAAATTTTAAATAATTATTAAAATCACTTATTAATATCATAAAAATAATAAAATGCTCATTTAGGCTCAAAAGATAATAAATAAATTTAATTTTCATATATTTCCCAAAATAACTACTAAATAATTCATAACTGGAAAAATACTTATAAAAATTATTTCCATACTTTTATTATTAAAAATAATCTAAAACAGTATAATTATCAACCATTTTAATTAAAATTAAATAATTTACCAATTTATAATAATTTTCCGAAAACAAATTTTTATACATAACCTAAAAAATGTATATCTCAAATTCTATACTTAATTTCACAAAACTACCTTTACAAAGTTTACTATACAAAATTAATAGAATTTATTAAAAATATAAAATTTTTAGAGCCGGAATAGTTACGTGAACATTAACCTAAAACCAAAAAATTCAAAAAATTCAGAAAAATAAATAAATATCATATTCAGAAAGATTAAGACTTCAGTTACATTCAATCTCAAATGAAACTATATCCAATTAAATTGAATTCAAGCTCAAATTAAAAAAAATAACTAAATATTAACCTAAAATCAATTACTCAAAATTGAGGTCATTACCAGCTCAGATCAACAACATTGATTGAGGGGAAACAATGCCCAGGAGGAGGACGTTCAAACAAGACTAGCAGTGTCGCCTAAGGTGTCTGAAAATGTCGCCGACGATCAAGTCTTCAATCCAACACCGAGAGGAAAGAAGAGGAAGAGGAAGATGAAGGAAAGAAGGAAAGGGAGCAATCCGGCAATGGAGGCAAGGTACTGTCGATGTCTGGCAGCTTTCGGCAACAATGTGGCGGCTGGAGTGGTGGTGGCAGGTGGGTGGTGGCACTGGTGTCATGTGGGGAGAAGAAGGAAAAGAGGAGGAAGGAAAAGAAAAAAAAAGAATAAAAGAATCATTTTTAACACTTTTTTTTTATAATATAGTACAAATAATGATTTTAAAAATAATAATATCTCCTTTTAATTATTCTCACCCCTTATATATATATATATATATATATATATATATATATATATATATATATATATAAGAAAATTACACAAATAATAATAATCTGATAAATAATCAAATAATAATTAACACTAATTAATTCCACATTTAATATAATAATTAATTAAAATTTGGATTATAACATTTGCATAAAAATTTATCATCCATTTTTTTCTTTTTTTGGTCTGTTTGTCTAAGTTGTTACCGATAGCTGATTGATCTGTTTATCTAAACTGTTACTAATAGCTGATAAATGTTACTGATGACTAATAGTTGTTGCTAATGGTTGATATATGATAGATACTGTTGATGGCTTTTAGTGGATTGATAATATATGTTTGGTAAAATTATAGTGATTGTTGATGATAGTGTATTTAGTTACAAATATGGACATTAGTTAATTTATACACCAATAATCATATTATATATATTTTCTAAATAATAAATTATATAGAACACCCAGAAATATAGATGTTCTAAAATATTGTCTTTCCAACCTAGTGGGAGACTTAAGTTGATTATCATGAGGTCAAAAGTTTCAACTACCAATACCATATAGCTTTAGGACCAATAACATAACTTAAGGTCAGTATGGGCAAATATTAAGCAAACAAATTTAACGTTTACATGGCAACAACAAAATTTTAAGGGAGTAACTATTAGAATGAGTGAGATGTAAGGTCACTGTAAGATAAGGAGAAATAGCCAATCCATAGCTATTGCAAATAGAAAAACAATAGCGACCAGAAATTGCTATTTCTAGAAAACCTTATTAACTGAAAATGGCCATAAAAAATTGAAATATCTATCGTTAATATTAGCAATGAACATTGATCTGGGTTTGAGATAGCAAAAGGTAGCAAAATTAGTTGCAAACTAGCAAAGCAGAAATTTGTTTGTGATTATAGTGGCGGACATTCAGCAATAAAATTAAAACAGAAAAATATCGTCATTTTTTTAACAAATTAATTTCATAACTGATTAATTTCAAAATTCTTCATTTGAAATTGAAAATCTATTAGCTATGAAATAAAATTAATCAATAATATAAAGTTACATAAATGAAACATGAAATTTGAGAAAATCATCTGTTTTATCATGAATTTTGAGCCAATTATCAATTAAATCATATTTTTAAAGTCATTTCAATTTGTTTCTTGAACTTATAAACTGTATCATTTTTATCCAATTTTATTTAAAAGATCTAATTGTAATTTTAAAAATTACTTTTAGATTCCTATAAAATAAAAACTACTTTTAGATCCTTGTAAAGGATCTGATTGTAATTTTAAAAATTCATTATCAAGAAAAATAAAATTTGAAAATTATTTAAATTTTTAATTTTAACATTTATTAAAATAAATTTTAAAATTTTTTGCATAAAATTTTAAATTTTTATGTATTAATTAAAAATAATAAAAAAAGTGATAACTTGTGAATCAATTTATTATTTAGAATAATATTTTTAAAAAATAAAACAGCTAAAGTGTGCACTTTTAACTATAACTACAAATAATAATAAAATTTTAATTTTTTTATATATTTTTAGAAAAACTAAATATTATTATACTATTGACTAATATTTTTAGTGTCTCAACATTCTCTCTTTTTTTTTTATCTAATACTTTATTGGTTTGACCTTTATTAGAAAAATTTCTAATAATGTGGTTAAAAGTTAAGAAGTAAAATCTAAAATAAAAATTTAAGGATTTAGTGAAAAGTTAAGAATTTATGAAAATATTTTAAAATTATGTCAAGAGTAACAAAATTTGAATTTCAAAACTCTTTCTTCAATTGTATTTTTTTATAGGAAAAAAGAGGATAAAAAATTTAATATGTGCCAAATTTATTTTATAGGGACTTAAAAGTAATTTTTTAAAAATACAATTAGGTCATCCACATAAAATTGGATATAATTCGTACAATTCACAAAGTTGAAGGAACAAATTAAAATGACTTTCAAACTAGGATTCTGTTATGACCCATATTATTAAATATTAAATTAAATATGGATTTTAAAGTATTAAATATTATTTTCATAGAATTATTGTTAAATGAGTATTTTAGTAAATTTATTGATTATTAAGAGTATGTTTTTATATATATGTGCATTTAAGTGTATAAATATTTGGGAAGAGTTTATTATTATTATTATTATTATTATTATTATTATTATTATATATGTAAAAAAATATGGCTTTTCTTTTCCTTCTTCTTCTTCTTTCCTTCCCCCAATGCACACCACCAGCCACTGCCACCATCACTGCCAACATCAACAGCCGCCACTAGATTGCTCCCCACATCGCTACCTGCTCCTCCTCCCTTCCTCCTTCCTCCTCTATCCTCTTCCTTCTCAGTTTCCTTTTTTCTTACTGAAACGAAGAAAGGCTTGTCGGGTCGACTTCGGCCACCCCTGGACGTGTCGCTGGTCTCATTTGAATCCTCTCCTCCTGGGCTTCATTTCCCCCAATTCAATTTGATCAGGTAACATCGAGAATGGCCTCAATTTTGGGTAATTTGATTTTAAGGTTTAATGTTTAATTTGTGAAATTGAGTTTGAATTCGGTTAAATTGGGCTGTGTTGTAGTTATATGAAATGAAATTGAGGTTGAGATCTTGTTAAATGTGATTTTTATTTATTTTTCTATATTTTTGGAATTTTCTGGGTGTTTGGTTATTGTTCACATTAATGTTTTGAGCTTGGGAAATTTTTATATTTTTAAATAAATTCTATTAATTATGTAGAGTAAACTTTGTGAAGGAAGTTTTGTGAATTCTTTATAGAATTTAAGTTATGAATTTTTAAAGGTTAAGTTTAAATATTTACTTTTGGAAAAGTTATTAGAAATTAGTAAATTATTTAATTTTAATGAAATTATTGTTATTTATTCTGTTTTAGATTATTTTTAAGTATGAAAAATATTTTTATAATTAATTTTCAATTATTAGTTAATTAGCAGTGATTTTGGGAAAAGTAAATGAAAAAGAAATTTAATTGTTATTTTCAAGTTTAAATGAGTCTTTTATTATTTTTATGATATAATTGAGTGATTTTAATAGTTATTTATAATTAATGTTAATTTGGTTGTGAAAATGAAAATTTGATTTTCATTACGGATATTTTATTTATAAACAAGAATTTTTATTATTTATTTGGAAATAAATTTTTTTATATTTTTATTACATAAATAAATTA
Organism: Mallotus nudiflorus; assembly: GCA_947683625.1. Lineage (NCBI taxonomy): Eukaryota > Viridiplantae > Streptophyta > Magnoliopsida > Malpighiales > Euphorbiaceae > Mallotus > Mallotus nudiflorus. Next base: position 174,607 of record CANTUR010000647.1, read on the forward strand.
AATTTGGTAGTAAATTAAATTTTTATAATATATCAGGATTTGAGAAAAATTATATTGTTTTTATAATTAAATAAATATAAATATATAAACATTATATTGTGATTGATTACTTGTATGCTTAGGTTGCATGCATATATATATAATAATAATTCACTCAGTGAAATCTGATCTCCATCAATTATTTTTTAGGATTCCTTTCTACTGACCTCTCCCAGTTATTCTCTTCATCGGCTGATTTATGTAAATTTTAAACTATCACTTCTTTTGCATTTATTAGACGCTGTAGCAATATTATATACTTGTTGTAGTGTGTTATGTTGAGTTGACAATAGTTGTATAGTTGAATATTTGTAAAATATTTTATTTTGATATGATATGGAAAGATATTTTTATGTTTTAAAAAGTTTTAATTCTTTGATATTTTTATGATTGAGTTTGGTGTGAACTGGTGTTTTAGGCTTGCTACGTATTTCAGATTCGAATGAATTCTCATTTTCTAGTGCTGGTTATGACTCCTGAGTTTAGGTGGTGATAGATTCAATTGATAATTAGCTTAAAGTTTAAGATAGAACAAATGGTTTTTCCATAAAATTGTTATGCTAAAATTAGCTACTTAATAAGTTATGCAGATTAGAGATGAATTTGGAAAAAAAAAATAGTTCATAATTTTGTCATAGAGCAAATTAAAATTCATAGAAAATTCAAATTTAAATTTAGAAATTCTCTTTTATCTCGTGGCCTTGCCTATTGACAAAATTAAACATAATAATCATCATTCAATCAACAAATAAGCTTACATATTTTATTTTATTTTAGTACATAATAATCATCAAGCTAGTTTTAATAAGTTTTTTTTTTCTTTTGTTACAAATGAAGTATAGCGCTCGCTTTAGTACGTTTAGTATATTAACTTTTGGGTTTATCTATAATATAATAAATGTATATTAATTAACACATGTCAAATATATCATACAAAGCACACTTGGATCCTTAGCCGTATAGTAGAATTGCAATTTATTAATTTGACATAGACAACACACAACATAATTCCCACATGTTGTAGACCACTGGACTATATTTTTATAAAGATGCACTTGTGGTATACAAGCGCAGAGCGATCTACTTTTATTTATAATATCATATATTATATCATATCAGCCTGCAGATTATCCCATCCTACTGATCGATATAGAGTAGGATTTTATTTATTTATTTATTATATTCGTGCATGGCTGAGATTAATTAGATATCAATTTTGTCAACCCTTGCAAGGATTTCGGCGTCGAAATCAATGTACTTTTGGTAATCTGGACTTCCTGCTTTGGGCAAAATCTTATAGGTTAGAATGGCCTTGGTTCCTCCAGTATCCCTGTTCTCAAACAATTCCACAGTGCGTTCATAAGTCTCGAAGTATTGCTTGATAGACCCATCAAGTGCAGCGTAAGAAGCTTTCACGTTCTTTAGATTAAGTTCATCCAACCTATTTGTCTCTTTATATACTGGGTTTCCTGTTATATGTACACACACGCACGTAACAATTAATTAAGGATGCATGGTTAATTTTATTGTACATAAAATCATTCTTATATTAACTTAAACAACTTATAAAATTTTTAAGGGATATCTTAAAATTTAAAATCAAAGCAATTTTACATTAAACTAATTAAAAATATCACATGTGCAATCAAAATTAAAGTTAAATGAGAATTGCAAAATATATATATATATATATAAGTAAACAATTACATATTTCACATGTGAATAAAAATTTTATTAGACTTGTGATATATAGTAAATAAATAAATAAATAAATATTATTTATAAATATTTTATTTAAATAATTATATGATATTCTTTTAATATTTTTTTAAATAAATTTTCTCAACTCTATAACTAATTTCATATAGAAAAAAATATTATTGTTATAATTAATCATAAGATAATAAAAAATTATTACTTAGTTTTTAATAAAAAATAAAAAATAATAAAAGTTATATTTATTTTATATAACAATTTAAATATTATAATCCATTAAACTTATAATTTATTACAATTTTAGTAAATTTTTATTTTAATTATAATACTTTATTTCTTCAATATTTTTAATATTAATAATTTTATTTACTCAAAAATTAATTTAATGTAATTTTTTAAGTTCAACTAATAATTAATTGATAAATATTAATTAACTTAATTTCAACTCTTTTTGTTAACTTTTGTAAAAATATCTAAAAATGATAATTATACTACATTTATTATAGAAAATATACTTTCAAACAAAGTATATGCTCTATTTTTATTTATTAATTTTTAATTTATAAAAATATCTACTTTTAACACAAATTATATATTTTCCTATTTTCATAAAATTTATTATTTTGATTTTAATTATTTACTAATTAAATTTAATATAATAAGACTTATAAAATTATGTTATCTAATTTAATTTATATTGGATAAAATATAAGTAGACCTACTTAAATAGAAAAAATGTATTTTTAACAAAATTACTACTAAAAGTTTAATTAATTTAATTTTATTAGAGATAAAATAAAAATTAACATAATTAAAATAAGAAACATACTTTTAATTAAATTAAAATATATGTTAATTAATTTCATTTTTATTAGAAATAAAATAGAAATTAACATAATTAGACTATGAAATATACATTCAGTTAAATTAGAATTACATTTTAATTAATTTAATTTAATTTAATTTTGTTACAGATAAAGTACAATACATATTTTAAATTATATTACAATTATGTTTTAATTAAATTAATTTTTATTAAATTCAAAATAGAAGTTAATCTAATTAGAATATAAAATGTACTTTCAATTAAAATAATTTTTTTGTTAAAAATAAGATAGAAGTTAACCTAATTAAAATAGAAAACATACTTTCAATTAAATTATAATTATATTTAGTTAATTTAATTTTTATGGGAGATAAAATATAAGTTAACCTAATTAAAATAGAAAATAGAGTTTCAATCAAATTAAAATTATATTTTAATTAATTAAATTAAAATTTTTTTACTAAATGATTAAATTATCCAATTTTTATATAATAATTAGTGAAAATTGTTTGGTAATTTTGTATGTCCCCCTTTTTTTGTACATTTATATATACTAGTAAACAATAACGTATTTTGCACATGACCAAAAATCTTTTTAGTGTTGTGATATATAGTAAATAAACTATTATTATTATTATTATTATCAAATAAAAATTTTAAAAATAATAACAATGTTATTTATTTATGTAACAACTTGATATTAAATTAATATAGTTATAATTCATATTAATTTTGATAAATCTTCTATTTAAATAATTATATGATATTTGTTCAATATGTTTTCTAATGAATTTTTCTTAACTTTAAACCCGATTTCATGTTAAAAAAAAATATTATGGTTATAATTAATAATAAGATAATAAAAAATCATTAACTATTTTTTAAATAAAAATTTTAAAATAATAAACAACATATATTTTTATATAAAAAATTAAATACTACAATCCTATTAAAATTATAATTTATTACAAGTTTAGGAAGTTTTTTTATTGGAGCTATGACACTTTATTTCTCCAATAATTTTATTTTAAAACTTTTATTTACTCAAAAATTAATTTATTGTATTTTTTAAGTTCAACATATAATTAAATAATAAATATTAATTTAGTCTAATTTTAATTTTAATTTTTTTTTAAATTTATAAAAATATCTAAAAACAATAATTATACTACATTTCTTACATAAAATATGTTTTCAGACAAATTATATGATCTATTTTTTAAATTATAATTACAGATACAAGATATTAAGAACTTTAATTAATTATAAATATTTATTTAATAAACTTTAATTTTATTAATATGTCAATTTAATTTTTCAATCTTGATAGTGTTATATTACAACATAGTAATTTATTACAATTTATTAAATTTTCTAATTGAACAATTATAGAACACTCTATCAGTATTTTATCTAAATAACAATCTAAATTTACAAATTTTGATAAAGTTACAATATAATAATTTATTATATTCTTTATGAATTTTCTATATAGACAACAAATTTTCAACATTTTTCACATTATTTTTTCATAATTAATTAATTATTTCATAAAATTTATCAATTTTGATTTAATTATTTAATTATTATATTTGATATAGTAAGACTTATAAAAATATGTTATCCATTTTGATTTTTATTAAATGCAATATAAACATACCTAATTAAAGTAGAAAAAATATATATTTTGAACAAAATTAATACTAAAATTTTAATTAATTTAATTTTGTTAGAGACAAAATAAAAGTTAACATAATTAAAATAGGAAACATACTTTTAATTAAATTATAATTATATGTTAATTAATTTTATTTTTATTAGAGATAAAATAGAAGTTAACTCAATTAGAATATGAAATATACTTTCAATTAAATTAGAAATATATTTTGATTAATTTAATTTATAAAAGATCAAATAATAGTTAACCTAATAAAAATTAGAAACATATTAGAATTATATTTTAATTAATTTGATTTTTATTAGAGATAAAATAGAAGTTAACATAATTAGAATAGAAAACATGCTTTCAATTAAATTAGAATTTTTGTTAAAGATATAATAGAAATTAACCTAATTAAAATAAGAAATATACTTTTAATTAATTTAGAATTATATTTTAATTTATTTAATTTTTATTAGAGATAAAATATAAATTAATCTAATTAAAATAGGAAATAGACTTTTAATCAAATTAAAATTATATATCAATTAATTAAATTTTATTTTTATTAGTAAATGACTAAATTATCTAATTTTTATATAATAACAAGTGAAATTTTTTATATAATTTTATTTGTCTCTCCTCCCTCTTCGTGTATATATATATATATATATATATATATATATATATATATATATATATATATATATATATATATATATATATATATATATATATATATATATATAATTCTTAATTTCTACCTGGAACATATTCAATTTCGAAACAAAACAGGTTGCCACGATTCGTTATCTGAATCTTCTTGAAAACATCGGGGAGCTCCTTCGGAAGTAACTCTTTGGCGTTCAGGAATGTCTTCACCAGCTTTTTGACATCTGAACTGAGGTCAATTTGATTTGCTACTAAAGTGAAAGTAGTAAGGGTAGACATTTTGATGAACTACAAGAGAGTGATATGTGAAGGGAAGATGAAATAAAGCTTAGCTTTGACAGGTATTTATAGATGTAGCAGACCATTGCTCTGCCACTCGAATTTTACCCAAGTCCCTAACAAAATAATACTTTGCACACACTGAAAATAATCGAAACATGCATGAAACAAAAAAGTCCTCATGTCTGGCAATAATTGTATATATTATAGTATATATGTTTTTAATTATATAATATTGTCACTTGTCAGATAAACCAACACAAATTTATATAATTTTTTTGAGGAAAATAAATTTATTTAAAATTTGAATTCTGAAAAGAAAAAATGAAGATTTTTTTTAATATGCTGCACATTAATTATCTAAGTTTCTGGGAAATGTGAAAAGGCAAAGATTTCCAAAGACCCTGAGATAAAAACAAACCAATTGGGTTATTTCTCCATAAATTCCAAGTTCATCAACAACGCATATTTATCTCTAAAGTGACATGTAACTGCCATTATCAACCAAATTGCACCACCTCTTCATGTTATTGTTATTTATATTATTTTTCATCAACATGTATTTTTAATTTTTAATAAAAAAAATCAATTTTTATATATAAAAAAAAGTGTGGATATTATCTACAAGCATGCATATTTGTTTCCAATATGAAAAAATATAGAAAATGTAAATTTAAATTTTAAAAACATTTTAATAAATGTTATGCAAAAGTTTATAGAGAATATTTTTTCTCCCAATTTTTATAATAAAATTTTAATGCAAATAAATTTTATTAGTAATTGAATAAAAAAACACATTATTATTTATAATTAATCAGTAACTCCATAAGTAAATTGATACTTTATATATATATATATATATATATATATATATTACTACTGGAAAGAAGAAAGAGGGGATTCGAACAGGGTACCAACCCGTCCTAGGCGGGCAAGTAAGACATAGATATTTATAGCATTGATTAGGTATAGATAGATAGGTAACAAATTAATTGACATTAAAATTAATCTTCATAAATTTTATAATTTTCATATTTTAAAATAAAATAAATAATTTAAAGCAACACATAAATTTATATAATTTTTTTGAGGGAAACAATATAAAATTTGAATCCTGAAAAAAAAAATGAAGATTTTTTTTAATATGATGCACATTAATTATCTAAGCTTCCTGGAAATGTGAAAAGACAAAGATTTCCAAAGACCCTGAGATAAAAACAAACCAATTGGGTTATTTCTACCTAAATTTCAAGTTCATCAACAACGCATATTTATCTCTATAGTGACATGTAGCTGCCATTATCAACCAAATTGCACCACCTGTTCATGTTATTGTTATTTATATTATTTTTCATCAACATGTATTTTTAATAAATAAATAAAATTCAATTTTTATATAAAAAAAAGGTGTGGATATTATCTACAAGCATGCATATTTGTTTCCAATATGAAAAAATAGAAAAAATGTAAATTTAGATTTTAAAAACATTTTAATAAATGTTATGCAAAAAATTTATAGAATATTTTTTCTTGCAATTTTTTATAATAAAATTTTAATACATAAAATTTTATTAGTAATTGAATAAAAAAACACATTATTATTTATAATTAATCACTAACTCCATAAGATATATATATATATACAGACACAGTACTGGAGAGTAGGAAGGGAGAAGGAAGGGTCCGTCCTAGGCGGGCAAGCAAGAAATAGATATTTATAGCATTGATTAGATATAGATAGGTAGGTAAAAAATTAATTGACATTAAAATTAATCATTATAAATTTTATAATTTTCATATTTTAAAATAAAATAAATAATTTAGTCTTTGAACTTATTTTCCTCTTTTTTTATTTTTTAAAAAATTTTATTTTTAACCACCGTTAATTATTTATTACATATGCAATTCTTTATTATCTCTTTCTCTTTTATTTACTTTATTTTATTATTTTAAATTAATAAGTACAAATCTTTTATCTTTTTTTTTTTAAAATTTTTTGAAAATTTTAATAAAATTTTTATCCTTTATGTGGTAGTATTTCGTTATGGATTTTACATATCTCTTCATTACAACAATTCTACTCATATTTCTACAATCGGACTTATTTAAAGATTAAAGAATTAACTTTTAATTAATTGAAATCATTAAATGGAATGTATGGATTATTGAATTATAAAATATCTATTAATGATATTATAGAATAATGATAAAAAATTTCATGACAATGATATTTTATTTTAATTTTTCTTAATTTTATTTTTGTTTATATTATCTTTTCATGTCACATATTTTAAACTTTTAATAAATGAATGGTTATTTTTAAAAAAATAAAATAGAATAAATTTTATTTATTTTTTACTCTTTTTTCAATTATCATAGCATCAGGACAAAAACTATATGGTTGGAGAAAGGTCCTCCACCTCGTGCGTTATACTCGTAACATGTGGCTTAAAAATGAATGTGCGATCATGGCCGACGTCAACATAGTGACATCCTCAGGTTGACGTAGTAATAATATATCACAAATTTCACCCTCAATTTATTATTAACAATCTTTTTTTTAACACTATTTATTATTAACAATCAATAACGTAAAAGAGAGAAATTCAGTAACTTTTCAAACCTTGTCTGTATTTTGTATTTTTCATATTTCATTAATTTTTTTAACATTAAATTTTTTATATTCTATTTTTTATCGTATTAATGATTATCTATTTTCTTAATATTTATTTTTATTTTTATTTTTATTCATTTAAATTTATAGATTATCGTTAGAGTTGAATGGTTACTCATGGAATAAGTTCAAAGACACTAGCATGATCTATATAATTAATTCATCATAATTTCTTTACCCTTTTATTATTGTTTCTTCATTTTTTTATCTTAATTTTTTATTATTTATTTATTTATTATTACTACTATATATATTTAAAAAAAAAAGAAAAAAAAAATTAAATATAAAGTAAAAGGAAGAATGGAGCATCCATGTAAATAAAAGGGACATTTTTTTATAATTAATGAAAATTGGGGTATTTCAGTTGAAAAAAGTTAAAAAGTGCTTTAAAAAAAAAAAATTCCCCCTCTAACCTCCTTTGTAAATGATAGTTTATTTTTCAGTTTGGAAAAGGTGCATCTATGCCCTTAATATTTGAGCCATGGACCACTTGAACCCTCAAATTTATTTTTGAACTACATAGCCTCCTAACGTTACACTAATCAGTCCAAACACACATTTTCGAATGGATTATGTTTATATCTCATGTTAACTTGTATTTTTTAATAAAAATAATCAATTAAAATCTATTGTTGCCAAATTACATATAGATTTAGGACTATTTTTAGCATTCGTTCATTCATTTTAGGTAGCATTTAGTATAGGTTAACATATAAGAATACATACTTTTATACTTTATTTGTTTTTATAAGGGAAAAGAAGTATGAAAATGTTTGATGGTGATGAGAAGAAAAGAAGAAGAAGCAGAGCCATATCACTGTCATTATTGTGGGTGGAAGCGCAAATTGCTGATTGATCAAAGCATCTGTCACGACCCAAATCCGAGGGCACGTAACTGACACTAGGGAATGGGTAGACATAAGGCCTCTGAAACCCGTAGTAAGCCTAAAAGAAAGAATAAACAAAACCTTACAATTTAAAACCTTATTTTAAATTAGAACACATTATCAAACTGATTTTTCTCAAAAATAAATAAATTCAAGTGCTAAATAAAACGTGCTTCAACGTTACATATTATAAATCAAACTTAAATTTTTATACATAAGCGTGGTTTATACAAATAAATTACACAAATATACTTAAACCATACAATCCTTAGTACATATACTACTGTAGCAACCTAGATTAACACACAGTACAACTTACAATGACCTACATAAAATAACCGGTGAAGAAGAAACCCGGCGTGGAGGTAGTCTGAGGTCGAACTCCCAAGCTCTTGAAAAAAATAAATTGAGGGGAATCAGACCTCACTGAGTAAGTCAACAAAAGAGCTGTACGGTTTGAAAACCTTTTTGAAAACTATATATTTATAGTGAAAGTAAATTATAGTGAAAGTAAATTATAGTGTATAGGTATAGCTTTTGAAAAATCTCGGTAGAACCCTAAACCCAAAAATCTACATGGCCAAGTGGGCCCACTTATTCCAACTAGACTACCAATCCCCGAGAGCAAAGGCATCAACCGAGGCACCAAGTCGTAGTCATTCACTTAATCCCAATATATGGCACTAGCGGTCCCCGATAGCAAAGTCATCGACCGAGGCACCCATCCCAGTCCATTATTAACCTTACAATCACTGACGGTTCCCGAGAGCAAAGGCTTCCACCGAGGCACTTGTTCCAGTTTAACATTCATCAATCATATATATATATATATATCGGATCCATCTCTCAATCTCTACCATGTGCACATAGTCCTGGTGAAGCCCATTAGGTAGCTCGTTCTACCAAAATTTCTCAAAATCGACTTTTAAATAAATAAAATGCATTAACTACTTAGCTATAAAATGTACTACTTAGCGGGCTACACTAAGACTATATGCACAACAGTATGCTAGTTGCTAGGTTATGATATATTGATTGATATGAGACTATATGGTTTAAAATACGGATAAATGATTATTGAAATTTGTGGATAGACAATGGTGTGGCTATAGGAGCTCGGTTGACCTACGGTTCTCAAGGCCAATCATGCCGATAAGGGGACTGCAGTAGCTCGATTGACCTTTTTATGTCTCGAAGCTAGTCCACTGCCAAATTAGAAAAAGGAAAATATTTTTGGATTCAAGAAAATCTATTCATTATGAGGTATAGTGATTGAAGTTACGAAATTCTTAAGATTCTGCTATGATCCTTTACTTGTTTTCATTTGTTGCATTGATATAAAAATTGTTTTTAAGCATTTGCATGAAAATACATGTGTAAATTAAATAAATATAGATATATAAACATTATATTGGTGCTTGATTGCTTGTATGTTTAGGTTGCTTGCATATATATAATAATAATTCACTCAGTGAGGTTTGATCCCCCTCAATTATTTTTCAAGATTCCTTTCTATAGACCTCTCCCAATTTTTCTCTTCATCGGACCTTTTCTTAATCGGCTAATTTATATAAATTTTAAATTATCACTTCTTTTGTATTTATTAGACGTTGCAGCAATATTATGTACTTATTTTAGTATGGTATGTTGAGTTGACAGTGGCTTTATACTTGAATATTTGTAAAATATTTTATTTTGATATGATATGGAAAGACATTTTTATGTTTTAAAAAGTTTTAATTCTTTGGTATTTTTATGATTGTGTTTGGTGTGAATTGGTGTTTTAGGTTTGCTACGGATTTCAAATTCAGGTGAATTCCAGTTTCTTAGCGCTGATTATGACTCATGCATTTGGGTGGTGATAGATTCAATTGATATTTGACTTAAAGTTCAAGATAGAACCTATGGTTTTCCCATAAAATTGTTATGCTAAAATTAGCTACTTAATAAGTTACACAGATTAGAGATGGATAGCTGATAATTTTGTCATAGAGCAAATTAAAATTCATAGCAAATTAAAATTTAAAATTAGAAATTCTCTTTTATCTCGTGGCCTTGCCTATTGACAAAATTAAACATAATAATCATCATTCAATCAACAAATAAGCTTAAACTCTTTATTTTATTTTATTTTAGAACATAATAATCATCAAGCTCGTTTTAATAAGTTTTTTTTCTTTTGTTGCAAATGAAGGATAGCGCTCGCGTTAGTAAGTTTAGTATATTAACTTTTGGGTTTATATATAATATAATAAATGTATATTAATTAACAAATGTCAAATATATCATACAGAGCACACTTGGATCCTTAGCCGTATAGTAGAATTGCAATATATTAATTTGACATAGATAACAAACAACATAATTCCCAGATGTTGTAGACCACTGGACTATATTTTTACAAAGATGCACTTGTGGTATACAAGCGCAGAGCGATCTACTTTTATTTATAATATCATATATTATATCATATCAGCCTGCAGATTATCCCATCCTACTGATCAATATAGAGTAGGATTTTATTTATTATATTCGTGCATGGCTGAGATTAATTAGATATCAATTTTTTCAACCCTTGCAAGGATTTCGGCGTCGAAATCAATGTACTTTTGGTAATCTGGACTTCCTGCTTTGGGCAAAATCTTATAGGTTAGAATGGCCTTGGTTCCTCCAGTTTCCCTGTTCTCAAACAATTCCACAGTGCGTTCATAAGTCTTGAAGTATTGCTTGATAGACCCATCAAGTGTAGCGTAAGAAGCTTTCACGTTCTTTAGATTAAGTTCATCCAACCTATTTGTCTCTTTATATACTGGGTTTCCTGTTATATGTACACACGCACGTAACAATTAATTAAGGATGCATGGTTAATTTTATCGTATATAAAATCATTCTTATATTAACTTAAACAACTTATAAAATTTTTAAGGGATATCTTAAAATTTAAAATCAAATCAATTTTACATTAACCGGTATTTAATTAATTGTCTAATTAACTAAACGTAATTAAAAATATCACATGTGCACCAAAATTAAAGTTAAATGAGAATTGCAATATATATACTAATAAACAACCACGTATTTCACACGTGAATCAAAATTTTATTAGACTCGTAATATATAGTAAATAAATTATTATTATTATTATTAAATAAAGTTTTCAAAATAGTAACAATGTTGTTTATTTAGCAATTTAATATTAACTTAATATAGTTATAATTTATTACAACATTTATAAATCTTTTATTTAAATAATTATATGATATTTTTTCAATATTTTTATAAATAATTTTTCTCAACTTTAAAACTAATTTTATATAGAAAAAAATATTATGGTTATAATTAATCATAAAGTAATTAAAATAATTAGCTATTTTTTAATAAAAAATTTAAAATAATAAAAGTTATATTTATTTTATATAACAATTTAAATATTATAATCCATTAAACTTATAATTTATTACAATTTTAGTAAATTTTTATTTTAGTTATAATACTTTATTTCTTCAATATTTTTAATATTAATAATTTTATTTACTCAAAAATTAATTTAATGTAATTTTTTAAGTTCAACTAATAATTAATTGATAAATATTAATTAATTTAATTTTAACTCTGTTTTGCTAAATTTTGTAAAAATATCTAAAAATGATGATTATACTATTTTTATTATAGAAAAATACTTTCAAACAAAATATATGCTCTATTTTTATTTATTAATTTTTAATTTATAAAAATATCTACTTTTAACACAAATTATATACTTTCCTATTTTCATAAAATTTATTATTTCTATTTTAATTATTTACTTATTAAATTTAATATAGTAAGACTTATAAAATTATGTTATCCAATTTGATTTATATTGGATAAAATATAAGTTGACCTAATTAAATAGAAAAAAAAAACTATTTTTAACAAAATTACTACTAAAAGTTTAATTAATTTAATTTTATTTGAGATAAAATAAAAATTAACATTATTAAAATAAGAAACATACTTTTAATTAAATTAGAATATATGTTAATTAATTTTATTTTTTTAGAGATAAAATAGAAGTTAACATAATTAGACCATGAAATATACTTTCAATTAAATTAGAATTACATTTGAATTAATTTAATTTAATTTAATTTTGTTACAGATAAAATAGAATACATATTTTCAATTATATTACAATTATGTTTTAATTAAATTAATTTTATTAGATATAAAATATAGGTTAATCTAATTAGAATATAAAATATACTTTCAATTAAAATAGAATTTTTTTTATAAATAAAATAGAAGTTAACCTAATTAAAATAGGAAATATACTTTCAATTAAATTAGAATTGTGTTTAGTTAATTTAATTTTTACTAGAGATAAAATATAAGTTAACTTCATTAAAATATAAAATAGACTTTCAATCAAAATAAAATTATATTTTAATTAATTAAATTTAATTTTTATTAGTAAATGACTAAATTATTCAATTTTTATATGATAATTAGTAAAAATTATTTCATAATTTTGCATGTCCCCCTCCCCTTTTTTTTTCTTACATTTATATATACTAGTAAAGAACCACATATTTTGCACATGAACAAAAATCGTTTTAGTGTTGTGATATATAGTAAATAAACTATTAAATATATTATTATTATTATTATTATTAAATAAAAATTTTAAAAATAATAACAATGTTATTTATCATATAACAACTTGATATTAAATTAATATAGTTATAATTCATATTAATTTTGATTAATCTTCTATTTAAATAATTATATGATATTTGTTCAATATGTTTTATAATGAACTTTTCTCAACTTTAAACTTGATTTCATGTAAAAAAATATTATGGTTATAATTGATAATAAGATAATAAAAAATTATTAGTTATTTTTTAAATAAAAAATAAAAAATAATAAAAAATATATTTTTATATAAAAATTTAAATATTACAATCCCATTAAAATTTTAATTTATTACAAGTTTAGAAAATTTTTTATTGGAGCTATGACACTTTATTTCTCCAATAATTTTATTTTGAAACTTTTATTTATTCAAAAATTAATTTAATGTATTTTTTAAGTTCAACATATAATTAAATGATAAATATTAATTATTTTAATATTAATTTTTTTTGTTAAAATTTATAAAAATATCTAAAAACAATAATTATACTACATTTTTTTTATAGAAAATATGCTTTCAAACAAATTATATGATCTATTTTTTAAAATATAATTACAGATACAAGATAATAAAAACTTTAATTAATTATATTATTTATTTAATGAACTTTAATTTTATTAATATGTTAATTTAATTTTTCAATCTTGATAGTATTACATTATAACATAGTAATTTATTACAATTTTAATAAATTTTCTATTTGAACAATTTTAGAACACTCTATCAGTAGTTTATCTAAATAATAATCTAATTTTACAAATTTTGATAGAGTTACAATATAATAATTTATTATATTCTTTATGAATTTTCTATATCGACACAACAAATTTTCAACATTTTTCACATTAATATTTTCATAATTAATTAATTTCATAAAATTTATCAATTTTGATTTAATTATTTAATTATTATATTTGATATAGTAAGACTTATAAAAATATGTTATCTAATTTCATTTATATTAAATACAATATAAACATACCTAATTAAAGTATAAAAATATATATTTTGAAAAAAATTAGTACTAAAATTTTAATTAATTTAATTTTATTAGAAGTTAACATAATTAAAATCAGAAACATACTTTTAATTAAATAATAATTATATGTTAATTAATTTCATTTTTATTAGAGATAAAATAGAAGCTAATTTAATTAGAATATGAAATATACTTTCAATTAAATTAGAATTATATTTTGATTAATTTAATTTATTAAAGATAAAATAAAAATTAACCTAATTAAAATCGGAAACATACTTTCAATTATATTAGAATTATATTTTAATTAATTTGATTTTTATTAGAGATAAAATAGAAGTTAACCTAATTACAATAGAAAATATGCTTTCAATTAAATTAAAATTTTTGTTAAAGATAAAATAAAAATTAACCTAATTAAACTAGAAAATATACTTTCAATTAATTTAATTTTAATTTATTTTATTTTTATTAGAGATAAAATAGAAGTTAACCTAATCAAAATAGAAAATACACTCTCAATCAAATTAAAATTATATATTAATTAATTTAATTTTACTTTTATTAGTAAATGAGTAAATTATCCAATTTTTATATAATAATGAGTGAAGACTTTTATGTAATTTTATTTGTCTCCCCTCCCCCGTTGAGTGTATATATATATATAATCCTTAATTTCTACCTGTAACATATTCAATTTCGAAGTAAATCAAGTTGCGACGGTTCATTGTATCTGAGCTGAGGTCAATTTGATTTCTTACTAAAGTGAAAGTAGTAAGGGTAGACATGCATGAAACAAAAACAATAATTGTATATATTATAGTATATATGTTTTTAATTATGTAATATTGTCACTTGTCAGATAAACCAACACATAAATTTTTATAATTTTTTTGAGGTAAATAAATTTATATAAAATTTGAATCCTGAAAAAAAAAAAAAAAACAACAACGAACATTAATCATCTAAGCTTCGGGGAAATGTGAAAAGGCAAAGATTTCCAAAGACCCTGAGATAAAAACAAACCAATTGGGTTATTTCTACATAAATTCCAAGTTCATCAACAACGCATATTTATGTCTAAAGTGACATGTAACTGCCATTATCAACCAAATTGCACCACCTGTTCATGTTATTGTTATTTATATCATTTTTCATCAACATGTATTTTTAATTTTTAATAATAAAAAATTCAATTTTTATATAAAAAAAAAGTGTGGATATTATCTACAAGCATGCATATTTGTTTCCAATATGAAAAAATAGAAAAAATGTAAATTTAAATTTTAAAAACATTTTAATAAATGTTTTGCTAAAAGTTTATAGAATATTTTTTCTCGCAATTTTTTATGATAAAATTTTAATGCAAATAAAAATTTTTATTTGTAATTGAATAAAAAACACATTATTATTTATAATTAAACAGTAATTCCATAAGTAAATTGATACTTTATATATATATATATATTACTACCGGGGATAAGGAAGGAGGGATTTGAACTCCGTACCAATCCGTCCTTGGCGGGCAAGCAAGATGCAGATATTTATAGCATTGATTAGGTATAGACATAGACATTAAAATTAATCTTCATAAATTTTATAATTTTCATATTTTAAAATAAAATAAATAGTTTATTCTCCAAATTTTTTTTTTATTTTTTTTATTTTTGACAACTGTTAATTTTTTCTTAGATCTGCAATTTTTTATTATCTATTTCTCTTTTATTTACTTTATTTTATTATTTGAAATTAATAAGCACAAATCTTTTATCTTTTTTTTTTTTGAAATTTTTGAATATTTTTTTTATAAAGTTTTTACCCTTTATGTGATAGTACTTCATTATGGATTTTACATATCTTTTCATCACAAAAATTCTACTTATATTTCTGCAATAAAACTTATTTAAAGATCAAAGAATTGACTTCCAATTAATTGAAATCAATGAATGAGACGTATGAATAATTGAATTATAAAATATCAAACTCTATTAATGCCATTAAGGGAAAACGATAAAAAATTTCATGATAATGATATTTTATTTTAATTTTTCTTAATTGTATTTTGTTTATATTATCTTTTCATGAAGATATATTTTAAATTTTTATTCAATGAATGGTTATTTTTTAAAAAATAAAATAGAATAAATTTTATTTATTTTTTACTCTTTTTTCGATTATCATAGTATCCGGACAAAAACTATATGGTCGGAGAATGGTCCTCAACCTCGGCCGTTATACTCGTAACATGTGGCTTGAAAATGAATGTGCGATCATGGCCGACGTCAACATAGTGACATCCTCAGGTCGACGGAGCAATAATATATCACAGTTTTAACCTCAATTTATTATTAACAATATTTTTTAACAGTATTTATTATTAATAATCTATAACGTAGAAGAGAGAAATCCAGTAACTTTTCAAACCTTGTCTACATTTTCTATTTTTCATATTTCATTAATTTTTTTAACGTTAAATTTTTTATATCCTATTTTTTATCGTATTATTGATTATCTATTTTCTTAATATTTTATTTTTATTTTTATTCATTTAAATTTATAATTATCGTTAGAGTTGAATGGTTATTCGTGGAATAAGTTCAAAGACACTAGCATGATCTTTATAATTAATTAATCATAATTTTTTTACCCTTTTATTATTGTTTCTTCATTTTTTTTATCTTAATTTTTTATTTTATTTATTTATTATTACTACTATATATATTTAAAAAAAGAAAGGAAAAAAATAAAAATAAAATAAAAGGAAGAAGGGAGGACCCATGTAAATAAAAGGGTCAGTTTTTGTAATTAATGAAAATTGGGATATTTCAGTTAAAAAAAAGTTAAAATGTGCTTTAAAAAAAAAAACTTTTTCCCCCTCTAACCTCTTCTGTAAATGATAGTTTATTTTCCAATTGGGAAAAGGTGCATCCATGCCCTTGATATATGAGCCATGGACCACTTGAACCTTCAAAATTTTTTTGATCTACATAGCCTCCTAATGTTACGTTAATCAGTCCAAACATACATTTCGAATGGATGTTTATATCTCATATTAAATTGTATTTATTAATAAAAATAATCAATTAAAATCGGTTGGTACCAAATTACATATAGATTTAGGACTATTTTTAGCATTCATTTATTCATTTTAGGTAGCATTTAGTATAAGTAAACATATAGGAATATATACTTCTATATTTTGTTTTGTTTTTGTAGGGGAAAAGAAGTATGGAGATGTTTGATGGTGATGAGAAGAAAAGAAGAAGAAGTAGAGCCATATCATTATCGCGATCGCGGGTGGAAGCGTAATCACTGATTGATCGAAGCAATAATCATTCATTCCCAGGTTGAGGCCCCTTCTGTGATCATAACATATCCATGATTGTAGGTTCCTGGTAGCCAAACTCTTTGTGGCGAGTGCAACATTTATGCAATCGCCACTAGTCACCCTTTTATCGTGATCGTAGATTGACCCACGATCGTAACCAGCTCGTTGACACCACAGAACATGCTAAGGTGGATGCTTTAAAAAGAGTAAATCTAGGAGAGGTGAAGGGACATTTCAGAGAGACTACAAAAGGACAAGGACTAAGATTTGGAGGAGATATTCAGATGGGAATCAATCTTGAAGACCCAACAATAACAATCAAAAGAGAGAAAGGAGCAAGAGGAGAAAAAAGCTAAGAAGGAGCAACAATAACAATCTTTTTAGTTTTATATTTTTAATTTATTTTATGTGCTTTTGTTACTTTATTTTATCTATTTTACTATATTTATGTTTTAATCTATTTTCTATATATGAACACTAGACGTACTCAGAAAGAACCTTTAATTTTTGTTCCAGACTTGTTTGAATTTAAGAAAAAGAATCATAGGAAAAAGAAGAGTGTTGTTAAGGAAATGGCAAAACAATAACAAAGAGTAGCTAAAAGATCTCTTTTAGAGTTTGCCATGCTCGGACTAAAAAGTGCACAACAAAGTATAATAAGACCGAATGTCCAAGCTAATAGTTTTGAGAATAAGCTTGCACTTATACAAATGGTTTAATCCATTATTTAGTTCCATGGCTTGCCATTAGAAGACCTAAACACACATATATCAAACTTTTTTGAGATTATGAGACTATCAAATACAATAGAGTGTTAGATGATGTAATACACCTTCAACTTTTCCCTTTCACCCTCAAGGATAGAGCAAAAGCATGGCTCAATTTGCAGCCACCAACATCGATCATAACATGGGATCTCTTTACAAAGGCATTTTTGGCAAAATACTTTCCTTCTATAAAGATGATAAAAGTTATCAAAGACATCATAAGCTTTCAACAATTTGAGATCAAGTCTTTATGTGATGTATGCAAGAGATATAAAGAGTTACAATGAAGTTTCCCACACCATGGTCTTCATAAGGACATTCATATCTAAACCTTTTATAACAGTGTAATGAGGTCCACTAAAGGCATAATTGTTGCACAGTTTGAGGGTCTCTCATACAGAGGACTATAGATGGAGCTTTTGACCTTTTGGAGGAAATGGCCAACAATAATTGTTTATGGCCATTAGAGAGACAAATGGCTCCTAAGCAAGGAGGGAAGATAGGAGTTGATGTTGTTACTTCTATTGAAGCAAAAATTGCAGCCTTGTTAAAGCAAATTAGAGACTTGACATCAAGAGGTAATGCTATATCACCCTCTTCTGCTTTATTTTGTAAGCATTACCATATTTTTGGGCATGATACCTTTGAATATGGTTTTAGAGGTGGAAATATGTATGGAGACGGTGCATTGGAGAATTATAGCTATGTTGGAAATTAATACCAACCAAGGTAACAAAATAATATTTTTTTAAACATCTACAAATCAAGGTTGGAGAAGCCACCCTAATTTCTCATGGAGTAGCAATCAACACTCATAAGGTTTCTCAATTAATTCTTAAAGCCATCACAACCACCTAGATTCCAAGCTCAATCTAATAATGACAAACTCTCAGCTATGGAGATGAAGCTTGATAAATTCTTTGATGTTGTTATGTCTAAAATGATAGCTAATAAGAGAATAAAAAAAGAATGGAAGATAAAATTTGATTGAATTGTCAAGAACCAAGCCTCTTTTATTCACAATATAGAGAAGAAGTGCAAGGAAAAACTCATGAGAAGAAGTGTGAAGAATCAAAAGAAAAGCAAGTAAACCAACCACCTATTATTAATACATCCAAGTATGCTCTAGGATTACTTTTCCTTAAAGCCAAAGAAAATTGAAGTTGGATGAGAAGTTATTTGTTAAATTTCTAGAGACTTTTAAGAAATTGGAGTTGAAGTTACCTCTCTTAAAAGCATTGATAGAAATTCCAAAGTATTCAAAGTTCCTTAAAGATGTTATCACCAATAAGAGCAAATGGAATGACAATGAGATGTTGCCTCTTATAGAAACATGCAGCTCCATCATTTTGAGCAAGATTCTAATCGAGCTAAAAGATCTAGGGATTTTTACAATTCTTTGTATTCTTGGTTTAAAATAATTCCCTAAATGTTTGTGTGACTTAAGAGCAAGTATTAACCTTATAACTCTCTCATTTTTTAGAGAATTGAAGCTAGGAGAATTAATTAACACTAATATGACTCTTTAGCTTATTGATTACTCAATTAAGAAGCCATATAAAGTAGTTGAAGATGTGCTTGTCAAAGTTGACAAATTTATGTTTTTGATTGATTTTATGGTTTTGGATTTTGAGTAAGACAAGAATTGTCCTCTCATTTTAGGGAGGCCATTTCTCAACACCAGAAAGACTTTGATTAATGTACATAAGGGCAAGATCACTTTGTGAGTTAGAGATAAGAAGGTGGAGTTCACCATGTCCAAATTAATGAAGCAACATTTGTATAAAGAAGAGTTATGTATGAGGGTTGAGGTTGTTAATGATTGTGTGAAATAAATCTAAGAAAATATAGAGCTTGTAAAGCATACGGAGGATGAGCAGCCACATGAGGAAGAAGAGTGCATTTTTCAATACCTGAACCACTAATTTGAAGTGACACTCTAACACTTCCATCCATTAAAAAGCCACCATAATTGGAACTCAAACCATTGCCTAGTCATTTAAGGTACACCTTTCTTGGGAAGGGAGATACATTACCTATCATAATCTCTAATAAGCTAACAAAGGAATAAGAAAATCAAACATGTGAGGTTGTAAGAAACAAATGGATTATAGGATGGTAGATTTCAATATCAAGGCATTAGTCCTTCTTTTGTAATGCATCGTATTGGAATGGAGGATGGGTAGAAGGCCATAATAGAGAGGCAAAGGAGACTTAATCCAAATATGCAAGATGTGGTGAAGAAGGAGATAGTAAAGCTACTTGATATCGAGATTATATACCCTATATATGATAGTGAATGATTGAGTCTAATACAATGTGTTCCGAAGAAAGGAGGCATGACTGTTATTAAAAATGAGGAAGAAGATATGATCTCTAAGAGAGTGGTAAATGGTTGGTGAGTGTGCATAAACTATAGAAAACTCAATAATGCTATAAGGAAGGATCACTTTCCTTTCCCCTTTATTGAGCAAATGCTTGAAAGGATCGTGGGATGATGGTCTTCCACAAGTATATGGATTCGTACAAGTAGTAATTAAATATCGATCCCACAAAGATTGTAAATTGATTACAGTGATACTAATTGTGTTTATTTGTTTAAACAACGAAAAAGGGTATTTTTAATTAAACTACAAATTAAACTAAAACAAAACACAAAAATCACAATGAGATAACAATCACTTTAGAGAGCTAGGGTTCTTATTATAAATTCAACCTTTATTTAAGATAAATTAACTACTAAGCCATACCTAACCTTAATCCAATTTGAGGGTTTCTCAAGAATCATAGGCTTTCCTCCTAAGACAAACCTATGATTAACCAAGTACATTGATGTTCTTAGATTTAAAGCTCTCTCCTATTAAGTGTTCGGTTGACTCAGTTTAAGCATCAACCCTTAATCAATATTAGTTGCTTAAGTGTTTCTCAACTAAGAAAGCATCTAACAGGTTATTGTTTAAATCCAATACAACTTATCTCTCGATCAAGTTGTATTGTGTATATTCAATCAAAGGGTGATCAATCCTAAGAAGACATTAAGTTCAACAACAACCATAGGATTTAGATTAATGGCTTAGGTTTAATTATGATTAGCCCATGGTTGATTTGCAATAAGAACCCTAACCAATAATTTAGCTACTCATGTCAATTGTAAGAGATAAAGAAAAAGAATAAAAGAAACTAAACATCATCATTAAATTGAAATTAAGAATGAATAAACACAATTGAATAGAAGAAACCCCCTGTTCAATAGGAAATTTGATGTTCTTGTTCTTATTCTCAAATCTTCAAACTAACATAAGCAAGAAAAAAAAATCCTTGTTCTTCCCAACTGCTCTCTCCAAATTCTCTAAAAAAAATAAATAATGTATCTAAAAAAATATATAATATATCCTCCCCCTTCAAGTGATGAATAATAATCTATTTATATCCCTTTGTTTCTGATGGCTACCCTCTTATAAAACCCTAATTACAAACCCTAGGGTTACAGCCATGCGAAATCTCCATCTTGTCCCTCATGAGTCAGCAATTAAAGTCACCTCCGAATATTTTCAATCACCAGGTCGCACGGCCTTGTGCATTTTTCGCACGGCCGTGCACATCCCTATTTCAGTATTATCACATATTGACCTCCATTGCCTTTCGAGCCTACTTCAAGTGCCACAGCTCCCATATAGCCTTCCTCTACTGTTCTTTGACATCCCTAATTACATAAAAATCAACCAAAAATAAACCAATTAATACGTAAAAATAATTAAACACACAAGACATGCAGTAAGTACTCAACTAAATAAAAACTGAATAAAAGAAACATAAACTTAACTGAAATTGAATTCTTTTCTAAAATGAAAACTACGTAATAACATGCATTTTTCACACTCATCATGGGACATACATATTATTGTCACGACCCAAAACAGGGGCCATGACCGGCACTACGGAACGGGAATTCTTTCGAATCCGGAACCCGTAGCAAGCCTAAAAATAAAATAAATCATGCAATAATAACAATAATCATATATTATGCAACGGAAATAAAAATCATAATATCATAATATTATTCACATCAACTGGATTTAAATCAAATTTCATCTCATAGATATATAATCTTTAATACAAATCCAGTTTCAATATAATACATCTCTTTAAAATAAAATACATGAAATCCAATACTTTAATTCATAACTACTGCAGTGTCTAGATAAAATAAATAAGACTCAAGTATATAATTTACACAAAGAAGCCGGGGCGGAAGAAATCCGGCATATCGACCTGCTACTGAGGTCTGAGGATGTTGACTCTCCTAAAAAATAGTCAACGGAGGGGAGTTAGACCTCTCTGAGTGAATTACTATAATATATATACATGCATACTAAATGACAATGCATACAGTCAATAATACATATCTAATATGTAAATATACAGGCAATTACACACAGATGCAATAAAAATCATTTTTCTATATATTTTATCTGAAAATCATCTTTTATGAAGGATCACATAGAATCCTAGAATATCGCAACCTCGGAAATAGTGTTAGACAACACTCTAGCCACATAGGCTCACTTATTCCAAATATATCCACTTATTCCATTTAGACAGTAGACTGGCCCCGAGACACTAAGTCAACCGAGCTCCAGCAGTCTGACTGCTAGTGTGATTGGCCCCGAGACACTTGGTCAACCGAGCTCCAGCAATCACACCCACAAACCACATCTCACACATATCAATAATCACATCAAATCAATATCCACAAATAAGTTAGTATTATAGCCTAAATACTATAGGCGTACCGGTACGTACTCAGTCCTAGTGCTGCCCACTAGGTAGCACGTTCTATCGATATCCTTCATTAATAAATATAAAACATTCATTCACAAAAATCAATGATAAATGAATTTAAATGAAATAACAATATAAACCATATATATACCGAAAATATACCAAACGTAAACCAGGTATATTTCGAGTATATATATGTCAAATGAATTCAATCAAATCATAAATTAAACTAAAAATATATTTAAAAACATTTTAAATATATTTTTATTAATAAAACATGTATATAATTTATTATATACCAAAAATAAACCAAAAATATACTTAAATACAAATCACATTATTTATGCATTTTAATCAAAGTAAAACATATGTTTCTAAATCATGCATCCTAAGCATATATATAGTATAGTAACTCACCTAGTGCACTCCACGAGACGGGTCCGACGGGCCTGGTCCACTAGCCCTCGGTCTCGGCGCAACTAAATAAGAAATAATTAATCGACATCAGAATAACCCTAACAGAAATCCTAGAATTCGATCTAGAGTATTTAAACACAGAATCAGAAATTAGGGTTCGACTGGATATCACGTTTTACGAGAATTCTACCAAAAATTCGACAGAACCTCCCCTGTAAAACGGACATCTCTCTACTTAAAAGAGTAGAGCCGACCCTGCAAAGAAACACACTTCAAAAAACTACACAAGGCACAATCAAAATCTCACGGTCGGACTCCAAACTACAGTCCACCGACCGGGGTCCACAAACACAGAACAATTCCAGATATACCAAAAATATCCTTATAACATAGAAATACATTTTATAGGTAGAAATTACCTAATTAGCATTAAAACACAGTAAAAATCGATAAAAACTCATTTTATTAGAAAAACCGTATATTATATATATAATTGAAAATAATTCACAAAAAATAGTTTTAATTAGTTAAAAATACTAAATAATTTATAGAAATCATTTTTATACCTTAAATAACTATTAAAACCAATTAAATTACATTTTTAGCCAATTTAGGGTAAAATTACCAAAATACCCCTATATATATAAATATACTTAAATTACTTCAAAAATTCACCAAAAATCATACAATTATCCAAAATTAATTTTCTCAACATATTTATCAATAATATTAATAATTAAACCCAATTAACCAATTAAATTCAAATAAAAACACATTTAACCTAATTTCTCAAAATTACATAAACTTCAATAATTAAAAATAAATACTTAGAAATTCATAAAAATTCCAAATAAATTCCTATAATTCATTTCAACACCCAATTTAACCATAAACCCCAATTTCATAATTTAAATAATTAATTTCCAAAAATTAGAAAATAATATTAAAATATTCAAAAATACCCAAAAATCCAAAAAATCTCTAAAAATTCTAAAAAAATTCATACATGTATATTGAGCTACTAGGAACAACATTTGTGAAGGGAGTTTTCATGAATCAATCAATTCGAAGCTCAAAAAAATCAAAAACCCTAATAGGCCGAAATTGAAAATTCGAAACCTAAGCAATTCTAGACCATTTAAGCTCAAACCAAAGCTAGAATCACACTCACCAGAGCTCAAGGAGTCGATGAAGACCGGCGGTGTCGAAAATGGTGGCCGGAATCAGCGTGATCGACGGTGGATCGATTTTTAGCTTCTCCGGCCAAAACCGACCTCCAAACGCCGGAAACGGCTACCACAGGCGGCGGAAAAGGTTGGGGAAGGTGGTGGCACACCGGACGGCAAGGGAACGGCACGGCAGCGATCGGAACGACGATGGGAATCGGTCGGGAGGAAGAAAAAGGCTCGGGGGCAAAATGGTAATTTTCTAAACTTTTGTAATTTTGACAAATTTTTAATGTATATATGTATATATATATACTTTACACTATATAATAAAATAATATTAAATCACACACATTAAATATACACCACACACATAAAATTTAATATTTTAATAATTTATACTAAATAAAAATAATTAAATAACAATAAAACTAATAAATAATAAATAAAATATTAGGGTAATACTAAACCCTAATTAAATAAATATACACACACGTAGGCTTTAATTAGTATT
The DNA here is from genome assembly GCA_947683625.1 of Mallotus nudiflorus. Taxonomy (NCBI): domain Eukaryota; kingdom Viridiplantae; phylum Streptophyta; class Magnoliopsida; order Malpighiales; family Euphorbiaceae; genus Mallotus; species Mallotus nudiflorus. The sequence continues at coordinate 199,991 of CANTUR010000647.1, forward strand.
TTAAAAATACGTATGAGTCCATGCAAGTCCGAAAATATATTTAAAATAATTAATATTAAAATATTTACGTGAAAATTTTCCCGAAAATGCAAGTCCCGAGAAAATTTTACGTAAAGTACTGTAGATAAAACATAGTATTAAAAATAGGTTTTAAATGCATATTAACTCGTAAAAATATCATATAATATACAGAAATTATTGACACTGCATATCCCGGTACAGTGTAAAAATATTTTAAAAACACGGGATATTACAATTATTGCTTCCTAGATGGTTATTATGTTATAACTAAATATGCATTGCCCTCAAAGACTAAGAGAAGACAACATTTACCTGCCTCTATGACACTTTTGCTTATAGGAGAATGCATGACAACCATCTTCTTAGATTTAATTGAGAACATAGTTGTAATATCCCGTGTTTTTAAAATATTTTTACACAGTACCGGGATATGCAGTGTTAATAATTTCTGTATTTTATATGATATTTTTTACGAGTTGATATGTATTTTAGACCTATTTTAATTATTGTGTATTATTTTCAGTGCTTTACGTAAAATTTTCCCTGGACTTGCATTTTCGGGGAAATTTTCACGTAAACAATGTATTATTAATTATTTTAAATATATTTTCGGACTTGCATGAACTCATATGTATTTTTAAAATACTAAATAAAGCCTACGTGTGTGTATATTTATTTAATTAGGGTTTAATATATATAACCCTAATATTGTATTATTTATTTATTTATTATTATTTAATTATTTTATTTATTATTAAATTTTTAAAATTTATTTTTTTATTATTATTTTATTAATATTTAATTATTTTATTTTATTTTATTATTTTTTTTTCTTTTTTCTTTTTCCTTTCTTTTTATTTTTCTTTCCTTTTTCTTTCTTTTTCTTTTTCTTCTTCTCCTTCTTCCTCCCGCGCGCCCGACCACCATTCTTCTTCCCCTCACCGTCTGCAACTCCGGCCACCTACCGTCGGTGTGCCTCCCGGCTTGCCACCGCCGTTCCCAGCTGTCCTCCGCCGCCTCCAGCCCCTTTCCCCGGCGCCGGCAGCTCCATTCTTCCTCTTTTAGTCGAAATCTTCCCTTCGCCGTTTCTCCCTCCTCCGGTCACCGTTTTCGACACCGCCGGTCTCTTTCTTCTCCTTGAGCTCCGGTGGGTGTGATTATAGCTTTGGTTTGAGCTAAAATGGTTTAGATTTGCTTAGGTTTTGATTTTTCTATTTCGGTCACATTAGGGTTTTTGATTTTTTTGAGCTTCGAATTGATTGATTCATGGAAACTCCCTTCACAAATGTTGTTCCTAGTAGCTCAATATACATGTATGAATTTTTGTAGAATTTTTGGAGATTTTTTGGATTTTTGGGTATTTTTGAATATTTTAATATTATTTTCTAATTTTCGGAAATTAATTATTTAAATTATGAAATTGGAGTTTATGGTTGAATTAGGTGTTGAAATGAATTATAGGAATTTATTTGGAATTTTTATGAATTTCTAAGTATTTATTTTGAATTATTGAAGTTTATGTAAATTTGAAAAATTAGGTTAAATGTGTTTTTATTTGAATTTAATTGGTTAATTGAGTTTAATTATTAATATTATTGATAAATATGTTGAGAAAATTAATTTTGGATAATTGTATGATTTTTGGTGAATTTTTGAAGTAATTTAGGTATATTTATATATATAGGGGTATTTTGGTAATTTTACCCTAAATTGTCTAAAAATGTAATTTAATTGGTTTTAATAATTATTTAAGGTATAAAAATGATTTCTATAAATTATTTGGTATTTTTAACTAAATAAAACTATTTTTCGTGAATTATTTTCAATTATATATATAATATACGGTTTTTGAAATAAAATGAGTTTTATTCGGTTTTTACAGTGTTTTAAGGTTAATTATGTAATTTCTACCTATAAAATGTATTTCTATGCTATAAGGATATTTTTGGTATATCTGAATTATTCTGTGTTTGTGAACCCCGGTCGGTAGATTGTAGTCTGGAGTCCGACCGAGGGGTTGTGGATTTATATTGAGCCTATTTTTCGAAGTGTGTTTCTTTGCAGGGTCGGCTCTACTCTTTTGAGTAGAGAGATGTCCGTTTTACAGCGGAGGTTCTGTCGGATTTTCGGTAGAATTCTCGTAAAACATGATATCCAGTCGAACCCTAATTCTGTTTTCGTATTTAAATACTCTAGATCGAATTCTAGGATTTCTGTTAGGTTTATTCTGATGTCGGTTACTCATTTCTTGTTTAGTTGCGCCGAGACCGAGGGCTAGTGGACCAGGCCCGTCGGACCCGTCTCGTGGAGCGCACTAGGTGAGTTACTATACTATATATATATGCTTAGGATGCATGATTTAGAAATATATGTTTTATTTTGATTAAAAATGCATAAACATTATGATTTGTATTTAAGTATATTTTTGGTTTATTTTTGGTATATAATAAATTATATACATGTTTTATTAATAAAATATATTTAAAATGTTTTTAAATATATTTTTAATTTAATTTATGATTTGATTGGATTTATTTGATATATATATACTCGAAATATACCTGGTTTACGTTTGGTATATTTCCGGTATATATATGGTTTATATTGTTATTTCATTTAAATTCATGCATCATTTATTTTTGTGAATGAATGATTTTTATTATTAATGAAGGATATCAATAGAACGTGCTACCTAGTGGGTAGCACTAGGACCAAGTACGTACCGGTACGCCTATAGCTTTAGGCTATATTACTAAATTATTTGTGGATATTGATTTGATTATGATTATTGATATGTGAGATGTGGTTGTGGGTGTGATTGCTGGATCTCGGTTGACCAAGTGTCTCGGGGCCAATCACACTGGCAGTCAGACTGCTAGAGCTCGGTTGACTTAGTGTCTCGGGGCCAGTCTACTGTCTAAATGGATTAAGTGGATATCTTTGGAATAAGTGAGCCTGTGTGGCTAGAGTGTTGTTTAACACTATTTTCTGAGGTTGCGATATTTTAGGGTTCTATTTGATCCTTCATAAAAGATGATTTTCAGATAAAATATAAAAAAATGATTTCTTTTGCATCTGTGTGCAATTGCCTATATATATACATAATATATATATACTGTTGACTGTATGCATTATCACTTAGTGTGTATGTATATATATTATAGTAATTCACTTAGTGAGGTCTGACTCCCCTCCGTTGACTATTTTTCAGGAGAGTCAACTTCTTCAGACCTCAGTAGCAGGTCGATACGCCGGATTTCTTCTACCCCGGCTTCTTTATGTAAACTGTCTACTTGAGTCTTATTTATTTTATCTAGACACTGCAGTAGTTGTGCATTAAAGTATTGGATTTCATGTATTTTATTTAAAGAGATGTATTATGTTGAAACTGGATTTGTATTAAAGAGATTTTATATATGTGATGAGATGAGTTTTGAATTAAATCCAGTTGATATGGATAATATCATGATATTATGATTTTTATTTCCGCTGCATAATATATATATTAAATTGTTATTATTGTTATTGCATGATTTATTTTATTTTTAGGCTTGCTACGGGTTCCGGATTTGAAAGAATTCCCGTTCCCTAGCGCCGGTCATGGCCCCTGTTTTGGGTCGTGACAATAGTAAAGGTATTTATGGATATTTTTTTTATGTTTGGAGATTATTTTCAATTATGCTTATTCAACCTGAATATTGTATTAAAAAGATATGAGAATACTAATCTTGTTCTAAATTAAGAGAAATTTCACTTTATGGTTAATGAAGGCATAGTGCTAGGATATAAAATTTCTCTTGCAGGAATCGAGGTAGATAAGGCAAAGATCAAAGTTATAGAAAAGCTACCTCCACCAACTTCAATGAAGAGAGTATGAGGATTCCTAGAGCATGTTGGATTTAAAGATTTATCAAAGACTTCTCTTTAATTGCAAAGCCACTTACTCAACTTTTGATTAAAGATAATCCTTTTAACTTTGACGAATCTTGCTTGACTACTTTTAGTAGATTAAAAATAACCTTAACTTTAACACCTATCATTTCTCCCTTATATTGGTCTCTTCCTTCTGAGTTGACATGTGATGTAAGTGATTTTGCGATAATAGTAGTCCTTGGACAAAGGAAGGACAATAAACACCATGTTATCTACTATACAAGCAAGACACTTTTAGACGGACAACTCAATTGCATAACCACTGAAAATGAGATGCTCACTATTGTGTTCATAATTATGAAATTTAAATCCTACATCTTGTGATCTAAAATTGTTATCTTTACTAATCATGCTATTTTACATTATTTATTTACAAAAAAAAGCTAAACCAAGACTAATTCGATGGGTGTTATTGTTACAGGAATTTGACTTAGAGATAAAGGATAATAATGGTAGTGAAAACATGGTAGTGGATTACCTCTCTTAATTAGACTGACAGGATCATTTGCAATCTAAAGAAGCAATTGATGATGGCTTCCTTGATGAATTGTTATTTAATATCTAAGATATGGATCCCCTTTAGTACACAGATATAGCGAATTTTTTTATCTTATGGGGTACTACCCTAATAGCTTAACGACTAGCAAAGGAAAAAGTTTATATCAGATGTTAAGTAATATTTGTGGGATGATCCATTTTTGTATAAAACATGTGTTGATGGCCTAATAAAGAGATGTGTAATAAAATCATAGACAACTTCCATTTGAGCACATTGTCATAGCTCCCCATGTGTTGGACATTTTGGAGCATCAAGGAAAATAGCACAAGTGCTTGAAAGTGGCTTCCATTGGTCTATACTATTCCATAATGTAAGGGAATTTGTTTAGAGGTATGAAAATTTCCAACAAATAGGGAATATAATAAAGAGGAATGAAATGCCAATCACTAATATTTAGGAAATTAAACTCTTTTATGTTTAGGGAATTGGTTTTATGGGGCCTTTCCCATTATCTTATGGCAAGCGCTATATTCTTATGGGTGTAGATTACATTTTCTAAGTGCGTGGAAGCCATCGCCTCTCTGATAAATGATAATAAGATTATGGTTAAATTCCTTAAGAGTGTATTTGCAAGATTTGGTGTTCTAAGAGCCTTAATCAGTAATAGTGGTTCCCATTTTTACAATAAACACTTGGAAACCCTCTTGAAGGAGTATGGAGTGAACCATTGCATAGCAACACCATACCATCCACAAACTAGTAGTCAAGCAAAATTCATAAATAAAGCTTTAAAGAAAATCCTTTAGAAGATAGGGAAATTCAAGAAAAGATCGGGTTGGTAAGCTCGATGATGCTTTGTGGGCATATATAATAGCATTTAAGACACTAATAAACATGTCCTCCATATTACTTGGTATATGGAAAAGAATACCATTTACTAGTTGAGCTCGAGCACAAAGTATATTAAGCAACTAAAGCTCTAAATTTTGACATAAATGTAGCTGGAAAGTAAAAGCTATTGCAACTTTAAGAGCTAAAAGAACTTTGACACTTGGCTTATGAGAATGCCAAACTATATAAGGGGAAGACCAAATGTTGGCATGATAAGAATATTGTCCAAAAATATTCACTGAAGGTGATTTGGTCCTTTTGTTCAACTCAAGGCTACGTTTATTTCCAAGCAAGTTCAAATCTAAGTAGAGTGGACCCTATAAGGTTGTTCAAGTATTCCCAAATGGTGCTCTTGTTTTAACAAATGCTAGTAGAGAGAAATTCAAGGTTAATGGACAAATGTGCAAACCATATTATAAAGAAAAATATATTCAAGGATAGGGAGGCACTCCCTGTTCACCTTATGAATTAAAAGCACTCATGGATAGTCAAGCTATAGACTAACAATTTAGCATGTTTTCCTTTCTTTTCTTTCTTTCTTCTTCATTAATTTATTTTCATTTATAATGTTATAAATCCTCTATATTCCTTTTATTGTTTGCTATTATTATTCAGGTTATAGGTATAAGTGTTGGATGTTGCATTTGTAAAAAATAAAGCTTTGTTATTTGGTCTTAAATTGCAATCGCTCTTGATCTGCGATCGTTAATTCTTTAATATAATACAGAGTCTCGATCATGCACTTATTCATGATCACTAATCTACCCACTTTCTGCTAAGCTTTTTTGTGGCGATTGCTACATACCTGCGATCATAATCCTAGCCAAACTTTAGTTCATCTTGCGATCATATCATACTCGTGATTTTTATAACCCTAATATCCTCAAATTGCTTTATGCTTGTAAACACCCAATTTCGGGATGCAATTGTGCACAATTACAATGTAAGGACCTATGATGAAATTTATTCAAAAATTGAATTTGGTTGTCAATTTTTTGGACTTTAGGGACTAAATTGCAATGTTTTTAGGATTTGATTACAATGAAGTCAATTTTTCAAGGATCTTTTGGCAATTAAAAGTTAATCAAAAAGCTCAACATTTAATGCTGATTAGCATTGGTGGAATGCCGATCGGCATTCTATAATGTCAAAGCGTAAAAGTCCCGTTTTTTATTTTTTTGCGTATTTTTTCTTATTTTTTATCGATTTTTTTAGTATTTTGATTGGTTGAAAATTTAATTTTATCTTTATTATTATCTGATAAGGTTTTTTTTACACATTCAAAATGCGTAAGTTTTTGAAATTAAAAAAAAACACTATCATCAGATGTATTCTGGTCCTCCAAAGGAGGAAGTCGACACACATGCGGACTCTGCATGCATGTAGACTTTGCATTTAAAAGCAGAGTCTACATGAGTGCAAGAGGAGGATTTTTTACACTCATAGAGAGACAGAGAGAAACTCACACGCAGAGATTGAAAAAAACCTAGAAACCCTGAAAATTTAGATGTGAAGAAACCTCGCACACACCCTTATCTTTCAAAAAAACCCTAATTTCGGATACTGTCAGTGTCTTCAAAAGCAATCAAATCCCAGTCCAAAATCAACAATACTTCAATTTTAATGGTGAAAATCCTAGTCTAAAAGGCTAAAAGGGCATTTGCGTCTAAAAGGCTAAAAGGGCATTTGCACAACATCTATGATCATCACAATGTTTTTTTCTTTTTCCTTCTTTAATGATTTTTATTTTATTTTTTGTTATTGATTTAAGTATTAAATTTCACTAATCTAATTTTTTTTGTTTTTTGGTTTTAATGTTTGATTATGGATTGAGGAGGATACTGCTTATGTTCAAATGAATAAAAGATCCATGGAATGCCATGGAATAATTTGTACTATTTTCCAGTAGATATTAGGGTTTTAATTTTCATTTTGCCTTTATGTGTTTTGTGTAGTTATTTTAATGCATGGGTGTATAATTTTTTAATTTTAATTTTTGTATGTAGCTTGTAATAGCCCTAGTAGTGGGAATAGTAAAAGATTTAATTTTTTGCATTTAAAATCAATTAGTAATTAGGTTCAATTGGGTAAAAATCAATTAAAATTAATGGTGGCAGTAGCTTAAATTAGGGTTTGCATGTAATTAATTTAGGGTTTCTAGAAAATCACTATAATTTTTGTTTGATCCACTTTTTTTTGTTTTGTTTGTTTTGGGTTTGTTTTTTTTATGTTTTTATCCTTTTCGGCCCCAAGCCCACGTTTAGGTCTAATCCGCTTCATAAATAGGCTTAAAATGATTTAGGGTTTGAAATAATTAAAATTAATTTAGGCCCAATAGGTTAATTAGATTTTAGGCCCACTTAGTTAATTAAAACTTGTGTAGACTTAGCTCAACCCACTTAAATTCATTTCTTTTAAAGTAAATAGACATAGACTCACGTTTCACTTAAAATAAAACCAAATTAGACTTAGGCCCATTAATTTAACTTTCCTTTAAAATTGAATAGACTTAAGCTCATTCCTTAGACAAACTAAAATAAGTAGATCTAGGCTTACTAATTAAAAATGTAGGCCCACTTTTTTTCTCTTCCTCACTTGTAAATAAAATGTAAATCTAACTAACTTTTTAATAAAATTAACATAGTTTAGACTTAGGGACAACGCAATCTTGAGTGCATTTTTTATGTGTAATTTTATTGACTAGATGCTTAAGGTTAGATGGATGTCAAATAGGGTTTAATAAAATTGCATGTAATTAGAGGATGAAATAACCATTTATAAAATTATTCTAAATGAACACGAGACTAAAAGAAGTTACTATTTCATATCCAGAATCTCCTAGTTGTTGTGCTAGCTTTCTTTTAGGGAATCGAGTACCACCTTTTCGATTTGTCCTAGTTATTACCCTGGGTGGTGACTCCTCATCTCCACGCCATGTCTTTGTAACAGTGGTTAGTGTGTTATCTAAGGCCTTAAGCCTAAACAGTGTCGTAGTTGCTAAAATCTTGGATGCGCGCTAAACCCCACCGTCTATAGTGGCAACTCCATGGGGGATAAGAGATACTAATTCTACTTGTGTTCTTTAGAATTATTTTATCAATTATTATTTCATTCTTGCATTCATTCTATATGTCCCTACTAAATCGATGGCGTTGGTTTATGATTCCATGATTCCATGATTCCACTAGCTTCATGGAGTTGTAGATTGGCTAACCATCACTCTTAGCCTTAACTTGGTTTAAGAGAGATTACCGAGCTCATCTGACCAGAGTTTGTAACCTAAGTCCTTAAGGGGGGGGGGGTAATCTTCTCTCAAGTTGGTAAAGGATGTTGGGCCCCTCTAACCTTGGCCTGTAACTCAAAGTCCGTAATGGAGAGCATCTTGCTAAGGGAACCTTAACTTTTCACCGGACCCTAACCACATATAATGGCCTAGTTACTTCCCTAGGATCTTTACCCAAAATGCTTATTTGTTTGAATTACCATCAGGTGTTTCTATTTATAAAAGTCCAGGCCTATACCTTTGAAGCTCATTCAGGCTAATAAGGATTAGGCTAGACCTTTATATTTATAAATGTTATTTCTATACTTTTATTTTAAAGAGAGATTTGGCATGTGCGTTAGCTCTTAATATCCCTTATTGATATGAAAGCCAAGATAAAAAATCCTACAAATAAGAAACTCACCATTGAATACATGTGTGGGAGAAATAAGGTTGGAAGGTTTACCTGCATGATGGCCTGTTGATTGCTTCTTGATACTTGCTACTTATTGCATAAACACAAGCATCATGCATATATGCATACATACAATCTAGGCATCATACTAACACCTTGTTTTGTAGCCATCTTAGATTCATCTAGGTCTTCTCGTGTTTGGGGATGAAGAGGTGGCAGATTGATTAGAGTTGATTTAAGTCTGAAGTCCATAACTTAAGGCATTCTTCATAGACTGGAGAGACTAGAGGGGAGTCCTATCAACCCGCTCTATTTAGAAGCTGAACCAACTCCAACTGAGCATACAGAAATGGAATAACAACAAAGAGGGAACTAGACCATAGAAGACATTAAGGGGGCTATGATGGATGACATAAGGGCTATGATGTAGGATGAACTAAGACAGGCCTTATTTGGACTAATACAACCTGCTGCTGCTGTTATGCTTCCCCCTGCACTTGAACAAGTGCCTGCTGCTATTATTGCACTTACTACTTCAGATGCTCCACCTGCTACCAGTAATATTAGGGAGCAACCTATTGCTAGGAATCCACCTGCTGTCGAGGTAAACGTAGAAGATGTTAAGAACTACCTAATAGAGAAAGCTAAGAGAGAATCAATTGAATTGGTTTAAGACCTTGAGTCCAAGCAGATGCAAGCACTGACCTAGAAAATTTCCAAGATCGAAGAATTGATTAGAGGACAAGGAATGGGATATTCTTTTGACTTTGATGACATGCTGCAATTGGAGGGAGATAAGCTGCCTGAAAAATTCAATATGCCTTAACTACAGAATTTGATAGGAGAGGAGACCCTAGAATTCGTTTGAGCCAGTACACAATAACCATGAGCACTACTAAAGCATAATTAGCAATAGTTGCTAGGCTGTTTGTACTGTCCTTGGAAGGAATGGCTGTGAATTGGTACCATGGGTTAGAAAAGTCTATTAGAGTTGATTGGAAAGAACTGTGTAATGCTTTTTTGAAATAATATGATTACAATACCAGGTTGGAGGTATCCATCAGGGATCTAGAGTTAACTAAATAGAAATCAAATGAGTCTTTTTTTTGATTTCTTAACTCGTTTCATGAATAAAGTAGGGATGATGAAAAAAAAGCTTGCTGAGAAGAATCAAGTTAGAATGATAGTTCGTAATGTGTCACCTAATTTAGTTGAGAGGCTACATATGATGAATCCTAAAACCTTTATGGATTTGTATGATGATGGGTTACAAGCTGAGGAAATTGAGAGTAAGAAAAAGAAAAATGCTAGAGGCATAGGAACCCAAAACTACTCAACTGGGGGCATACAACAAGGAAGTACTAGCCGAGCTGTAGAGGTGTGTGCAGTTCAGTAACCTAGGAGATTTTCTAACTTCAACTAGCCACTCTCTAAAGTCCTAGAGAGGCTAATCCAAAAAGGCTTGCTCAGACCCCTGACCTTTTCTAAACCCCCAAATCCAAATGTCCCTAGCATTGATCCAAACAGTTACTGTAAGTTTCATCAAGTAGCTGGCCATTCCATAGATACCTGCATTCGCCTAAAACAAAAAATGCAAAACCTGATAGACTCTGAAAAAATCATCAACCCTGAGAAATCCAATTCCAACCTAAACACTAGAAACAACCCTTTCCCAGATTATCAAAATGTTCCACCACTAACCACTATGATGATCAACTCAGGAGTTAGCGAAGAAGAAGTGCTAGACTCCTTTAAGAATCTAAACCCTGCAAACATTGAGAAATCTCTTGAGGCCCTTAGAAGAGTGGAGGATTTGTTAGGAGAACCCTCAGGAAAATTTGATTACAAAGTGTTATATTCCAAGCCACCCTCTTCTAACATTCCTATTAATTCAATCACACCCTTAGGATGGGATGACGAGTTTGAAGATGAGTTGGAAAAAGGAGAGATTGAAAATGAAACTCCTGCATAGTTATCAAGAGGGATAGAGGATTTGTTGGGGCAGCCTTTAGGCAAGTTTGATTACAAAGTTTTTTACTTTAAGCCCACCTCTGCTGATAGACCCATGAAGGAGATCGTGCCGATAGGACGGGGTGATGAGTTTGAAGAAGATGAATCCTTAACCCCCCATAACTGTCCCAAGAAGGGGTTGAAGAGCTGCTAAGCCAACAAATGTATAAGCTGAGGGAGTTGAAAGGAAAAGAAACATGCACAATAGAAGTTTGGAAAAATGGGAAAAGGGAATGGATCATTGAAGCCGTGGACATCTAGTATTATTCTGATAAAGAGAAACCCACTAGAGTTTATGTATGGAGTGATAATCCAAATGTGAATCATGTTACTAGAAGTGGGAAGAATTACTAGATAGTAGAAAAGAAAAATGAAAGGGTTGTAGAAAGGGAAGAAATAGAAGATGCAGAAGTAAAGGAAGGAAAGAAAGAAGACTTGATCCTGGAACAACTCAAGAAGGCTAAAGCGAATGTGAGCATCTAGGAATTACTGATGCATTCGAGTAGTCATAGAAGGGCCCTGGTTAAAGCTTTGTTGAATATGACCATTAAAATGGCAGCTACACCTGCGGCTATGGTAGCAAAGGTGCTGATAACATTCTCAGACGATGACTTGCCTTTAGAGGGAAGAAACCATAACAAGACATTAATTATCCTAGCTGAAGTAAAAAGGAAGAGAACCAACTTTGTAATGGTGGATGATGGTTCAGCTATAAATGTATACCCGCTAAAGATCCTGCCTAATATGGATCTGAAAGTAGATGACTTAATGGTTTCAAACCTCATAATCAGAGCTTATGATGACAGTACCAAGAATGTTCCCAAGCTTTGGTCAAAATAGGGCCGTAGAGTCGACTGTTGAATTTACTGTGCTGGACATCCCTGTTACCTATGCCCTGTTGTTAGGAAGGCCATGATTTCATGTCTTGGGAGGAGTACCTTCAACTGTGCACTAGAAAATAAAATTCCCACATGAAGGAGATGTTATTACAATAGAAGCTGGATCTAATGCAGTTGTGGTAGCTATACTTGATAAACAGAAGTAAGTGTGTGTTCTACCTGGTTGCCAAGTTGTTGGAATATTTGATAGGATGGATCCCAGGGTTGCAAAAATGATGGAAAGCATGAATTATCGACCTGGACAGGGGCTCAAAAAGAATGAACAAGGAAGTCCTAGGCCCCCGAACATTAAGACCTAGGACTATACGAAGGGTTTGGGATATACTGAGGTAGGACCAACTAGTATAAGAGCAAAGAATAAGGAGAAAGCAAAAAGAAATAAGCCTTTAGGAAGAATTGGACCACTAAGTGAGAACTTCATCAAGCCAGGGGAGGGCAAGTATTATCTGGGCACCAAAGAATTTATTAACGTGGTTAGAAAGGATGCCCCTAGGTTTGAGATCTTCAAGGAGCAGATTGTGGAAAACCTAGTAGCCAGCAACAAAGAGGAAGTCATGAAGCAAGTAACTGAAAGGATGGGTGATGATGCTGTTGAGGAGCTACTGTGTTTGCCATCTGAGGAGGAACCACCCTAGGGCTTAGCTACTATCATTAGTTATAGATTTATTGATGTTTTTTTATGAAGAAACTGATGTAATAACGTCCGGTCTTTATGCGGACGAGGATGTTGTTTTTCCTATGATCAATGATATGAATGATGGTTTTGCTTACTTGTGTGATGTGCATCCTGATAGTTCTATGCATTATAATTTTGATCGGTCATGCATGTTTAATATTAATTCAATTCAATTTGATTCATTTAACATGGGCATAAATGATAATCCAAAGAACATTTCTATATCACATAATGGAACTTTTGAAGAGAGGAAAAATTTTAAGAGAATATTAACAAAAAGAAAGGTAGTATGTGCTTGGACTTATGAAGACATGCCAGGTTTGGATAGGGAAATAGCAGAGCATCACATTCCAACTCATCTAGAAATCAAGTCGGTTAAACAGAAATTGCACAGATTAAGACTAGAATGGACATAAAAGATAAGAGAGGAAATTGCCAAGCAAATACAGGCTAACTTCATAGAAGTAGTAAACTACCCTTAATGGCTAGTAAACATAGTCCCTATTCCTAAGAAAGATGGCAAAGTATGGATGTGTGTAGATTTTAGGGATATGAATAAAGCCTGTCCAAAAGATGACTTCTTGTTACCTCACATTAATGTAATAGTGGATAGCGCTGCAACAAGTGCAATTTATTCTTTTATGGACGAATTTTTTGGGTACAACCAGATAATGATGGCAGTCATGGACAAGATTAAGATAGCTTTCATCACCAATTCATTGTCAATCTCATATGGTTTTCCAAAGAAATGATAAGTTAACATGGAATTACTTGAGTCTTTGGATTGAAGAGTTGTGAAACATTCATGTGCTAATTCTATATATAGGTGTCATACTTCAATGCCAAAATTTTCCCCCATCCTAGTTTATGATAGAGACTCTCTAAAGTGTGCCAAAGATCCAATTTTTAAAAAAATGATTCATTAAAATACTTACATGCAACTATATTCTAGTGAGCAATAGAAACGTACCTTTTTTATGTGGAGAGGAGGATAAAAATGGGCCATTATACTGATCGGAATAATCTGTGTGGAGAGGAGGATACCAGATTAGGGTTGAAGAAGGTGATTCTTATTCATCCATATCTAGTGGATCTTCTTCTCTCATGAGCTCCTTTCCTTTTCTTGACAGCTGGCAGCGAGTGGCTCTAGCCCTAGGTATCATGGTGTTGAGGGGTGAGGAATGATTTTTAAGGAGATTTGGAAAGGAGTAAATGGGTTGAGCAACTAGGGTTTGATATAGAAATGGTGGAGTATAGGGAGAAAAAATAAGAGGAATTTAAAAATTAAAAGTGGTGGAGTTAATGACACCTTTTCATATGGGCAAGAGTTATGACTGTGATAGGAGATTTGAAAAGTTTTGGATTAATGATCGTAACATATTCTACAATTGCAAATATGAATAAGCATTGTAGACGGTAGGGTTTAGTGCGTGTCCAAGATTTTAGCAACTGTGACACTGTTTAGGCTCAGGGCCTTAGAGAACACACTAACCACTATCACAAAGACATGGCCTGGAGATGAAGAGTCACCACCCAGGGTAATAACTGGGACAGATAAAAAAAGTGGTACTCGATTCCCTAAAAGAAAGGTAGCACCATAACAAGGAGATTCTGGATACGGAATACTAACTTCTCTTAGTCTCGTGTTCATTTAGAATAATTTTATAAATGATTATTTCATCCTTTAATTACATGCAATTTTATTGAATCTTATTTGACATCCATCTAACCCTAGACATCTAGTCAATAAAATTACACATAAAAAATGCACTCAAGATCACATTTTCCCTAAATATAAACTATGTTAATTTTATTAAAAGGTTAGATAGATTTACATTTTATTTACAAGTGAGAAATGGACTAAAGGTGGGCCTACATTTTTATTAATTAGTGAGCCTAGATCTATTTATTTTAATTTATCTAAGGAATGGGCTTAAGTCTATTCAATTTTAAAGGAAAATTAAATTAATAAGCCTAAGTCTAGCTTGGTTTTACTTTAAGTGAAATGTGGGCCTAGGTCTATTTATTTTAAAAGAAATGAAATTAAGTGGGCTGAGTTAAATCTAAACAAGTTTTAATTAACTAAGTGGGCCTAAAATCTAATTAACCTAATGGGCTTAAATTGATTTTAATTATTTAAAGTCTTAAACCATTTTTAAGCCTATTTATTTAAATGGGTTAGACCTAAACGTGGTCTTAGGGCCCAAAAACATAAAAAAACATAGAAAAACATCACGAAATCAAATCAAAATACATTCACATATGATTTCTAAAAAACCTAATTTAATTATATGTAAACCCTAATTAACTAAAGCCACCATTAATTTTAATTAATTTTACCCATTAAACCTAGTTTTACTAATTAATTTTAAAGTGCAGAAAATTAAATCTTTTAGTATTCCCACTACTGGGGCTATTACAAACTATGTACAAAATTTAAAAAATTATACACCATGAATTAAAATAACTACACAGAACACATAGATGCAAAATAAAGATTAAAATCCTAAGAACTATTAAAAAACAGTACAGGTTCATCCATGGCATTCCATGGATCTTCTGTTCAATTAAACACAGGCGGTATTCTCCTCCTCAATCCACATACGGACATCAAAACAAAAAAAATAAAAATAAGCAGATTAATAATGAAATCAAATAATCAAAACAATAATAAAAATAAAAGAAAAATCATAAACAAAAAATAATAGAAAAGAGTAAAAAATGAAATAGAAAATAACACTGAAGATTTAGATGTTGTGCAAATGCCCTTTTTTGAGCCCCTCAGATTGGATTATCACCATTGAAATTGAAGTATTGATGATTCTGGACTAAGATTTGATTGCTTTCAAAAACTTCAGTATCCAAAATTAGGGTTTTTTATGCTTGCAATCTCTCTATTTTTTTCGTCTTTTCCTCAGTATATGTCTCCGTGTCTCTTTGTGAGTCTCTCACTATGAGTAAAAATCCTCTCCCCCTAGAAAAGCCCTCTAAAAAAAAAATCCTCCCTCACATGCATGCAAACTCTACTTTTTAAATGTAGAGCCTGCTTGCATACTGACTTCCTCCTTTGGAGGAGGAACAGACTCATCTCATCTGATATGATGATAGCGTCTATTTTTTATTTAAAAAACTTACGCATTTAAAACCTTATCAAATAATAATAAGCATAAAATTGAATTTTCAACCAATCAAAACACTGAAAAAAATCGATAAAAATATGCAAAAAATAAAAAAAATAGGACTTTTACGCGTCGGCTTTACACCAATGCCGATCGGCATTTTAAATGCTGATCCTAATTTAATTTTTTTAACTTTTAATTATCCAAAGACCCTTGAAAATTTGACTTATTTACAATCAAATCCTAAAAAAATGTTGTAATTTAGTCCCTAAAGTCGAAAAAATCGATAACCAAGTTCAATTTTTGAATAAATTTCATCATAGGGGCTTACATCATAATTGTGCACAATTGCATCTCGAAATTGGGTTCTTACACTATTGGTAGAAGGTGATGCCTTTCAAATTGAAGAATGTAGGTGCAACTTATCAAAGAGCCGCTATTGCACTTTTCCATGATATGATGCATAAGGAGGTTGAAATGTATGTGGACGACATGATGGTCAAATCAGAGACAAGAGGAGGACACTTTGAAGCTTTAGACAAGTTCTTAGCCCGAATTGAGAGGTACAACCTAGGACTCAACCCAAAGAAGTGCATTTTTGGGGTTACTTCAGGGAAGCTATTAGGGCATATAGTGAGCAACCGAGGAATTGAAGTGGATCCAGATAAAGTGAAAGCTATCCAGGAAATGCCAGCACCAAAGATGGAGAAAGCAGTAAGAGGATTCTTTGGTAGGTTACAGTATATTAGTAGGTTTATCACAAAACTCACTTATATTTATGACCCTATCTTTATGCTCTTAAAGAAATATCAGTCTGTTAAGTGGAATGATGATTGTCAGAAAGATTTTGATAAGATTAAGGAGTATCTTATTAATCCACCTATTTTGAAACCACATAGACATGTAAACCATTGGTTTTGTACTTGGCTTTAAAAGAGGATGCAATGGGGGCAATGTTAGCACAAAAAGGGTCAGATGGAATAGAGCACGTAGTGTACAACCTGAGCAAGAAGTTTCTGCCATATGAGGAAAAATATGATTTAGTAGAAAAGACATGTTTGATTATGATTTGGGCTACAAGGAAATTAAGGAATTATTTTCAATCTTATAGGGTTCAAGCTGTTTCAAGAATAGACCCTTTAAGGTATCTATTTCAAGCATCAGCTCTAACTGAAAAAATGTCTCGATGGTTGGTACTCTTAACTGAATTTGATATAGAGTACATTACTAAAAAGGTAATCAAAGGAAGAGCAGTAGCAGAATTCTCAGCTTAGAATGCGATCGAAGGTGAAGAGTAGTGGAATTTGGAGTTTCTAGATGAGAACTTAGCAGTTTTAGAACACTGGGAGTGGAAAATTTACTTCGATGGAGCTATAAACAACAAAGGAGCTGGATTGGGAGTGATTCTCGTTACACCGGAAGGAGAAACCATACTAATGGCAAAGAAACTAGATTTCAAGGTCACAAACAACATGGCCGAGTATGAAGCATGTATCTATAGAGTTGAGGCAGCTGTGGTAGTTGGAGCGAAAGATTTTTTGGTTTATAGGGATTCAATGTTAGTCGTCAGTCAGGCTAATAAAGAATGGGAAGTAAAAGAGGAAAAGCTTAAACCTTATATCTGCTATTTGAAAGCCTTAATGAAGAATTTCACAAAATGTATCTTTATCCATCTATCTAGAGATAATAATCAGATGGCAGATGCACTGGCAACACTCTTTTCAATGTGGGATAGTGCAACTGGGTTGGCCATGAAACCTTTAGTGATCATAAAGTCTAGAGCACCGTGTTATGGGGATGAGAAGATTATGAATGTTCAAATGGGGCCTGAAGAAAAGCCTTGGTTTTATGATGTTCAGAGATTCATTGAAGAAGGAATTTATCCAGATAAAGCAGCCTCAAAGGGAATATATGCTCTTCGTGTTCTTGCATGTAACTATGCAAGTCATGATGGAGTATTATACAAAATAATGCCGAATGGGATGCAGCTCAGATGTCTCAAGAAAGATGAAGCTGAGAAGGTGGTAAAAGAAATTTATGCAGGAACATGTGGTTCTCATATGAATAGGATAATACTAGCCAAGAAAATAATCAGATAAGGGTACTATTGGATGACTATGGAAAAGGATTGTATCAGGATAGTAAGAAAATGCCATCAGTGTCAGATCCACGAGAATCTTAGTCACATGCCTCTAATAGAGCTGAACATTTTATCATCCCCTTGGCCCTTTATAGGATGGGGAATTGATATTATAGGAGAAATAAGACTAACAACATCAAATGGGCATAAATACATAGTGGTGGCAATCGATTACTTCTTGAGATGGGTAGAGGCAGAATATTTCAACACACTGAAAGCAAAACAGATGACACGGTTCATCGAGAAGAGCCTTATCTACAGATATAGGGTTCCACATCATATTGTGATAGATAATGGGGTTCAATTTCAAGCAAAAATAGCAGAGTTGTTACAAAAGTATGGGATTAAGCACTATAAATCTTCACCTTATCACACTTAAGCTAATGGAGTAGTGGAAGCGAATAATAAAAATGTTAAGAAAATCCTTTCTAAAATGGTTAAAACTTACAAGGATTGGTGTGAATATCTTCCTTTTACCTTTTGGGGATATAGGACTACAGCTAGAACCACCAAAGGCCAAACACTATTCTCATTGGTATATGATTGTGAGGCAGTTTTGCCCATAGAAACCAAGATTAAGTCCTTGAGAGTAGTCATGGAAGCTAAAATAACTGAAAATGAATGGGCTCAGAAGAGATATGATCATCTTTTATCTCTAGATGAGAAAAGGATGGATGCTTTATTCTACACTCAGATAAATCAGAGAAGGATAGCAAGGGCGTTCAACAAGAAGGTTAATCCTGGGAAAATCAAAGCTGGAGATATGGTGCTGAAACAGTCTAGAGTTATGGTGTTCGATCCGAGAGGTAAATTTATACCGAATTGGGAAGGACCATACTTGGTCAAATCGGTCCTACCTAAAGGAGCTTATAAGATATAAGATCTTGAAGGGAATGAGTTCATGGAACCTGTTAATTTGGATCGCCTCAAGAAGTACTACCTGTAAAAAAATATGAATAAAAGTAGAATAAAGAAAATAAAGTCCACTAGTTAGAAAACCTGAAAAGGCTAGTCAGAAAAATGTTAGGACATTCTCACTGTTCAGAAAACCCACAAAGGGTTGACAAGCAAAAGTTAGGGAAATAAATAAAAAAGGAATGGTCTCGCTGATTAGAAAACCTGTAAAGGGCTAGTTAGGCAAAAATTAGGGAAATAAAATGTGAGCAAAAAATATTCAGTTAGAAAATCTATGAGGACTAGTTGATAATAGGAGTTATGTCATGTGATGTATTAAATGTACTCATTTTGGCCCTAATTAATGAATAAAATTGAAATTGAAGTTTTGTTAAACTTTGCATGTCCTTCTTTATTATAAATCACAGGTCCTTAAAGGGAAAAAAAACATAAGAAAGCCTAAGACTAGCTCTATGAGACCATTCTATCTAGTGATGTATTTGTTTCTTCCTTTGTGACTCATCATACAAAGCTTGAGTCCTCTTGTACCTAGCAAATCTTGGTGGTTCTGTCTTTTGGATAACAATCCAAGTTTTGTAATCATCATCAGTAGTCACATTAGCATCCAAGTGTATGTTCTGTTCAAGAGCTCTACAAGCCCACAAGATCCTAATCTTATCCAGAGAATCTTGTCTCAGAGGAAAGCCTTCAAAGTCAGCCAGAACTGTAATAATGAACTGAGGGCCACCATACTAACAACAAAGGCATAAAGGGGTAAAAAAGGTAGAGAAGTGCAGCCCTAGAATAGGAACACAATGATCATATAGCTCAATAGTCATGAACTTCAATCTCCACCAAGGGCAGACCCATGTGATCTCAACATCTGAAATCTTCTTTAACCAATCAACCCATTGGTCCATAGAATGTTTGTCCTTCATTTTTAAGGGACGAGATTGTAGCTGATGAGGTTGATAAGTCAAAGGATTGAGGGGTACATTAAGTAAGCTAAGCTTTTCCTGTGACCAAATCTTAAAAAAAAGGTATAAGAATAATAAAATAAAAGCCCACTAAGTTGAAAACCCAAAACAGAGGCTTAGGCAAAAGTTAGGGCAAGCTTGCTAAGCTGAAAACCCAAAAGGGTGGCTTAGGCAAAAGTTAGGGCAAGCCTACTAAGCTAAAAACCTGAAAGGGTGGCTTAGGTAAAAATTAAGGCAAAATAAAATAAATAAAAGTTTTGGTTGTATACCTAAAGAAGAAGTAAACTGCCTGAAAAATGGTTATGAGTGTTGAAAATGTCTAGCCTAATGATGGTCTCAGCAAGGATAACTGGCATAAGGTTAGCTCCAAACTCCACTTGTTCCAAAATACTGACAATGCGTGTATCGGCATCACCATGATGAGAAACTAGCAAAAATTGAGCATAAGCAGAAAGCAACTGTTTTAGTCCAAGAAGCAATGTTCTTATCTCGAGTCCTATAGACGGTGATCAAAGAAGAAAGATTGATAGTCCCAGGGTTATGCGCATACACGTAAATATCATCTGGGGGCAAATCAAAGAACGCAACCAATCTGCTAGGAAATTGCATCTCCAAATCAGGAAGGGCTATCATAGTAGTCGAGTTTAATGTGCATCCCAGAATAGCAGTAAACTCTTCAATCATTAGAGAAAGCTCTTGCTCATTAAACCTGAATACATGGTCCTTGACATCCCAAAAGGTAGCAGCATCATGTAGGAGATTATTATCGATAGTTAGGTGTTGAAGAGATTTCAAGGATTTGATGTGGAAAGGCTAAAGCTTATTCCAATCATCACCATTGAGACTTCTAAGAAATTTCTTCATTGTTTAGAGAGATGCTTGAGTCATGATGAGGGTGTAGAGAATGAAGGAGAATGCCCCTTATATGGTCTTATATAGGGAAAAAAGATAAGTTTATGTGGGAAAAGGATTCTTTGAAAAGGATTAATGGATAATTAATTAAAAAGGATAATGTTCATTAACTATCTTTTTTAATTAGTTATTTATAGGAAAGGATTCTTTAAAAAGGATTAATGTATAATTAATTAAAAAGGATAATGTTCATTAACTATCTTTTTTAATTAGTTATTTATTAAGGATAAAAAAAGAGAGAGAGGAAAGAAAAAATCCGTTAAGATACAAACACTGTTTCAGTTCTATCTAATAGTATTCGAGATAGTGCAGGAATAAAAAAAGTAGTACAATAGAGAATAGTCAGATATAGACACGTAGAAAGTCAAGAATGTAGAAACTCTAAATCAGTAATCTTCAGCTCTGGTATCAAGCCATGGGCTCCATCCTTTGGTAGGGTCATTATGATGATAAGTGTTTGGATGTCTGGCAGATGAAGTCCTAGTGTTGTATAGATCAAAGCCTAAGTCTGCAAGCTACCGACAAACCATCTCATTCTCCAGCTCTAGACCATTGGAATAGCTCTGCATACATAGAAAACATCATATCATATGCATCTCATGCATAACATGCATACATTTTATAGTGTAGACACTTACTCGCCAACTATCTGTAACCTGCATTGTGAATAATCTCTGAGACAAGGCCAATCCATATAGATACTCTGCCCGTGTCCAAGAAACCTATTTTGTAAAAATTTTACTAATATCAATGTCAAGTGTACAGATCCATACAAGAAATAAATCAAACGGACTCATATGAGAAGCATCCAGTGGATAAAAGCTAGGAAGCTGAGCATCACTGAACTGCATCTGCTGCTTAACTGGAGCCTGAATAGTAGGAGCCCAGTAGAACATAGACTTGTCTGGAAGAGAGACATCACCAAGAGTAGCACCGATAAAAACCCCATCACGGCTAGTCCTAATATGCTAAGGACTGGGCTTGGACTCAAATCTCTTAGTCTTAAGGTCGGTCACAGTCTCTTGAATAGTCTTAGTCTGTACCTCCTTTACTTCAATAGCAGGAGAGCGGACTTCCTCAAACTAAAAAAAAGTTATTCATAAATTCCCGAAAGATAATTGAAATCATTAGGAGTTACCTCTATATCACCAATGAGAATCTGCTCTAAAAGGTTCTCCTGGATATATTGTCAATAATGGCAGGATCGCTGAAGCAAAGTCAAAGCATCATGCCCCTGCAGTGCCTCCCTCAGCTCTGATCTAGTAAGATCAGAACTCCATAGCCTAGAAGTAGGAATATTAAAAGGGACACGTTGACTAGTAGGTCCTGCAAATCGGCGATATACTTACTCTCTAAGATACCACATCTTGCAACCATATCTAGGAAGTAGAATCCTCAATGTCTTTAGCCTTGCTGCACCAGCCATAAAGTCATATCATTGGAAATCATCGGCACCTTCCAACTAACTAGGATCAACCTACAGATTTTCATTTTCATTAGCTAAATTAAGTTTCATTAACTAATACTAATGATTTTATTATTTTTCTTACCAGGTTCCATTCTAGAGCATTCAGATGCTCACAGTATGTCTGAAGTGTGTTCCTTATATTGGCAAGGCGAGATGAACCCCATCTTTGCATTAAAGGCAGACTCCTGTCCAAGCTAATAGCACCAAAACCTTGAACTAGCCCAATATCAATACTCCATATCTAAGAAAGAAAAGAAGTTAGTAAAATTAGAAGAGGGATTGGGAAATATGCAAAATTAAAGGCAAATAAGAACATACATGTAATGCATGCCAAAAACCACACATGGTCACTACGCCTCTGCAAACAGTGTCGAGTCTGTAGTAGAGATAAGCAAGTGCTGCAGATCCCCAATCAAGGGTAACGACCTAGTCTAAGTCATGCAGGGGGCCCAGAAGAGCAATGCTCATCTCATGACCAATCTCACAGAAAAGAGTAGTGCCTAGAAGGATGAGGAGGAAACATCTCACCTTCTGAGTAATCTAGCGAGGAGTAGTAGTGGGTAGATGTCTGAAGCCCTTAATTAGAGAGGAAAGAACTACGTTCTTATGATTCTTCCACATCGGGACAAATCCAATCAAATCATGCATAAACTGACTCCTACTCCCCTCAGGAAGGTTGTAGTAGCTGATGTCAAAGGGTACAGGAGTCCCTCCAAATGCGATACTAGTAACAGCAGAGAAACTCATAGGTGTTATCGTCAACTTGCCTACATGGGTATGGAAGGTGTGAGTGGTGTCCATCCACCTCTCAATTAGTGCAAATAAGGAATAATGATTTGATATACCCTGAGTAGTCAGAAGAGCAGTAATGAAACATCTAAAGCTAGAGGCCTAGATGATCTGCATCACATTCTCTAGTAAACCATGGAACAACTCTCAAGCCAAGTAGAAGCATCCCATGAATTTTAATGGTTTCTGAATAAAATTCAGAAAACCAAAATCATTCTTTACATTGCTTTTATCTATTAATTTATTTGTTCATTTATGTGTAAAAAAAATTTAGAAATAAAAAAACTAGAATTTCGATTGAAAATCTACAATTCCGATCGGAATTTTAGATTTATGATTGGAAATCTAGTTTTCTAGTCGGTAATCTAGAAAACTGATCGGTCATGCATGCAATTTCGATGGCTCCCAACTGTTTTTCAACGTTTAATTTGAATTTTTTTTCTTACATATCCCAGTTAATTTTTAGATTTAATTTCGTTAGCATGCATTTAAACTTTACACTATAAAATTTAATCATTACAACTAATTATTTGAATTAATCTTGTAGAATGAAGTAGAAGGGACAGAAAAAATACCTCATTGCCAGTTTGTGAAGACCTGTGAAGATGCAAATGAGTCAAAGGAAGGATGATATCACCTTCTTGTAGTCCAAGTCTATTATGTGGAAAACGTGGAAAATCATCTCTCATTAAAGCTTAAAAACAAAATTTCACAAACATATATGTATATATATATATATATATATATATATATATATATATATATATATAATATTTGGAAACAATATTCAAAATTAACATTACTTAATTAAAAATACCAATTAATTCATAAAAATCCTCTATACCTCTTAAATATCAATAGAACCAACTAAAATATATATTTAACTATAATTAGCAAAAAA
Source organism: Mallotus nudiflorus (assembly GCA_947683625.1). Classification (NCBI taxonomy): domain Eukaryota; kingdom Viridiplantae; phylum Streptophyta; class Magnoliopsida; order Malpighiales; family Euphorbiaceae; genus Mallotus; species Mallotus nudiflorus. The sequence continues at coordinate 223,797 of CANTUR010000647.1, forward strand.
TTACATATTTACCCATATAATAGAAAAATACACATAATACTCAAAAATAATATCTAATATATTATTTGAAATAAATTTTTGAAAATTAGTGTTAATTAGTCAAAAATAGTAAATGATTTGTAAAAATCCTTTTAATTCCTTAAATATTATTAAAACCAACCACAATCTTTTATTTAACTATAATTAACACAAAATTATGTTATTACCCCTATCATACAAAAACTTACATAGCATACTATTATTACTAAAAAATTTCCTAAAAATTATACAAATGCCTAAAAATTATTTTCTCCACATTAAATTTCCTAATATAAATAAAAACATAAAATTAACTAATAATTTCCTTTAACCTAATTATCCACATTTGACATAAACTTAAAAATAATTATAAAAATAGTATAAAAATCACAAAAACCACAAATTAAGTTCTAAAATTAATAACATTTAATAATAATGCAAATTATCAAAATTTCATAATTTTTTAACAATATATTTTGGAAATTAATAAAATATTAATAAAATGTCCAAAATTCACAATTAACACAATAATTTTCTATAATCTTAATTAAAATTAATATACCAAAAATAATTAACATTAATTACTCTAATTACTAATTAAACTCAAATAAAAATCAAATAAAATCAAATAAAAATCAAATAAAATTCTGTAAAATCAAGAAAACTCAAAGTAATATACTAACATTGGATTTAAACAACTAACTTAGCATAATTAATCATCTAGCTTAGAATAAATGAAGTTTAGCACTTAAATCAACCTAGACAACCAGAAAATGACATAGAAACAACCTAAAAACAACCCTACACAACTCACCTTTAACATTGATTTTTGACGCCGAAAATGGGTTGCAGCGGCGAGGCTTGACGTCAACCGATGCCTGAGAAGGTGAGGCAAGCTGAGGGAGCAACGGCGGCGCCGATCTAGATCTGACAATGGCGGTGGGAACTCAAACCGAGAGAGAGGGAGACCGGAGGGGAAGAAAAGGAGAAGAGGGAAGAGGCTGGCGGCTGCTGCGGCGGTGATGGCTACTCCGAGAGGACAAAGCACGCCGGAGGGAGAGGGAATACGATGGTGATGGTGATGGACGGGGAGGAGGGGCAGCGGTTGGGTGTGGTTTTTGGGTGATAGGTGTGTTTCTATTCATTTTAGATGTGTATATATATATATATATATATATATATATATATATATATATATATAATAAGTTACTTTATATTATAATCATATAATATAATATATACATATATATGTATTTATACATATAAAATCCCAAATTAACATACTACACATGTATTTTCACACCCAATAACGTATATATATATATATATACCCAAAAATAATTCTTACATAACATAATAAAATCCTAAAATAATAATAACATAATCTATCTCAATTAAATGGCTAGATAATTAACAATTGTATAATATAGTTTAAAATTATTTACTAATATTACAAATTCAAAAATTACTTTATTTAAATTAAAAATATAGGGTATTACAAATTTGCTTAAAAAAATTGACTATATTAAATTTTATTAATGTAGAAAAAAAAACTCAATTACTAGTAGTCTTAAAATGTTAAACATCAAACAATAAATTTGGATGTAAAATGAAAAAAAAAATAGTAGTTTAGTAATTGTAATTAATAAAAGAATACAAAATAGAGGACATTTATATAATTTATAATTTAAAAAAAACAAAAATAGAGTGCAAAAATCAATAGGTTGAGTGCAAAAATCAATAGGTTGAGTGCAAAAATATCCACTCAATAGGAAATACAAACATAGTATTAGAATGAGTAAGATGTATGGTCACCATAAAATTGGGAGAAATAGCTAGCTAAATAGCCAATCCATATCTATTGCAAATAGAAAAACAATATCGACCATAAATTGCTATTTCTAAAAAAAACCCTCATTAGCTTGCTACTGAAAATAGCGATAAAAAATTGAAATCTATGGCTAATTTAGCAATGAACATTGACGTGGGTTTGAAATAGCAAAAATAGTTGCAAATTAGAAAAGCAAAAATTGGTTTGTGATTATAGTGGCGGACATTCAGTAATAAAATTAAATAGATTATTTATCGTAATTTTTTTATCAAAAATAATTTCATAATAACTTATTAATTATAAAATTTTTCATGTAAAATTAAAAATATAGTAGCTATGAAATAAAATTAATCACTAATGTAAAGTTATGTAAATTAAAACTAGAAATTTTTATCATAATTAAAATTAGCTACATATTAGAGATGGATTTGGAATAAAAAAAATAGCTGCTAATTTCATTATAGAACAAAATTCGTAGCATTTAAACACATAAGCATGTAGAGCTAAATACGAAATTATGAGAAAGGATGCATGTCAAAAATTGGGCTGAATGACTTTAAATCTCAACATATATAAAAAAATTAGTTGCTAATTTCGTCATAGAACAAAATTCGTAGCATTTAAATGCATAAGCATTTAGAGCTAAATACTGAATTATGAGGAGGGATACATGTGAAAAATTGGGCTGAATGACTTTAAATCCTATATAGAACTTGGAACACCTGGATTATCTGGTGGGATTGGAAGTGTTTTCAAAGAAGAAAGAAAATCTCCTTATATAGGCAGAGAAAAGAAGAAAAATTACATAAGATACCCTCTAGTGGAGGGATAAAAAAGGAAAAAAATAAGATTATAATTTATAATATGCTTTTATGATAAGTATTAGTACAAGTCCTTGTCTCTTTATGTCTTCAAATAGGTTGGCCCACTTTTCTGTCTTTATTCTTCAGTGGAAGGGTCCACCATTTATCTTCCATTGTCCGTTGATGAGCTGTTGTTAGAGTGGTTGTCTGTTAGCTTTTGTTCCTTTTTATAAAGGGCATCATATACTTTGACAAGTGTCATGAATTCAACACTTTCCTTTAAACAAAAGCTAATCAAACTTGTTTCTAATAGTCCTTTGGTGATATAGACTTTTTCATAATGAGTTCCATTGCATAAGCCATATATGTCTGTTTCGGGAGCATCATTATTAAAGAAAAAGTTATATGCAGCAATCTTAACCTTCCAATGTGTAAGTGCTTTGGGCCATAATTCCTCTAGTAAAGCCCATGATGTCTCCGGATAAAGGTGCTTAGATGGTGTATTTGAATATTTTGGATGTTCAAGTGTATGTATAAAAGACATAGAGTAATAGGGCTCTATTTGTCCTTCAATGTTTTTTGAAGGTACTGCCATAACTTTAACATGAATTGCATTGTGTGCAGAAGCTTCAAGTAAAGGAAGTTCTAAAATTTCTGGGATGTTTGCAATGTTTGATGGATCATGCACCCATAAGTCTGTCAAGAGCCCATGTTGATAGAATTGAAGTGGGTTGATATTAATGTTTTTGTATTTTTTACCAAATGGGAATTTATCAATTAGAATACCATAAGTTTTGAAAGAATATACCAGCTGGCAATGGCATATGATAGTCTTTCCACATAAGTGGTGTGTATTCCTGCAAGGAAATTTGATGTGACCACGAGAAATATATCCATAAAAAATTCCATCTTCAAGTGAATTGGAATTTTGGAATTGATCTTTATGGCATAAGTCTAAGAATTCTTGTAAAATTATAAATTTTTGCCATGTAGTGTCTGTAATGTCTTCAATCCATCCAGTTAGTGAATAAGGAACATTATAAACTTCCCTTATTATTACATTGTCTTTGGAAGGACTTTCTGTTGGAATAGTATGTTTTGTGAGTGTGGTAGCATAAGATGTTCCAAGTTTAGTTAAAGATGAGCTGGCTTGGGAAGGTGGGTCTTTATTGTAAGGCCTTTTTAGTAGCTTAGGGGATGTGAAGTATTTTGTGTTGGGTGTGATGAAATCTAATAAGTCTATTTAGGCTTCCTTGTAATTATAGAAGCCTTTAAATTTAGGTGTCTTGAGGTTTTGGTCAAATTTAGCCATTTGTTTGTGGAATTCAATTCCCTCATTAATTTTGGTTTAGTTATCATATATTCCAATATATAGGCCATTGTAAAGAACATAACATGAATATTTTTGGCCTATGGGTGTTTATGATATTTGAAAGTAATTGATTAAAGCATTTATAACTGCCATTTTTTTGATATTCCTCTTTCTTTGGTTGGTAGATTCCAAATGCTGTCTATAAGGCAATGTTGTGGGCTACTACACTTTTGTCTTCCTGAAAAATTAAATATGTGAGTGTCTTTAAAGACAAGCAATTCTTGTTGTCCGAATTTCATCGTAGCAAGTGTTGCACTACTCTTAATATAAACTATAGGCTTTTTAGAGCCCATGTCTGATCTAGAAGGATAAGTCTTAATGTCTTTGATTTGAGCCTTTTTTGTCAAATCAAGTCCAGGGATGTCTTTGAGGATTTCTTCCTTTGTTGAATGTCTTTCCTGCATAAGACACATTAAAATATTAGTCTTGATAAATTGTCTGCAAGGGTATTTTTCTCGTTGTCTATGTGTTCAAAGGATGGCTTAATGCCTTTGTTTATGATTAAATTTACAAAATTTAACCATATATTGGCATTAGTCTTTTTCTCAGTCTGCTTATTATAAAATTTTATAATAGCTTCACAATTTATCCTTATTGTAAATGGTGTGCACATATATATAAATAAAAATTTTCAATTCCATTTACATAGACACCCATGGGCCAAAAATATTCATGTTATGCACAGACACCCATGGGCTAAAAATATTTATGTTATGTTCTTTACAACGGCCCATATATTGGAAGATATGACAACTAAACCAAAATTAATGAGAGAATTGAATTCCACAAACAAATGGCTAAATTTGATTAAAACCTCAAGACACCTAAATTTAAAGGCTTTTATAATTACAAGGAAGCCTAAAAAGACTTGTTAGATTTCATCACACCCAACACAAAATACTTCACATCCCTTGAGCTGCTAAAAAGGCCTTACGTTAATGACCCACCTTCCCAAGCCAACTAATCTTTAACTAAACTTGGAACATCTTATGCTACCACACTCACAAAACATACTATTCCAGCAGAAAATCCTTCCAAAGAAAATGTAATAATAAGGGAAGTTTATAATGTTCCTTACTCACTAACTGGATGGATTGAAGACATTACATACACTACATGGCAAAAATTTATAATTCTACAAGCATTCTTAGACTTATGCCATAAAGATCAATTCCAAAATTCCAATTCCCTTGAAGATGGAATATTTTGTGGATATATTTCTCATGGTCACATCAAATTTCCTTACAGGAATACACACCACTTATGTGGAAAGACTAGCATATTTCATTGCCAATTGGTATATTCTTTCAGAACTTGTGGTATTCTGATTGATAAATTCCCATTTGGCAAAAATTACAAAAACATTGATATCAGCCCACTTCAATTCTATCAACATGGGCTCTTGACAGACTTGTGGGTGCATGATCCATCAAACATTGCAAACATTCCATAAATTTTAGAACTTCCTTTACTTGAAGCTTCTGCACACAATGCAATTCATGTTAAAATTATGGCAGTACCTTTAGAAAAAATTGAAGGACAAATAAAGCCTTGTTACTCTATGTCTTTCATACATACACTTGGACAACCAAAATATTCAAATACACCATCTAAGCACCTTCATCCAGAGACATCATGGGCTTTACCAAAGGAATTATGGCCTAAAGCACTTACACATTGGAAGCCCAGGATTGTTGCATATAACTTTTTCTTTAATAATGATGCTCCTAAAATAAACATATGACTTATGCGATGGAACTCATTATGAAAAAGTCTATATCACCAAAGGACTATTATAAATAAGTTCAATTAGTTTTTATTTAAAGTGAAGTGCTGAATTCATGACACTTGTTAAAGAATATAAAGCCCTTTATAAAAAGGAACAAAAGCTAAAAGACAACCATTCTGACAACATCTCATCAACAGATAATAGAAGACAAATGGTGGACCCTTCCATTGAAGAATAAAGATAGAAAAGTGGGCCAACCCACGTGAAGACATAAAGAGACAAGGACTTGTACTAATACTTATCACAAAAGCATCTTATAGACTATAATCTTATTTTTTCCTTTTTTTATCCCTATACTAGAGGGTATCTAATGTAATTTTTCTTCTTTTATCTGCCTATATAAGGAGATTTTCTTTCTTCTTTGAAAACATATAGAAGCCTCTGATAGCTCTCTTCCAACAAGAGTAGAGCAACTAATAGGAAAAATACATCTCTCACCCTACTTTAGGATCTTAAGAAAAATCACTTTCCTATGAGTCTGGTTTAAATATTGTAAAAAGAAAGCTTTCCATCCATGTATTGTAACTAAAACTCTCTTTGAGGTTCATCTTTAGAGAAAAGATAAACAAAAGAAAGTATTCATCTATCCAGGTACTCTGTTCTAATATTTTATTTGCATGATTCTATTTGTAATATGATTAAATGAAAGATTTAAATGGTTTATAATCATCATCATAATTCTTTTAGACTATATGTTTAAGAAACTAAGAACTAGTAGTAGTCCCTAGTATTATCCTTAAGAGGAAAGAAAAGTCATGAAGAAGGCCAACAAAAAGTACTCCAGTGGTAAAGGATTATGAACATGTAGAACTTCCAGAAGTTCGCTAGTTTTTTCTTAAATATATAGGTTAAATTTTATTATGATGGTTTAGCTATTTAAATCTAAATCTTTCTTTATATAAATATTCTTAGGATAATGAATCTAAACAAATTATTATAAAATATTTGGATATAAAGAATGCTTTAGGTTATTTATCTGAGTATCTTATGGATGAATCTCATTTTTTATTCTGAATTTCTTACAGTAATTGTGATTGTGTTTTATGATACCAACAGTACTTATTAATGACTATTATTGATAAAGTTTTAGAAAACTTATGTTTATTAGACTTACAACACAAAGAAAGTTTAATTAAATTCAGACAACAAACACTACATTATATAGACGTAGAAGATAATAACCACACAGAAAATCACGATCAGGACAATGACAGTGACAAAGTTATTAGATGATTATTTTTATTCCAAGCTTTAGTTGACTCTATAAATGTTTTAATTAGACAATTTCCCAACATTCCTTACTTACAATTTCAAAAATAGACATCTAGATTTGAACCACTTGCTACTCCTAAATCAGACTCAGATTCTTCATGAACATTAAACAAAAAATATATAGAATAGACTCGTAAATTAGAGAACTAGAAATAAGACTACATTATCTAAAAGAACAATGCTTAAGAATAATAAGAAGAAGAACTCATTCTAATAGACTTAGACTACAATAACACATTAACACACTTAAAAAAGACATAGAAAAAACTATATACAAAATTAAACATTTTCAAGACTATTAAATTATTTGTACACTCTAATGAGTAGACAAGCTTTAGACAACATAAATCTACAAGTACTAGAAGAAAACTTTAGACTTCAAGAATTTGAGTAAGAGTACAGAAGACTTATTACAAGACAAAATACTCCATACTTTTTTGGAATTAAGAATACTGGCTTAAGTCACAACATTACAATGAACATTTAAAGAACCAGGTAACGTATTAAATACTTAGAAGACTGTAGGGTAATCGTATCACTTTAAAAATACTTTAGATATATTTTTGTATATCTTTAGACACCAAGACACTTAAAACTAGTATACTTTTCAAAACAAAATTTTGTTAAAGTATCCTTAAACCCCTCACTGGTATCAGAGCAAATTGACAAAACTGGACACCTCTAGTTATAAAACTTTTAACTATTTAGACTTAGCAATAAATAGTACACATATGAAAATAATTTCAATAAACAAAGCTAAACATAATTGTTATTATAGACTTACTAAAGACTTCACACATTGCTTACACTCTACAAATTCTCATCTAAACACTATTATAGACTTAATAATTTCCTTAGGAAATTCGCTAGATATACATAAAGAAAGACTAAATAAGACTCTTGAGACTTTCAATAATATACATATATAGACTAAAGATAATATTTTTGAACTTAAAAACCAAATAAAGTATCTAAAAAATACTCAAGACATTTTTAATAAAAGACCTGATTCGATTAACATTGATAGTTTACCTAGTAAGAAAGACATAAATACATTATCTCAATTAATTTTGGAAAATCAACCAAAAGAAACTGAGACTCATATTCGACATCTTATTAGTAAATTAGACAAAAAAATTAACCATAATAAGAATTTAATTAAAAAAGATATTGCATTAATTAAAGACATGGTTAAAGATATAAAAAGACAATTTTAGGATATTAATGGACAACTATAAAAATACATATTACGAAGAAGCCCTTAGATATACACAAATTTATAATGACTCTTCATCCTAGTTTGATACTGGATATACATAGAATTCTAAGGTCCAAGCCTTTTAAAAAAAATCATAGCCCAAATTCACACAATTATTACACTGTTGGCCCATTTACATCAAAGACTTGACAAGATTGAATTTAAATAAATCTAATTAGACTCTAAAATAACAAGAACTCCTTTGGACATCAAAATACAATTCGACATCATTTCTTCTAGACTTAGTAATCTTAAGATTGAAACATTGGATAAAGGAAAGAAAATAGTACTTGATAAAAAACCAACAAATAAATTTTTATTTGTAGGAAAGCCCAAGACATAATGAGTATCCAAACAACCCAAACCCAAACTGAGACTAGACCTTTTATTGGAAGGTCCAGAAGGACTTCTTGGTTATTTAGAAGACAAAATTCTACACAAACCTTAGAACAAACTATTGACTTAGAAAATGATACAAGTATATTTTCTGATAGACAACTTAGGACTTTAAATCCTAGGACTATATACCAACAAGGATATATAGACACATTAATTAGACGAACTTCATTAATTACATTAAGTCAAAATGTTAGGATTGCATGTCCAGATGGACAAGAGGTGACAATTCCTTTAATCTCATAAGAAGGTAGCAAGCAACTCAGGACTCATAGAAGACTTAATTATATTCATCTTGGACTAGTGGTTATAGGGATAAGAACACTAGCCCAAGCAAGAATAGGAACTAAAGTACTGGTAGTACTTTATGACACTAGACACTCAGACTTTGACAAAGCCATTATAGAAATAATGGAAGCAGACATGAATAACAATGGCAGTATAAACTATATTGATCCAGACTTCAATATGATAATAAATGACTTTAAAAAGTACATTAAAATTAAAATCCTCATAAAAGGATATTAAGACTTTATGGGAGATAATCCTTATAGAAATACAATGTATAGGAAAAGCCATGCACAACATAGCTACTTTCTATAAGTTAGACTTAAGAGGACTAGTTGATATTATATCAACATTTGGAACTAGAATAATTCCATTTAGACAAATAAAATCTAAGACTTTAGCAGGCTTAGAATGGAATCTTGGACATATAAAACCTGTTAATGAAACATTGATTCCTACTAATGCTGAATATTACCAGCATATAGACAATTCATATAGTGTTAGATTTACAAACTATGAAAAAGGTAAATCTATAATAGAAGAAGACACTAATAATGAATCAACTTCAAACTTAATGATTAGGACAACCAATCTTAATGAAAATTCACTTATACTAGTTAAAGGACATAAATGGGGTGAATCCACATTAAGAAAAAAGACATATATAAAAATGTACTTATCAAGAATTTCAGACTTTGACACTAACAATGATGACTTTTGGTTAGACAATAATTATAATATTAGAAAAGTTGAATATTTAGACATAAATGATAATTCAAAATATATTGATGAATTCCAAGAATATTTTAATAATATTGAAGAATTAATTCAATAAAAACAAATATTAGACTCAGATATAGATTCATTAAGTATTAAGACAAATGACACAAATAAAATATTAATAAATCCTAATGTCAATGCACAATCCAATACTCCACAAACCATATAGATAACTAGGAGCCTTATCTCTAGGACTACACCTACACAATATAGCACTGGAGACTCATATACAACAACTTATGAAGCAGGTATACCTCTTAGGAGAATAGTAGAACTCCAACCCGACACCATACTTGTTAAAAGACACAATATAGGTTAAGGATTAATTCCTGATAAAGATTATTATTTTGGAAATCAAATATTATTAAATATTGCCAAAATAGACCCTCAGGAATGGGACACATACATAGCACAATGGTCTTCATTAGTTCTAAGACACTATATACAATATGACTATAACATCACTACTGGTGAAAACATGATTAATAAAGGAGAAACCTTCTTAGGAGAAAGTGTTAGAGGAGCTTGGGAAACATACAAAAGAGGAAACCCTCAAGAACTTTAACACATAATCTCCTTAGCTCAAAATATACTAAACTTTACAGGACTTATCCATTGGATGGTAGCAGGATAAGAGACTATTACAGGCTCTGAAATAAGACAAGAACAAGCACTTAGAGACCTAGAACAATTACAAATTAACTCATGGGAATACATAAAAGAATTTTCCTGTGATTATTTGCATCTTGTATCAATTTCAGGAAATTATTTTTCCCAAGAATTAGGACATAGACTTTTTTCCAAACTTCTAGGAGAATTAGGACTTGAAATACATAATAAATGGAAGGAAAATACTTATAACAATTCCTCCAAACATAGTTATAGGTTGGGATAATATAGGACATAGAATACAACATATAACGCAGGTATTAAAAGACAAGTGTATAGCAATTGCTGTACAAAAACAACTTAAGACATAAAATACTGAGTATTATAGAAAAATACACACACCTCAAGCCTATGAATCTAAATACCCAAAAACTAAAAAATATAGTACACAAAAGACTCGTAGGTCTTCTAAAAAGATTAAAAGAAAATCTTACAAAATTAGGAAATTTGACGAAAATAAACCTTACCTTAAAAAAGACAAACATGTCAGGAGACAAAAAACTGATAAGACTTACCAAAACAAACTTATTTGTTTTGCTTGCAATAAAAAAGGACATTTTGCAAAAGAATGCTCCTACAAACATAATCTCTATACAAGAAGTGCAAAGATCATAAAACAAACAAACATGAACCTTATACATGTTGAATACATGTCAGACTCATCTTCTATTTACTCTATAATATCTATATATATATATATATATATATATATATATATATATATATATATATATATATATATATATATATGAAGAAATAGAAAAAATTCCTAAAGATTACACTTTTATAAAACCAATTTATAAATGATACAAATAAAATTCAAGACATTGACATAAAAACTTCAACTTCTGAAGATGAAGATTAAAAATATAAACTTTATGTTTTCATATCTTAAAAACTCTAAGACAATAGATTGTGTACATGATTGGCACTTTAACATAGGTTCAACCATAAATCCATGTTTAAATGTAGATATTTCCCACACATTACTGTTAGAGCTAGATGCATAAAATGAATGTTAGAAATATGCAAATTATTCCTAGAACAACACTATCAGACTACATTTCTAGACATGATATGACTCATATATCTCCAACATGTATAAGTAACCAAAGACTGTCTACCATTGAAAATAGAGTAGCAATACTTGAAGACTCTTATGACATACTTTCTGAAGAAATTAAAAAAATTAAGAAAGGAAAACAACAAGAAAAACCAGATAATCCACATAGTATAGGAATACATATTTTTGAACCAAGAGAATCATCATAATTCCCAATTCCATACTTTGATGGCTTTTAGAGACACGTATTTCTCAAATTGAAAAACTTGTATATCATAAGATACCAACTATATGCAATAAGACCCTTTAACTGAACTAAAGGTTTTTATAATATTAAACATTAAGGGTAAAGAAATGGTTTCTTCCAGCCTTTATAGATACAAGAGCCTTAGAAAACGCTATAGGCTTAAAAATCATAGAATTTTTAGACAAAAATTCTATAAAACATCACCCACAAGGGCATTAAACGTACACAGTATGATGGAACAACCTTCCGCATACACAAATACATTACTAATGTACATCTAAAAATTGCTGATAATTGTAACCAATATGGTCAAGCATGTAAAATCAGCCATTTTTGTGTAGACACTCTTAACCGCCTATACATTAAGATGATTTATAGGATTATCATTCTTATTTTAGAGACATAGGTGGGGTATTTGAAACTAATGACTATGTTTTCTTTATTAAAAAACCTATACTTAGCCCTGTAATATCAGAGTATGCACTTATGAAGCATGGTGAGAATTATAAGGTACCACTTCCAATCCTAAACTTTCCTAATAACTCAAAAGACAAATTGGAAAATTGCACTTGTAAAATTGAAGGCCATTGTAAACAAGACAATTTTCTTAATAGGAAATTAGACTGACCTTGAAGAACTTATCCTAGAATAAAAGAACTTAGGGATATAGACTTAATAGACTAAGTAGACTTATCTAAAGCTAAAAAAACTTTAGAATAACACACTGAACTAGATGACATAATCACTAGACTTGAAAACTAGGAACTATAGGAGAAAACTCCTACTAGACAATGGGACAAAAATAAAATAACTTGTAAGTTAGACATAATTAATCTTGATTTAACCATTAAAGCAGGAAAAATTAAATTTAATACTTAGGAGATAAAAGAATGTAAAAATGCATATTAAACAATTCCTATGTTTACAAGTAATAAGACAAAGTACTTCTAGACATAGATCACTTACCTTCATTGTCCAAAAAGAATCAGAACTTAAGAGAGGACAAGCTAGGATGGTATTTAACTATAAAAGACTTTATGATAATACACATGAAGATGAGTATAAAATACCAGAAAAGATGTGTTAATTAATAAAATACAAAATACAAAATGCAAAAATTTTCAATAAATTTGATTTAAAATCCGATTTCTGGCAAATTAAGATGCATGAAGACAGTATTCCGTATATAGCTTTTAGTTGTCATGAAGGACATTTTTGAATGGCTAGTAATGCCATTTGGACCACAAATCTTCCAAAGGAAGATGGATGAGGCATTCAAACAATGTAATACTTTACTTATGTGTTCATTGATGACATTTTAATTTTTCAAATACTGAAAAGGAACACATTGCACACTTACACACAGTTTTTAACATATTTGAGAACCATGGAATGATTATATCAAAAAAGAAAATGGTCCTCAATAAAAGACATATAGAATTCCTAGGCTCTAAGATTGGATAAGGAAAAATAAAACTTCAGCCTCATATTACTAGGAAAATTTTAGAATTTCCTGATAAAATAGAGGAACTCAACAAAGTCCGGGCCTTTCTAGGACTACTAAACTATGCTAGGCCTTTTATAAAAGACTTGTCTAAACTTACTGGCACATTATATAATAAAACATCTATTAAAGGACAAAGACATTTTAATAATGAAGATGTTAAAATTGTATAAACACATTAAAAAATGTGTACAAAAATCTTCCTCTACTTAGACTTCCTTTAATCATATATTATATTGATAGTAGAAACAGGTGAATATGAATTAGGTTGGGGAGTAGTAGTATTGTATGCTAAACCTCATAAATATTCACCTAAGATTGGAGAACAAATTTATAGATACTCTATTAGGTATTTACAAAGAAAATATGACTTACTTCATTAGACTTTGAAATACTTACTGTTGTAAATGGAATGAAAATTTTTATTTATATATATGTGCATAACCATTTACAAAAAGGAAAAATTGTTAAGCTATTGTAAAATTTTACAATAAGCAGACTGAGGAAAAAGACTAATGCCAACATATGGTTAAATTTTGTAAATTTAATCACAAATAAAAGCATTAAGCCATCCTTTGAACATGTAGATGGCAAGAAAAATACCCTTGCAGAAAATTTTATCAAGACTAATATTTTAATATGTCTTATACAGGAAAGACATTCAATAGAGGAAGAAATCCTCAAAGGACATCCCTGGACTTGATTTGACAAAAAAAGGTTCAGATCAAAGACATTAAGACTTATCCTTATGGATCAGACATGGGCTCTAAAAGCCTACAGTTTTATATCAAAGACCAGTGCAACACCTGCTATGATGAAATTCGGACAACAAGAATTGCATTGTCTTTAAAGACACTTACATAATTAATTTTTCAAGAAGACAAGAGTGTAGTGGCCCACAACAGTGCCTCATAGATAGCATTTGGAATTTGCCAATCGAAGAAAGAGGAATATAAAAAAAATGACAGTTATAAATGCTTTAATTAATTACTTTCGAACATCATAGACACCCATAGGCAAAAAATATTCATGTTATGTTCTTTATAATGGGCCATAAATTTGAATATATGACAACTGGACCGAAATTAATGAGAGAATTGAAGTCCATAAACAAATGGCCAAATTTGACCAAAACCTCAAGACACCTAAATTTAAAGGCTTCTATGATTATAAGGAAGCCTAAAAAGACTTGTTAGATTTCTAAAAGTGGTACCCTATGATTACATTATCATTAGTTGCAAATACCCCACCCATGTCTCTGAATAAGAATGATAATCCTATAATCATCTTAATGTATTGGTGGTTAAGAGTGTCTACCTAAAAATGACCAACTTTACATGCTTGACCATATTGTTATAGTTATCATTAATTTTTAGATGTGCATTAGTAATGTAATTATGTATGAAAGTATGTTATAAGAGTCTTCAAGTATTGCTACTTTATTTTAAAGGGTAGATAGTCTTTGGTTACTTATACCTGTTGGAGATATATGGATATACATATAATTCTAAGGTCCAAGCCCTTCCAAAAAAAATCAAAATAGCCTAAAATGACATAATTATTGCACTGTTGGCCCATTTACATCAAAGACTTGACAAGATTGAATTTAGATAGATCCAATTAGACTCTAAAATAACAAGAACTCCTTTGGACATTAAAACAGAATTCGACATCATTTCTTCTAGACTTAATAATCTTAAGATTAAAACATCGGACAAAGGAAAGAAAATAGCACTTGACAAAAACCAACAAATAAATTTTTATTTATAGGAAAGCCCAAGACATAATGAGTAATCAAACAACCCAAACTCAAACTGAGACTAGACCTTTTACTGAAAGGTCCAGAACTATTAGGGAATCTAATTTAGATAATAGGACTTCTTGGTTATTTAGAAGACAAAATTCTACATAAACCCTAGAACATACTATTAACTTAGAAAATGATACAAGTATATTTTCTGATAGACAAGTTAGGACTTTAAATCCTAGGACTATATACCAACAAGGATATATAGACACATTAATGAGATGAAATTCATTAATTACATTAAGACAAAATGTTAGGATTTCCTGTCCAGATGAACAAGAGGTGATAATTCCTTTAGTCTCACAAGAAGGTAGCAAACAACTCAGGACTCATAGAAGACTTAATTATATTCATCTTGGACTAGTGGTTATAGGGATAAGAATGCTAGCCCGAGCAAGAATTAAAGTCATTCAACCTAATTTTTGACATGTGTCCCTCCTCATAATTCAGCATTTAGCTCTGAATGCTTATATGTTTAAATGCTAAGCTTTAAAGTCATTCAGCCCAATTTTTGACACGTATCCTCCTTATAATTCAACATTCAACTTTAAATGCTTATGTGTTGAATTTTAAAAATTCACAATAATTTTTTACTAAAGTATTTAAAAAGGTCTATTATTTTTCCCCCTATCATCGATCCCTCCTCCTCTTATTCTCCCACAAATCACATACCTAGACAATAACAAAGCCACTCTCATTCCACCTCTGTTTCTTCCCTCTAATAATCTCACCTTATGATTTTTTAAACAATCATCATTCTCTATAATAACTATTCCCTTCATCTCTCATTTTCTTCTTACCTAATCAAACTTCTCTCCATTGCCTTCTCTTTGATTTGAGGTACTTTTTTTGCTTCTTTGTTATTATTGAAATCGATTCACTAAGGTTTTATTTTAAGGCTTTCAAACACTATCTTTTGGGTTTTCTTTTTTCTTTTTTCATTATTATTTAGATTTTAAGGGTTTTGGTATTATTCATGAACAGGCTGTCATCTATAGCGTGATTCTATAGCTAAGCATATCGTATTAGCATTTGGGTATTTGATTGGTCAATTTCTATTGATGAATCTTTGACTTTATCTTTATTATTGCATGTTGTGAATGTTCTTTATATAAGGACATCACCTATTGCCTTTATATAAGGAAGAATCCCAAAACAATCATCTTCATTATCATTATGTAAATCAATAAAGGGCTTTGATTCTTGAGAGGTCTGGGACTATAAAGGTGAAGCGTCATCAGACTGGATAAGTTGCTGCATAATTTTGAAATATTCTTCTTTTGTTTTTGCAACAACAAGAAGTGCATTAGCATATGATTTTTGAGCCAAGAAGGTAGACTATGTCTGAGTTTGGGCACGAGAGAACCCAAAAAATCCATACTTTTAAGCCAGTTAGTTACCACATATTTAGAGTGTTTTTGAGGGACTTTATCAGAGGTCTACCATTTTACTTTAAATTTCCTTTAGAGGACATTAATATCTTCATTAACATAAAAATCAAGATACCATTGAGTAACCTAAGGAACAAAAAATTTGGAGCAATAAAGGCAAAGAGAAGAAAATTTTTTTTCAAGGGGAGAAGGTTTATAGAGAGTGGAGGAAAGGTTATACACTTGAAGGATATCAAGAGGGAGAATATCAGGGATGGGACCATAGTTATTCCACCAATGAGTTCACCATGCTAGGAAAGTTGAAATATTAGCACGATCACTTAGGAAGAATAACCATGTATGGGTAAAAAGAGAATTTTGGATAAGAAAAGAATTAAACCATGCTTGTTCATAATCCCAATAGGAAAATGAGCGATAAAAGTCTAATTTTGAATTAAAGTTAATGGGGAAGGATTTTGGTTTAGAAAGATATTGTCCCTAATCAGAAGGGTGGAGGACATGAAGAATTTTATAAATAGAATAAGAAGGTTGGGTATATCCTTTATGGTAAAAGTGTTTGAACTCTACAAAATCAGTAAATTCCAAGATTGTTTGATAAAATTCTTAAGGTTTTGAAAGATCCCAAGGTTTAGAAAACCAATTTTTTGGAAAATGATTTTGCATAGTAAGAAAATGATCTTTATTAAAAAACCCATCTTCAATGGTTAGGATATTTTGAATAGAATTCTTTATAATAAATTCTGAAGATGAAAGTTTTGATTGAGATAAAACAATCTGTGAACTACTTTGAGTAGTCACAAAACATTTTAAGAAAGGGTTTTTTGAGAGGAATAATCTCCTTTCTTGATTTTGGAAATAGGTTCAGGAGCCTTACCTAAGATGCCTTTATTGTTATCAGTCTGAAAAATGGCAAGAGGCTCAAGAGCGTTTTGAATAGCTTTAAGGAGTTTGGGGGATTGGGAGATAAAATCAATCCATAACTGGGTTTAGGATGCTTTATCAAAGTATGCTATATTTTGTTCTTGGCAAACTATATCAAACCATGACTTTATAGGCTTTTCAACAGAAAGAGGAGGGAGAATAAAAGATGTTTCAATTTTATCTTTATCTTTCTATTTTTTATGAACCATCTTTATCTGTTATGTAAAAATTCTCTAGTCAGAAAGTCTGGTAGAGAGTTTTTCTCTCCTTTAATAAATTCTATGTTAAAATAAAAAATACTTAAAATAGCTCGCCATCTTGCAAAAATCTATTTTGTTGCAATATTTTAAACATCTTTTTACAAAAATTATTTAGTAGATTTACAATTAATGCAAAGCAAAAAATTTTAGTTAAGGAAATCGAATTGAAACTTAGAAATGCACATGACAATGGAAAGGACTTTTTTTTTATGGTTGAGTAATTTTTCTATGTATCATTCTAGTGACCTAAAGTTTACTAAATAACTACTTCTTTTTCACCTAAAACTTGTTTCAGGATACCTGCATATGCTATATCACTAGCATCAATTTCGACAATCTTAGGAAGGTTTGGGTTAGTGAGGTTAAGACAAGGAATTTCAATGATTTGTTTTTTTTATGTATTGGAAAACTCTGGTATGCTCATTAGTCCAAGGGACTTGGTTTTTGTTTAGACGATCATGCAAAGGTTTGGCAATCCTATTGATATTGGGGCAGAAATCTAAAACATAATTTATGCTTCCTAAAAACCTTTATAGTTGGACTTTATCAAGAATCTTATTAGGGAACTTGTTGCTAAATTCTAAAGATCTTTCTATAGGAATTATAATGCCACAACATATATAATGTCCTAAAAATCTAACTTTAGTTTGGAAAAGAGATATCTTCTTGGCAGAAACCATAAGACCATTTTGTTTTACTATATAGAGAAAATTCTTTAAATGTTTGAAATGTTGTTCAATGGAGTTTGAGAAAATAAGCACATCATCAATGTAAATAATGCAACATTTAGAATTAGGATTGAATATATCATTCATTATTCTCTAAAATTCTGCTGATGTATTCTTCAAACCAAATAGCATAACATTACACTCATATTGCCCAAAAGAAATAGTAAAAGTAGTTTTATTATAATGATCTTTGAATTTGTATTTACCAAAATCCTAATTTCATGTCAAATGTTGGAAATACAAATGCAGAGTGCAGTTTTTTAAGAAGATCTTTTTTTATGAATAGGGTATCGAATCCATTTTAAAGCTTTCTTCAAAGGTTTATAATTGATAACAAGTCTTAGAGTGCCTCTCTCTATTTTAGAAGCTTTATTGACATAGAAAGCTGCAAAACACCATGGAGACCGAGATTTAGAGATTAATCCTTTGGATTCGAGATCTTAGATTTCATCCTTATAGTGCTTTTCCAACTCAACATTCATTTGAATTGGTCTAGCATTAGTAGGAATATTTTTCTCATCAAATTCGAGCTCATAAGGCAGATCAACTATATGTTTTTTCCTCTTCCAAAAAGTATTTGGTAAATCAAAATAGACTTCTTTTAACACAATATCATGAAAATAAGAAATCTTAGATTTTACCATATTTTATTTCAACTGTTGTTAAATTTTTTGAAAATGAACATTTTGTAAGTTTGTTTCCTTTCCTTTGATTAAAGCATTAATTTCATTCTTATAGATAGAATGAGCTTTAATAAGGTTTAAGGATCTGGTTCTTGGTTTTGCCAAAAAAGGAAAAGAAATATGAACTTTTTCATCTTTATAATCGGTAGAGTTATAGGTGGTTAGATAAGGAGTTATCAAATAATGAAAGGCGTTCCTAAAATCACCATATAACTTATATTATAAACAAGAAGAAAATGATTTTTTAAAAGAAATCCATTATTAGAAATACTAGTCTCTATTTTGCCATCTATATGCATTTTAGAACTATTAACAGAGGAAAGCTTTTCTATGGTATGTTCTTGAAAATGATGTGGGACCATGCCAATTTTTATGTAATTAAAATCAACTCCAGTGTCAAATAAAGCTATGGTATCCAGCTTGAAATCTTTATAAAAAACAATGATAATCATTATAAGATATTTTTTTGAAGTAATATGATTTAATGGCATAGAGAAAATCATTGGGTACTTTATCAAGATTTGCGAAGGATCTTGGTTCTAAATCCTTAGTATCATCACTATCACTAGACTCTTTAACTAGTTTAGTGAAAAGGAATTGGATTAATTCATAATCTTTTTACTGTTTTTCTTTCAATTGCTTTATCTCAGACTTTATGGTTTTGATTTCTCCTTGAAGTTATTGGATATCACCTAGTGGTTATTTACTGAGATTTTTCTTTTTGAGAAAGGTGGTTAGGTCATATATCCCTATACTAGTAAAAGGTAACTCAATATCTTTAGGTTCAAGTTCCTTTTCTAAAGATTGCCTAAGCTATTCTAGATATTTTTTCTGGACATCAGGGTCATTTATATGTTGTTTAACATCAAGAATGAGATTTTGTTCTTTTGTAAGGACATTAAGTTGCTTTATTTCTTTATTAGAATCTATACTAGAATCAGAAGAAGAGGAAGATGAAGCAAGCTCATCAATTTGAGGAGTTAGGAATCTTTTAGAATTAGACCATGATGTATCTCTTAAGAGAGTTGTAAGCCTATTGAGGGTAGCTTCTTCTAAGCCTAACTCATGGAGTTTTTTAGAAACTTTATAGTACTTAGAGATATGGCCAGTTTTACCACACTTAAAATAAGTAACATTTTTAGGATTGGTTTTTTTAGCTTTATCAGGTTTGGGTTTCCTAGAAGTCTTTCTATAGGGTTTTTTTGTAGTAAGCTTCTTCCCTATCCTTTTTCTTGGAAGATTTCCTATATTTAGGGGAAAATTTCCTAGATGAAGGTTTTAAGGATTTCTTGCTACAATCTCCCTTACAGGAAGGATTCTGGGTAATACTATAGTCGAATTGTTTACAGAAAGATCCTAGTTCCTGTCTAGTCTTTTTCATTTCTTTCTTAAGGCGCTTTTAGAGTTTTAAGTCCTAACAAATTTTAAGACCTTCATGTTGAGTAGTACTAATCAGTTGACCATAGGTAAGTTGGTTATAAGGAATGATATGGGTTCCAAAGGACTGTCTAATGGTATTTCTGACTCATTCTCCAAATAGGGTAGGTAGACCAGCAAGAAATTTTTCTTTTTAGAAGGGTTGATTTAAATCTTCCCTAAGCATAACCTGGGTAAGAAAAGTTGACCTATACCATTAGAAATCACTAAGCTTTTTGCATCTAAGGTTGGACAATAAATCAGTATTTTTATTGTTAAGATGAGAAGAGTTGCCTATAAAATGGAGTGCTATAGTTAATAAGAGAGTATAAACAACATCTTGAAGGGGGTTTCCTATTTGGTCAAGAATATGTAGTCCTTCATCATCTATTTGAATAGCATAAAGAATTTCTTATTACTATTCTTTAGTAAAATGGTAGTCCCAATAACCTTTTAGTTGGCCAGAAAAACCAGCTATGATAAGTTCAGCAACAGATCTATCAGAGGTTCCTATTTAGGCTTTATAAACATTTGAGGCCTTAATCATTTGTTGAAAGGAGTTTAGAATTTGACATTCAGACATGCCATCTATATTCCATTCATAGACAGAATTAACACTAAACTTAGGCTGCACAAGAGTATTAGGTTCACTATCTAACTAAAGTTCAAGAAGTCTAGTCTGTGAATATCCAGAGTAGGGGGAAGGCCAATGAAGTTTAGCAATATTAGGGGATTGTGCTTGAAAAATATCATTTTCAAAAGATTAGTCTATATATTTATCAAGAACACTAATAGTTTGATTGATAGAAGGAGGAGTATCAAGGACAATTAGGTCTATAGAACTTGAAGGATTAAGCCTCCTGAGATGTTCCCTTACTGCATGTAAGAATTTAGTGTGGTTACTCCTAATTTCTTGTTGAGCACTAGTGGAGATTTGATAAGGTTTGAACATGGGGTTCTTAAGTTTTTTATTACTTTTGGCTATAGTGTCGGAGGACTTAACAATTTTATGGGATTAGTTTTCAAGTCTAAATAACTGTTTACCTATGCTATGAAGATGGACATTGGTAAAGTTATTCTGGGAGACTATATTTTTTTAGTTTTGGGAGTCACTATCTTATGGTTTCTTATAAGGACAAGCTTATATGGTCTCAATTCCAATAGAGATCTTAATATTTCTAAGAGGAGGATGTTTATACTCTATTTGTTGACAATTTGATGCTTCCTAAACAATTATCTTTTTTCTTATAGTGATAGGGTTCAAAAATTTAAAAGGATATGAAATATTATTCAAAAAATAGCATATTAACTTTATTAGCTTAGATGAAAGTGTAAAATTGATTTTGAAGATTATTTTGTTATTCTAAGAAATGTTGAAAAAACCAATTTCTTTTTTCTTTATTATAAGATGCATAAAAATCTTTATGTAAAAGAGCTTTATCAGGAGTGAACTCTTTATCTAAAATAGACAATTCATGAGCCATGTTTTATGTTATAGCTAAAATAGTATGAGAAGTTGGAGGAGAAGGGTTTTCTTCTTTTCTAGGTTCTATATAAACAAGTCTAGCTATATTTGTACTATAGTCTACATTTCTAATGGAAGAAGAATGTATATCTAAGGTAGAATATCGAGCAAGGACATTATATGGTAAATTTATAACTGGTGGTAAATTAGGGTAAAGGTTAGTTTAGACTGTTTCTTGAAGCAAGTGCATGGCCTTTTGTTAATAATTTTCTTATGCATCTGTATGATATGGAAGGTTTATGACATACTGGATTTGAGATATTCTTCCAAGATCAATAGATTCTGATGAAGATGTATCAGAAAACCTTGCACTGGAGAAGGTACTACTCAGCATGAAGGTCTTAAAATCTGTCAGGACTTAAAACTCCAAAAGTGTCTTAAGAAAGAAATGAAAAAGACTAGTAAGGAACTAGGATCTTTTTATAAACAATTAGACTATAGTATTACCTAGAATCCTTCATGTAAGGGAGATTGCAATAAGAAATCCTTATAACCTTCATCTAGGAAATTTTCTCCTAAATATAGGAAATCTACTAAGAAAAAGGATAGGGAAGAAGCTTACTACAAAAAACCCTATAGAAAGACTTTTAGGAAACCCAAACTTGATAAAGCTAAGAAAACCAATCTTAAAGATGTTACTTGTTTTAAGTGTGTGTAAAATAGGCCATATCACTAAGTACTATAAAGTTTTTAAGAAACTCCATGAGTTGGGCTTAGAAGAAGCTACCCTCAATAGGCTTACAACTCTCTTTATAGATATATCAGAGTCTGATTTTGAAATTTTCCTAAGTCATCAAATTGTTGAGCTTGCTTCATCTTCATCGTCCTCTTCTTCTAATTCTAGTATAGATTCTAATAAAGAAATAAAGCAACTTAATGTCCTTACAAAAGAACAAATCTCATTCTTGATGTTATATAGCATATAAACAACCCTTATGTCTAGAAAAAATATCTAGAACAACTTAGGCAATCTTTAGAAAAGGAACTTGAACCTAAAGATACTAAGTTACCTTTTACTAGTACAAGGATATATGGCCTAACCACCATTCTCAATAAGAAAAAGATCAATAAAAAACCAATAGGTGATATCTAAGAACTTCAAGGAGAAATTAAAACCATAAAGTCTAAGATAAAGCAATTGAAAGAAAAACAACAAAAAGATTATGAATTAATCCAATTCCTTATCACCAAACTAGCTGAAGAGTCTTATGATAGTGATGATACTAAGGAATTAGAACTAGGATCCTTGGAAAATCTTGATAAGGTACCCTATGATTTTCTCTATGCCTTAAATAAGATTACTTCAAGAAAATATCTTATAAAGATTACCATTGTTTTTTATAAAGATTTTAAGCTGGATACCATAGCTTTATTTGACATTAGAGCTGACTAGCATGGTCCTACATCATTTTCAAGAACATACCACAGAAAAGCTTTCCTCTGCTAATAGTTCTAAAATGCATATAGATGGAAAAATATAGGCTAGTATTTCTAATAATGGATTTCTTTAAAAACTTATTTTCTTCGTGTTTCTAATATAATTTATATGGTGATTTTAGGAATGCCTTTCATTAATTTAATAACTTCCTATCTAACCACCTATAACTTTATCGATTATAAAGATAAAAAAGTTCATATTTCTTTTCCTTTTTTGGCAAAACCAAGAACCAGATCCTTAAACCTTATTAAAGCTCATTCTATTTATAAGAATGAATTCAATGCTTTAATCAAGGGGAAGGAAATAGACTTATATGATTTAAAAAACAATGTTCATTTTCCAAAAATTGAACAATAGTTGAAGTCTAATATGGTAAAATCTAAGATTTCTCATTTTCATGATATTGTGTTAAAAGAAGTTTGTTATGATTTACCAAATGCTTTTTGGAAGAGGAAAAAATGTATAGTTGATATGTCTTATCAGCTTGGATTTGATGAGAAAATATTCCTACTAAGGCTAGACCAATTCAAATGAATGCTCAGTTGGAAAAGCACTATAAGGAAGAAATTCAGGATCTCGAATCTAAAGGATTAATCTCTAAATCTTGATCTCTATGGAGTTGTGCAACTTTCTATGTCAATAAAGCTTCTAAAATAGAGAGAGGAACTCCAAGGCTTGTTATCAATTATAAACCTTTGAATAAAGCTTTAAAATGGATTTGATACCTTATTCCTAACAAAAAGATATTCTTTAAAAGCTACACTCTACATTTCTATTTTCAAAATTTGACACGAAATCAGGATTTTGGCAAATAAAAATTCATAAGGATCATCACTATAAAACTACTTTTATTGTTCCTTTTGGGCAATTTGAGTGGAATGTTATGCCATTTGGTTTGAAGAATGCACCATCAGAATTTCAGAGAATAATGAATGATATATTCAATCCTTATTCTGAATTTTGCATTGTTTACATGGATGATGTGCTTATTTTCTCAAACTCCGTTGAGCAACATTTCAAACATTTAAAGACTTTTCTCGATATAATAAGACAAAATGGTCTTGTGGTCTTTACTAAGAAGATATCTCTTTTTCAAACTAAAGTCAAATTTTTAGGACATTATATCTATTGTGGCACTATAGTTCCTATAGAAAGATCTTTAGAATTTGGCAATAAGTTCCCTGATAAGATTTTTAATAAAGTTCATCTACAAAGATTTTTAGAAAGCCTAAATTATGTTTTAGATTTCTACCCTAATATCAATAGGATTGCCAAACCTTTGCACGATCATTCAAAGAAAAACCCAGTCCCTTGGATTAATGAGCATACCAGAGTTGTCCAATACATAAAGAAACAAATCATTAAAATTCCTTGTCTTCACCTCGCTGACCCAAACCTTCCTAAGATTGTCAAAACTGATGCTAATGATATAGGATATGCAGGTATCCTAAAACAATTTTCAAGTGAAAAAGAAGTAGTTGTTTAGTAACTTCAGGTCACTGGAATGATACACAAAAAAATTACTCAACCATAAAAAAAGAAGTCCTTTCCATTGTCATGTGCATTTCTAATTTTCAATCCGATTTACTTAACTAAAAGTTTTTGCTTCGCACTGACTATAAATTTGCTAAAGAACTTTTGAAAAAAGATGTTCAAAATATTACATCAAAACAGATTTTTGAAAGATGGCAAGCTATTTTAAGTATTTTTTATTTTGATATAGAATTTATTAAAGGAGATAAAAACTCTCTACCAGACTTTCTGACTAGAGAATTTTTACAGAATAGATAAAGATGGTTTGCAAAAAATAAAAAGATAAAGATACAGTGGAAACATCTTCTATTCCCCCTTCACTTTCTATTGAAAAGCCTATAAAGTCATGGTTCGATATAGTTTGCCAAAAACAAAATATAGCAAATTCTGATAAAGCTTCCCAAACCTAGTTATGGATTGATTCTATCTCCCATTCCCCTAAACTCCTTAAAGCTATTCAAAACACTCTTTAGCCTCTTGCCATTGTTTAGATTGACAACAACAAAGGCATCTTAGGTAAGGCTTCTCAACCTATTTCCAAAATTGCGGAAGGAGATTTTTCCTTTCAAAAAACCCTTTCTTAAAATGTTTTATCTCTTGTGACTACTCAAAGTAGTTCACAGATTGTTTTATCTCAATCAAAACTTCTATCTTTAGAATTTATTATAAGGAATTATATTCAAAATATCCTAACCATTGAAGATGGGTTTTTTTTAATAAACATCATTTTCTTACTATGCAAAATCAATTTCCAAAAAATTGGTTTTTTAAACCTTAGGATCTTTCAAAACCCTAAGAATTTTATCAAAGAATTTTGGAATTTACTGGTTCTGCAGAGTTCAAACACTTTTACCATAAAGGATATACCCAACCTTCTTATTCTACTTGTAAAATTCTTCATGTCATCCACCCTTCTGATTGGGGACAAGATCTTTTTAAACCAAAGCCTTCCCCATTAACTTCAATTTAAAATTAGACTTTTGCTGCTCATTTTCCTACTAGGATTATGAACAAGCATGGTTTAATTATGTTCTTATCCAAAATTTTCCTTTTACTTATACATGGCTATTCTTCCTAAGTGATCATGATAATATTTCAACTTTCCCAGCATGGTTCACTCATTAGTGGAATAACTATGATCTCATCCCTAATATTCTCCCTCTTGATATCTGTCTAGGGTATAACCTTTTCTCCACTCTCTATAAACCTTCTCCCCTTAAAAAGAAATTTTCTTTTCTTTGCCATTATTGCTCCAAATTTTTTATTCCTTGGGTTACTCAGTGGTATCTTGATTTTTATGTTAATGAAGATATTATTTTCCTCCAAAGGAAATTTAAAGTAAAAATGTTAGACCTCCTATAAAGTCCCTCAAAAAATCTTTAAACATGCAGTAATTGACTGGCTTAAATAGCATGCATTTCTTGGGTTCTTTCGTGCCTAAACTCAAACACAGTCTGCCCTCTTGGCTCAAAAATCATATGCCAATGCACTTCTTGCTATTGTAAAAACAAAAGAAGAATATTTCAAAATTATGTAACAACTTATCTAGTCTGAAGATGCTTCTCCTTTACAGTTTTAGGCCTCTCAAGAATCAGAGCCCTTTATTGATTTGGGTTATCATCTCAATAATGCATAATGGGATCTTCTCAAAGAGCCATTTAGAAAATTTGACTTCTACATTAAGTACTCAACTACACCTACTGCCTCAATCCCACTCACTTCCATTTTACCATAAGGATGGGACCTATTTTTCACTACTAAGACATGGTGGGGTGTCCTCTCTGAAAAAGACAAGACAAAGACAGATAAAGGAGGGCTCCATCTACTACACTTCCTTTTATCTATGACATGTCTTCCCCATGATTCCAAGATCTAGTCCTCCTCATTCCTCTATAAAAGGAGCCTCTTCCCTTCCTGCAAGGACAAACAAGTTTTTAGGAGAGAAATTTTTTTATAAAACATATATCTCTCTCATTTGATATAGTTCTAAAATTTGTATCTCTACAAAAGATATAGCATAGTTCTAATTTCTTTCTTTCCTTTGCTATTATCTAGAAACAAAACTCTATAACATACGTCTACTCTTTGGATTAAAAAAATTTGTAACCTTCCTTGGAAAATAAAAAGAAAACTTCTTTCTCATAAGTTTTATATAGTTCTCTAAAGTTTTATGTTTATTTATTTTATTTACAACTTTCTTTTAATTCTTTTAATCTTTATAGCTTTCTTTAATTATATATATATAATTTAAGTAGCAGAATGTATGCTCTATACTTGCCTATAAAATTAAGATCCTGCACATTAGAAACTCAGTGAAATCTCTGTTGCATCTTGGTCCGGTAACCACCGTGTCTAGTTTATGACTGGAGTGTGCGACTGGTGCTATTATCTTTCATTTTCTGACTCATCTTTGCATTTTTACATATGAATAGTACACCCTTTGATCTTGGGCATGTCTGCCATAGCTCTATTTGACACTAGAGCTTATATATATATATATATATATATATATATATATATATATATATATATATATATATATATATATATATATATAACATTTAGGTCTCTTCAACGTATTCTCTATTTTTTTTTATCTAGATTTGCTGCATTTGTAGGAATTTTAATATAGGTATGTTTATTGCCTATATAGTTTTTGATTTTTGATACCCATTTGTGCATTGATGTCTATAGTTTTCTCCCTTGTCATGTTCCTTGCCTCATTGATATGAATAAAAAAATTACTATCGACTTTAAATGTAGGAGGTTCTTTCATGTTTTCTATTCTTATTGAATTCATTGTTGGTTTCTCTCTAATGTTTTTTGTGTGGTTATGCTTATAGTTTTCTATTATTTTTTTTCAATAAGCTATATAATTAAACATTGCATTCTTTTTAAATTTGACAGCTCAACATCTCATCTAGCTTTCTTCCCTTTGTTGATATCTCACACATTTATAAAAAAACATTAGGTTGATCTTCAAGGAAGAGTACCAAAAACAATTCAAGCGCAACATTTGAATGATACATCAAAGGTATGTGCCTTTTTCTTATTCTTGAAATTTTTTTATTCTTTTAGTCAATGGATTTCTTTGGTCTTGAATTGTCTCTCTTCATAATAAGTTGCCAAAATCAAGTTCATAATATGTGTCTTTCAATCTCTCTATATAAAAAAAAACCCTTATTTTTATTTATTTATTTATTTTTAATTTTAAAGCTCTTTTTTCCCATTTTGTTCTTATCAAGGATAACA
This sequence comes from Mallotus nudiflorus, assembly GCA_947683625.1. Taxonomy (NCBI): domain Eukaryota; kingdom Viridiplantae; phylum Streptophyta; class Magnoliopsida; order Malpighiales; family Euphorbiaceae; genus Mallotus; species Mallotus nudiflorus. The sequence goes on from CANTUR010000647.1 coordinate 252,041, forward strand.
CTTGTACAAGGATATGGACTCCTAATAATGTGAAAAGGCAAATGGTTATATCACAGACATCAATACTTATTCATTTGTTATACTCTATTATACTCTGTTTTGTTTTGTTATAATAATGTCTTTGTATATATCAATAAAATACATGTCATAAGCTCAGTTCTTTACACATGGTATCAGAGCATTAATATATATATATATATATATATATATATATATATATATAACCAATCATGTCAACAAATATCACCACCACACAAATTCTATCCTCTTCCATCATTCCAGTCACCACTCCCGCTTCCACCAACCAAACTTACCATACCTTTACTATTAAACTCTATTTTCATAACTAATTGGCTTGGAAGACCCAATTTCTTCCTTTGCTTAATTATCAAAACCTTATGGGGTATGTTGATGGTACTCAACCAGTCCCACCCAAAACCATCCCAAATCCTACCAATTCAGACATCACCATTCCTAATCCTGCTTTCACCAAATGGTTCATAAAAGATTAGATGTTGATGACATGGCTCCTCTCTTCATTAACTAAGGAAGTCTTCTCTTATGTTGTTGGTTTAACATCGTCACTTACTATTTCGAATGCTTTAGCTCATGCCTTTGGCTCAATTTCACAAAATCACCAACTGCAGCTGAATGTCAACATTTCAAGAGCTCAAAAGGAATTATATGCCTATTTCCTAATATTACAACAAGCCAAAGCTCTTGCTGATGGCACTACTGGTCAAATTCTATCAACTGCAGAATTCAATGCAACCATATATCATAACATCGGGTTTGATTTTCATCCAATCATCACACCACTAAATCTTTGGCCAGAACCAATCCCTTTCCATGAGTTACATGGAAAACTTGTGGCACACAAGATCTTATTATGTAAAATGAAAAAGCCTCCTTTGGCTTATCTTGGCTTATTTAAACTGGATGGGCAAATAGAATGCTATAAAGCGTGATTGGTTACAAAGGGTTATAATCAACAATAGGGCTTGGAGTATTCAGAGACATACAACCCTGTCAGTCGTGCTACAATTATTCGCACAATTCTTAGTATTGTCGTTACTAACAATTGGTGTCTCAAGCAAATTGATATATTAAATGCATTCATTCGTGGTACATTATAAGAAGAGGTTTACATGTCTCAACCATTAATTTAACTCACCCAAAATTCATTTATCATTTACACATATCCATTTACGACCTCAAGCAAGCTCTTAGAGCATAATTCACAAGGCTAGCAAATTTTTTGGTTCAACAAGGATTTATTTCCTCTAAAGCTAACATCTCCTTATTCATTCTCATTAATGGAACTAATTTAATTTTTATTCTTATCTATATTGATGACATCATTGTTACAAGTTCATGCATGGATAGTATCAATTAAGTTATCCAATCTATTCAACATGAGTTCCCACTACGTGATTTTGACCTATGAAGCTACTTCTTAGGCATCGATGCTATTTGAACTTCACAATGGCTATTGCTTTCCCAATAAAAATATATGGTTGATTAACTCACTAGGATAAACATGATCGAATGCAAGCCATGTACTACATCGATGGTGGTTAGTCCACCTCTCACTAAGACAATCGGCACCCTCTTACCAAATGGCAAAGTCTATAAACAAGTCATTGGCACACTACAATATGTCATATTGACCTTTCCTAATATCGCCTGTGCTGTCAACCGACTCTGCCAATTCATTCATTACCCAACTGACATGCATTAGCAAGCTATCAAGAGAGTTCTCCGATATTTGAAATATACAGTAATTCACTCTTTAACTTTTGTTTGTTCTTCCCCAACTAATCTTCAATGCTTTACGGATAGTGATTGGGGAGGTTGCCCTGATGATCGACAATCCACAAATGGGTTTGCTATCTTTCTTGGTAAAAACCTCATCTTATGGATTGCCAATAAGTAGCCCACCATCACACGGTCATTAACTGAGAGAGAATATAAGGCTATTGTAAATGCCTCTACTGAAATTATATGGATCCGCTCCCTTCTCTATGAACTTAGTATTTTCTTATCATATGCTCTTACACTTTGGTGCGATAATATGGGTGCCATTTATCTTTCAGCTAATTCGGTGCTTCACACAAGAACAAAGCATAGCGAACTAGACTATTACTTTTTTCGAGAGCAAGTTAGTATAAACATCATTAAGTGAGCTTCATCTCTTCCATTGATCAAATCACAAACAACATGACCAAGCCCTTATCCACTGCCTGATTTAAGTTCTTATGTGACTACCTTTAGTTATCCATTTGGCCACCATCAACTTGATAGGGGGGGGGGGTATTAAAGATAACACTTGTACAAGGATATGGACTCCTAACAATGTGTAAAGGCAAACAGTTATATCACAGACATCAATACTTATTCATTTGTTATTTATTTGTTATACTCTATTTTGTTTTGTTATAACATAGTCTTTATATTCTATTTGTCTATCTTCTCTTTATTGTATTTATATTTACACTATGTATCTTTGAAATATATTAATAAAATATATATCATAAGCTCTGTTCTTTATAGTTCTCTGTAAAATTTCTCGTTATGTATATATAATTTTGATTAGTATGATTCAATCGTTTATTTGTTGTATCATAGGTGAATTTTTGCATTTTGAGAATTTTCTTTTTCAAATTAATTTTTTTGGTTTGTTCTTTTCTAATTTTTATATGGTTTAATTATATAAAATAATTATTCAATGGATCAAGAATTTCGTATAAAATTCATTCATTTTTATGAATGAAATTGGTGTCACTTTAAGTTAAAACAATTGGGTTCTTGCTTTTTTTTTTTTTTACTTTACTAGCTGAAAAAGGTGGATTATAATAATAAAATTGATCTAATATTATATAATTCATTCATTTTTATAAATGAAATTGATGTCACTTTAACCTAAAACAATTGCGTTCTTGCTTTTTTTTTTTTTTAATTTACTAGCTGAAAAAAGTGGATCATAATAATAAAATTGATCTAATATTATATAATTCATTCATTTTTATAAATGAAATTGGTGTCACTTTAAGCTAAAACAATTGGGTTCTTGCTTTTTCTTTTTTCTTTTTTTTTACTTTACTAGCTGAAAAAAGTGGATTATAATAATAAAATTTATCTAATTCATTCATTTTTATAAATGAAATTGGTGTCACTTCCAGCCAATGTGAAAAGGCAAAGAAGCATCCTCTGCAAATAAAAACAAAACAAATGTGTTTTTTCTATATAAATTCCATATGTTCATCAGCGAAGCATATTTTGCTAACTGATAGTAACAAGATGATGCTGTATTTGCCATCGTCAAACAAAATGCACCACCTGTTCATGTTCCTTGGCATTTCTCTCACACGTTTTCCGTTCAGGGGATTTGAAAAATAAATAAATAAATAAATAATTTATTCCAGCTACTTATCTGATGGATAATTAAATTTTTATTTTGTATCATTCGTATTCATACAAAGAGATAAGGGTTTCATCTGGGATTTGGCTTTAAAATGATTAAAATTGTACAATCATGGCGGACGTCAACATAATAACATCCTCAGGTTGACGTAGCTATAATTTATCTGAGTTGATGCTCTCCAATTTTGACCCTCCATTTAATTCACAATAATAATGATTAAGATGGGATAACATTAGTATATGATATTGCAAAATAGGGATGCTATAATGATTTATAATATAGTATTTTTCTTACTAATAATCTTCATATACGATATGTTTGTTATAAAAAAAATTATATAGCTTTTTATAATTTTTTTTAATTTAAATTCAATACATTTAATGTAAATAAAAATTTATTGAAAATTAGTCATGAACCTACGCGTTGCATATGCTGTTTATAATTATTATTTAATGTGTATATAATATAAATTGAAATTAATTTAATATAAAAGTCTGATCCAAAAACGTTTGTAACATTTCAAGTTAACTCTAAATTAGTTCCTCTATGCTTGTTATATCTCTCATGTGTTCATCTCACAGTTGTTCAGGTGCAGGTGCTATAGCTGCAAATTATTCCTTGATTGTTCAAGAAGTTTTCCCAGGCTGCATTTGGAGACATATTGGAAGCCATAAAGAATCCAGCTTTCTCTCTTTGTTATACCACCACAGAAGAGACCAAATAAAGTGAAAGAACTCACAATTCCCAAAATGCTTTTTTCTCCAAGGAATGAAAGAAGCTGTGCCCATGACTTTGCAGCCTGCTCAACTCTTTTCTTATACACATCCAAGCACTCTAGTTCTATTTGAAGAAGCATCTTGTCCCGTTCCTCATTGACTTCGTCAATGTCGTCTTAAATTTCCTAGTAGACATCAAAAGCAGCAAGTTATATGCGATTGCTTCACAGAGAACTCATCAACAACAAACGACTATAAAATTTAAAATAACTGCATTTTATGCATTGAAGTACCGAAATTGTTTCTTCAAGAAGGTAATCCTCTGTGACCGCGATTTACAGCAACTCTACAACCTAACATGCACCACAGAGCGTTCAAAATACATAACAAATAAACTGTAGCCCAAGATTAAGCATCAAATGTATGCCGTTACTGATCAGCGAGGTAGACTTTTATCAGATCAACACACCATGACACCAATGAGAAATGGTCACAAACAACTTGTAACAGGTTCAAATGAAATAGTTGATAGACAAAAATTATTAAGCCAATGGAATTAACTTAAAGATAAATCTGTCTTCTCAACATTTTATTTCTTTTTCATTAATTAATTTATTTAAAGTCTACCCAAAGGTAGACTCTGAGCTCAAATGGAAATACTTAAGCAATCGGTATTTCTTTTAATTTACGAGGTGGACTTTTAATCATAATGAAATCAAGGGTTCCACACCAATGAACTATATATAGCCAAAAACCCATAACACCATTTTTGCATAAATTCTAATGAAGGAACGAAACTTTGACTATGCCTTTAATTTCATTAAAAAAAAGTGAAATAAACATAGAAAAAGAGTGAACAAAAGATATAAATTTCCAACGGCACTCATAATGTATGGTAAATTTATTTAAGAAATAACTCATATTTTACCTCTACACTTTTATTGTTTTTTGGATTTATTTGTTGCACTTTTATTTGCATTGATTGAGTTCTTAAACTTTTATTTCTCAGTTCATTAAGGACTTTTGTAGTGATGAGTGAGAAAGTGAATCTCACTTTCCATTAAATGAGAGTGAGATTTACCTAATGAATAAATATATTTTTTTAAAAATTTTTACTTTAACCCTTGTATTTTTTATTTTTTAAACATTAAATCCTTACACTTTTATTTTTATATATATTAAGTCCCTAATTAATATAAATTGGAAAATTTTTTTCAACTATATATATAATTTAATTATCCATAGTTATTTTTTAATATAAAAAGTATTAGATGATAATCGCTCTTGTGAAAATTAAATCTAAATAATATAATAGTAATTTAGTCTTTAAAATTTTTATTTAATTTTTATAAAAATAATTCAAGCAAATATTTTAATAGATTTTATTTTAACAAATTTTAAGTAAAACTAAATGATGAAAAAAATTGTATATGTGCGAATTTTTAACAAATAAAAATTTTTATACCTTGAAAATTAGTTGGTAATAAATCTTTAGAAAAAAAAATGTATTGATATAATTTTTAAGAAAATTTGTCCAAGTATTATTTAAAAAAAAAAGTTTGAGTGTATTTAAAATTTTTAGAGTGAAAATAGGTGCGTCCTTTAATAATTTATTGATTAAAATTAAATTAATGGTAAAATGTGTAAAAGAGTATAATATAGATTACTATTGATAAGGATAAGAGTTATTAGTTAGTTTGTATATTTAAACTTAGTAATCTCTTGTTTATGTTTATCTTTTTAGTTGTTATTTTGTTGTAACAACCCCTCTCTATATTATATAATATAGTTGTTGTACTCCTCACAATATAGGTTAATAATACACAATAGTTCTCTCATTATTTTTCTTACATTATCATGGTATTAGAGCTATCAATGGTCTAACAACCAAAGCTCAATACTAGGGCAGAAAAATCTTCTACTTCACAAGAAATTGCCTTAACACCCAATCAACAAAATACCTCCATTTCAACTCTACCAAATATAGCTCATCAACTTCCCATAAAATTGAACTCTACCAACTATCTCATATGGCAAGCACACCTAATGCCATTGTTTTATAACTATGATCTTGCTAATCATATAGATGGCTCAACCGAACCACCTCAAAGAATACTGGACAATCAACAAAATCTTGCCTTTCACACATGGTTCCAGTAGGATCAATTGGTTTTGAGTTGAATTACAAGATCCATTTCAGAAAATTTCATTCCTCAAATTGTTGGTGCTTCTTGTGCAAAGGAAGCATGGAATAAACTAACTAGTTCTTATACAGCGGGTTCAAAATCTCAAATTTGCAACATCAAAATGAATTTCTACCTATTAAAGAAAGAGCAAAACAAGTCCATAGCCCAGTACGCCCAAAGATCTGAAGGCTTATTTGATTTATTAGCTACCTTGAGGAGCCTAGTTAGTGAGGATGATCTCATTTCAGTAATCACTATTGGCCTTGATTTTGTTTACAAACAGTTCATCCGATCATTAGAGAACAGACCTACAGACATGACCTTTGATGAACTTTATTGTATGTTATTGAGTGAAGAAGCATATTTGCACCATGAAGCTTCAAAACAGGATCAAGCTCCAACCGCTTTTTATTCTTCTCGCAATTCCAACACAATATGAGGCAGAGGTAACAGAGGCAATTTTGGTGTAAGAGGTGGTGGACGATCACATCTGCAGTCCTCTTCCTTCACTAACAATCATTCATAATTTCCACTACATTTGCAGAATACTCGCCATCATTCATAATTTAATTATTGATCCACTTTTAGTAATACGATATAGATTAACCCAATGCAACTCTCATGCTTTAATTCCTATGGCTATTGTCACATAGGTAACACATGTTATTCTTTATCCATGGCCAATCACTTCACAATACCATATCGACCCACTACTCACCTTGCTTCAAAATTGCCTTCTACCAACTCTTAGATTATGGACACAGGGGCTTCACATCATTTAACAACCGATATTGAAAATCTCACAATTCAAAATGATTTTCAAGGATCTGATGGTTTTTAAATTGGCAATGGTAACACTCTTGCTATTTCAAAATGTGGGTCGTTCCATTTATCTTTCTAATGATCAGTTATTTCAATTGCATAATATTTTTCATGTTCCTGATATTTGTGCTAACCTTCTTTCTATCTCATCTTTTACTAGCTCTAACAATATTTTTATTGAGTTTTCCTTTGTATTTTGCTATTAAGGACATCCCAATGAAGGAAATTTTATTGATCAGATCGAATGACAAAGGTATTTACTCTCTTTATCTTAATCTAGCTCCACCACCATCCAAAATATCACCATTACTCTCCAATTCTCCAATGGCTATGCTTTGCTCTCTTCACCATTGGCATGAGCGTCTCGAACATACATCCTTTTGAACTGTTCAAATTGCTCTCAATAAATCTAACATCTCAATGGATTCCAATAAAATTAATAATCTATATCATACATGTTCAATTAGCAAAAGCCATAAACTACCTTTTTCTCTTTCTCAAACTCATGTTAATGGTCCTTTAGGCCTTATTTGTTTTGATTTATGGGGTGTTGCCCCAATTTCTTTTGTTCATGGACATCGATATTATGTTTTATTTTATGATCACTTTAGCAAATACTATTGGATCTATTTTCTTCATTATAAGTATGAAGTTCTTAGTACATTCATTAAATTTTGTCATTTGGTTGAAATTTTTTTTAATCGATCTATTAAAAATTTTCAATCAGATTAGGGTGGTGAATTTTAGGCATTAACCAAATATTTATCTGATAATGGGATTAGTCAGCAAATTTCATGTCTAAAAACATCTAAACAAAATGGTTGTACTGAAAGAAAATATAGACATGTGGTTGAAACTGGTCTCTCTCTCTCTTTTATTATTCTCATGTTTCCATATAGTATTGAACCTATGCCTTTGAAGTAATTGTTTATCTCATTAATAGGCTTCCCACACCACTTTTGCACAATTTTTCTCCCTTTGTTAAATTGTTTAATCAATCACCTAATTATTTGGATTTAAGAGTTTTTGGATGTTTATGTTATCCTTGGTTACTCCCCTATGTCAAAGATAAATTTGCTCCTCATTCTAATAAATGTGCTTTTCTCAGCTATAGTAAGGTTCACAAAGGATCACAAAGGATACTTATGTCTTAATCTTATTACTTCCAAAATATTGATCTCACACCATGTTTTTTTTTATGAGTAGGTGTTCCCATTTGTTGACTTTAAGGTGTTCCAACTCGCATCCAATCTACACCACCTACATCTCCTGTAACAATTTTTATTCCACCTAACTTAACCGAACCCATTGGCCTAAAGCCCACTTTACTAGTTGCCCAATCCAACTCAACCACTACAGTCCCACCTCCTTATATTTCTACTGTTCCTTATCCCTTATCCTCTAATTCTCCAACAGAACCCATACCCTGCATTAATTCTTTCTCACTTTCTGATTCCCCATCAACAGCCTCTCCCTTTAATCCTGCTATAAACTCCAATCCCATTGCTCACCACCTAACTCAACCATTTCTAATTAACATCCAATGAACACTTGTTCCAAAATAAACTCCTTAAACCAAAAACCTACCTTGATACAACACCTTCTTTTATTGAACAATCAACATTTAAACAAGCTGCAAAACATTCCGTATGGATTAAGGTAATGGAAGAGAAGATTCGTGCTCTTCAAATCAATAACACATGGACTCTTGTTCTATCAGATAGTTCCCAAAATCTTATTAGATGCAAATGGGTGTATAGAGTTAAATAAAAATTAAATGGCACCATTGATCATTACAATGCATGATTGGTGGCTAAGGGATTTCATCAACGTCCTGATCTTGATTTCTATAAAACTTACAATCTAGTTGTAAAGCCTGCATCAATTTGGCTTATTCTTTCTATTGCTCTCTCTTCATAGTAGAGTGTTTGACAATTGGATGTTTCCAACGATTTCTTACATAGCAAATTGGAAGATGATGTTTTTATGTAACAACCTCCTGGTTTTGTTCATCCATAACATCCTACTTGTAAGCACCTAATTTTGAGATGATAAAGTGTGGATGTGACAAAGGACTCCAATGATGAAAATATTATTAATAGATCTTTAACACTTGAAGTCAGAAACCTCAAAAGCCTAAATGCATTTTCACAAGAGTTTAATTGTTTTTTTAAGGACTTAATTGTGATGTTTTCTTTAAGGACCCAATTGAAAAGTTTAAATTCTTTCAATGGTCTTTTTGTGATTAAAAGAAAAAAAAAGTATCAAAATTCTAATCAAAATTACATAAAAACTTATCAAAATTATTTAATTCCAATAAAAAATATATAATTCCAATCGGAATTAAATGTTTTTTTTTTGTTTTTTATTTTACAGTAAATAAAAATTTTGTGTTATGAATTTTGATTGGTAAAATAATTTGATAAATCCCTTTTCTAGGATTTATCTAAATTTTTTCAAGAAATCAAAAGTCCTTTTAAAATCAAAACTCTATCACTGTGAAGGGAGGAAGTCACAGTATGATATGCCTTTTAGTTGGGGTTTTCTATATAAACCCAGCTCAAACTCTCCTAGAGGAACCTTTTTTGGGGACTTTTCTACTTCTTCTTTTGGTTTTTACATAGTTTTTCAAATAAAGATTTCTTGAGAATTACTATTTTTTTAAGAAGAAGCAATAGACTTTTAGGAAAAAAATCAAGCATTGAAGACCTATTCTAAGCAACGGTGATTCATACCACTATGAGGAGCAAGTCAATGTTGCATTCATCCCATCATCTCTTTTTTACCCTTTTTTTCATTAATTTTATTTGGCTATTTTAGTTTTGTTCAATTTTAATTTTATTTAATTTTAATTTTAATTTTGTTTAATTACTAGTCATTGTTTATTTTTGTATTTGTGTTGGTGATTATGGAGAGAGTTACATGATGATTTCACTTAGAGAACAAAATCCATGAAGATCTATGGAATGCCATGGATTGAATTTTTTAGCCAAATATAGTTTCTAGGGCTTTATTATTTATTATTATTATGTTGATTCTTTTAGTTTTTTTTTGGGTTGTATTAATTTTTATATTCTTATTATTTTTAGTAGATCATTGTAATAGCCCTAATAGTGGGAATAATGAAATTCTATGTGTGTGGTTGTGTGTTTAATTTAATTAATTGGGTAGTAAGATTAGGGTTTTAATTGGTGTTGAGCAGTTTTCGCAAGTGTATGGCTCATTACAAGTAATATATGATGAATGAGTATCGTTCCCATAAGGAGATGAGAAATTCTAGCACTAAGTGTGATCTTGCCTCTGATAAGCTAATAGAATGAATGATTTTAAACTGGAAAATTAAATAAACATAATGCTAATGTAAATAGATTATATCTAAAGAAATTCAGGATTTAAAAAGTAGAATTTGGATTCATTCACCGGGCACTTGCTTGAATTACAGGATTTTGTTAATTCAGTTAATAAATCTCAGTCAAGGGTAGGCTATTCATAAATTCCTAAGGCTTCTTTCAAAGTCGCTCAAGCATACCTAAAGCAAAAATAGCCTATTCTCATGGTCTAATGAATTACTTAGGTTCATTAAGTTCCTTAACAGTCTATTAATCCCCTAAGGTCTTATCTACTTTCGTGATCAAGGGTCCTAAGAATCATAGGTTTTTAGAGCTAACAAATCATGCAACTTTTGTTGTCATAAATTTATCCACTGACATGCATTTAATCAAGCCTAAATTAAACACAAGATTAATGAAACAAAACTTGAGAAATTGACTGAAGATAATTAACTGCAATAAAACCATATCCAAACAAACAGTAATCCTGGCTACATGAATCCAAACTCTAAAAGAGTTTAGTTACACATAATGTAAATTATTAAAGATAAGAATAAATGAATATAAGGAAAAAAGTTTTTGGAGAAATAGTCTCTGTTTCTTCAATCCTCTTCTCTGTCTCTCTCTATTTTGCTCTGTTCTCTCTATGCTACCCCATTTAAGATGCTCTTATATCCTTCGAAATAGGGTTGCGTGTGATGCATGCATCCAAGTGGAAATTCCTTAAATGTATAAGAACAGCTAGACTTGCATGGTCGTGCACACTTGTGTGAAGAGCATGGCATAAATGTGTTACCTTATGCACGACCATGCACAAGTATAGGGAAAGAATGACACGTCCGTGCTACCTTGTAGTGCAAAAATGACATGACCGTGTCATACCTTGCATGGTCGTGCATCTTGCATGCCTCATAATGGCACGGCTATGTGCTATGTCCTTCATTTCTTAGCATGGTCGTGCATTACATTGCACGGCCGTGCATTCTTCATGCCTGATTTTTGCACGCCCGTGTTCTATTCTTTGACTTTCTTGATTTTGACTCTTGTTCAACATTGCACACTTGATATTTTAATTTCCTGTAGCCAAAATAAAAACTCATTGAGAACAATAGACAAATTAGATAGAAAATATAAAACTCATGAATTATTTAATTAATGCATGATTATATTTATATTTTATTTAAATGTCCTAATATTTTCTAAATGCTAAATTTATTAATTATTATACAGAAGATGGAAAATTATGCAATTAAAATGAAATGTTATAGGATTAAAAAGAGACTAAAGAGTGTAATTTTTAATAGTAAAATGCAATTATCAAATACCCCCACACTTGAACTTTTGTTTGTCCTCAAGCAAGAACCTTATTATAACAATAATATGAGCATATTAAAATAAAATTACAAATAGTTTACTAATATAGTAACGGGTTAATATAAGTGTTATTTAGCAAAACTAAGTTAATAAATTGAGAAAAAGACTGCAAATATTACCAAGCAAAGCATACGTCTCAAATGAATTATTCATAAGAATTGATGAACTAAAACTTATAAACCAGGGAAAGTCAAACATATTTAAATTAGTAGTCAACGCTTAAGCTAAATATGATAACCAGTTGAATTATTATTATTATTATTATTTTTATGTTGGATTAGAATCCTTCCTAACTTTGGTATTCCCTACCGTTCCTATATTACTAAGCATGAATACTGTCATTAGGTACCTTTGAATTACTCATACTCAATTTGAGCATTGGAGTAGAATGGAGATTTTTGCTCCTCCAATCCTTTTTTTACAGCTGAATTATCATATAATAGAAAAAAGGTTTTCCTAATAATAAAATTTATCCAAATCTCTTGATTGCAAAAATTTTATCCAAACATCCTTTTTAAATAAAACAAAAGAGAGGTATATATTTAGGTTGATTAAAAGTTAAAAAGTCTAATTCTCAAATATTAACAAAGCTTTAAACCATATTCTATAAGAATTAACCACATATCGCATCAACTAGACTAGCTAATTTTAATTTTAATAAATAAAGCTTATAATTATAACAAGTTAGCAAAAATAAAAGTGTGGGATATGTTATCTATTACCTTTTTTAGAAATGCAATAAATAAATGACAAATTATTCAAAATTAATAAGATAAAATACTAAAAAGATAAAGTAAATACTCCCCCACACTTGAATTTTACATTATCCTCAATTTGTTGCACTGCAAGTGAAAGGATGTGTCTGTAATCCATGAAAAGAAAATAGAAATTAAAAAATAGATAATAAAATATAAAATGAAAGTTGACCCAGAAAGAAGTTGAAAAGGTGTTTTGGAGGTTTTTGGACAATAGATGTCAAAAAGGAGTGTTAGATGATTCACATGAAAATGAAAAGTTGCATGCCTCTGGAATCTACACGCCCATGCTACGTGTGAATGCATGGATAATGCACATGCCCGTGCACATTAGAAGCTTAAAAATCACATGGCCGTGTTTGGTAAGGCATGACCATGCATATTGTGAGCACAAGAATGGCATGGCCGTGTTGTTAAGAGCATGGCCGTGCAAAATGTGTGCATAAGAATGACACGGCTGTGCTTTAGGGGGCACGACCATGCTTATTGAAGGCACAAATATCACACGATCGTGTTGGATAGGGCACGACCATATTGATTGAAGAGAAAAAATGGCATGGCCGTGCTAGGTGAGGCACGACCATGGTTTAGTACCTGTTTGTATGGGTGTGTCATTTTGTGGCATGCCCATGTTACTTTTATGAATATTGACCCTCAATATGCATGCATACAATGTGAAATATAGTAACTTATGTCCCTACTTAAAATTATCATTCAAAGCCACTCCAAATATTTTTAAAGTCAACAAAATATTTAAGCACACACATAAAATTATATATATATATATAAATAAAACTTCCCCAATTCATTTCTCGATGCTATAGTAATTTGTATTCTGGATATCACTGATAACTTAAGAATAGTCTTTACTGCATGTATATTCTAGGTTTTCAAAAATCTGCATAAAGAATAAAGCTCCTCAAGGGAATCAAACTTACTAAAAATTTTGAAAAGAACAAATAAGTAACACTTGGGCTATCTCCTAAGAAGTGCTTTGTTTAAAGTCATAAGCTTGACTTAATGCAGCAAAGGTTAGGTAGGTGACAAAAGTGCAAAAGATGCTCTTACTAGAATTTCCTTAGATTGATGATAAAGCTTCAACCTTTGGCCATTGACTTTAGATGAACCAGAGTTGTGACTCCATATATCTACTGCTCCATTTGGATAGACCTGTTTAACTGTAAAAGGTCCTAACCACCTTGATTTCAACTTTCTTGGAAATAGCTTCAGTCTAGAGTTAAACAATAAAACTTGGTCTTTTACTTTGAACTCTCTTTTCAAAATATGTTTATCATGCCATCTTTTTTTTCTTTCCTTATAAATCTTTGCATTCTTATAAGAAGTCAGTCTGAATTCCTCAAGTTCATTCAGCTAGAGAAGTCTCTGATCACCATCCTTCTGCATATCAAAGTTTAAAAATTTTGGAGCCCAAAAAGCTCTGTGCTCCATTCCATTAGCAGATGACAAGAATTTCCATAGAGGAGTCTAAATGGAGAAGCACCAATGGGGGTCTTAAATGAAGTTTTGTAGGCCCATAAAGCATCATTTAACTTAGAAGACCAATCTTTTCTTAATGTTGATACCGTCTTCTCCAAAATGGACTTGATGGCTCTATTAGAAATATCAACCTAACCACTAGTCTGAGGGTGATAGGGAGTAGCGACTTTGTGAGTCACACCATATTTCTTCAATAAGCTCTCAAATTGTTGGTTACGAAAGTGTGTAACCCCATCACTGATTATTGCCCTTGGTGTCCCAAATCTGGAAAATATATTCTTTTTGAGAAATCTGGTTACTATCTTAGTGTCATTAGTTGGGGATGCTAAAGCTTCTACCCATTTAGATACATAGTCCACCCCAACTAATATATATTTATTCCCTAGTGAGCTTGTAAAGGGTCCTATAAAATCCAGTTCCCAAATCAAAAATTTCAATTTCCAGTATTCCAATCAAAGGCATTTCATTCCTTTTGCCTATGTTCCTTATTCTCTAACATCTATCACAATTCACCACAAACTGTTTGGCATCTTGGAAAAGAGTTGGCTAGTAAAAACCACTTTGGAGGACCTTAGATGTGGTCTTAGTAGAGCTAAAATGTCCTCTACATTCGAGGGAATGACAGTATGTTAAGACGACCTGAATCTCATCCTCTGGAAGGCATCTCCTAATTTTTCCATCTCCACATCTCTTGTATAGAAGAAGCTCCTCCCAATAATAATATTTAACATCAGATAAAAACTTTTTCTTCTTCTTGTAGGTAAGATCAAGTGGTAACACTCCATATATGAGGAAATTGATAAAATTGGCATACTAGGGTACTGCAACTTGCATTTGCATCAACTATTCTCCTTTAAAATAGTCATCAATTGGTAATTCAAAACCTTTCCCTAGCAGTTCCAACCTAGACAGGTGGTAAACTATAACATTCTCTACTCCACTCTTATCCTTAATCTCCAAGTCAAATTCTTGTAGGAGCAATATTCACTTTATCAAACGAGGTTTGGCATCTTTCTTGGAAACGAGGTACTTCAAAGCTACATGATTAGTGAACACAATCACTTTGATGCCTGTCAAATAAAAGCAAAATTTGTTAATGGCAAAAATAATAGCAAAAAGCTCTTTCTCAGTGGTGGTATAATTAGTTGAGCTTCATCTAGGGTATGGCTGGCATAGTAAATGGCATATGTTTGTTTATCTCTCTACTGCCCTAAAACAACGGCAATAGCATTGTCACTGGCATCACACATTACTTCAAAGGGGAGGTTCCAATCAGGTGGTTGTAGAATTGGAGCAGATATCAGAGCCTCCTTTATCCTGCAAAATGCATCCAAACAATCTTTATTAAAAACAAACAGGGCATCTTTAGCAACCAGATTAGTAAGGGGTTTTGCAATCTTTGAGAAATCCTTGATGAATCTTCTGTAAAACCTTGCATGTCCTAGGAAGCTACGGATTCCTTTAACACTAGTGGGAGGTGGAAGCTTTTCAATAATTTTAACTTTTTCTCTATCCACCTCTATGCCTTTGTTAGATACTAAGTGTCCCAGAATAACTCCTTTTGTGACCATGAAGTGGCATTTATCCCAATTCAGAACCAAATTGACCTCTTCACATCTCTGCAAAACTCTAGATAGATTGTTAAGGAAATCATCAAATGAAGAACCATATACAGAGAAGTCATCCATGAACACTTCCATAATATTTTTAATAAATTCAGAAAAGATTGCCATCATGCACCTCTGAAAGGTTACAGGGGCATTACATAGCCCAAAGGGCATGCGTCTGTAAGCAAAAGTACCATAGGGACATGTGAATGTGGTATTTTCTTGGTCCTTAGGGTGTATAGGAATCTGGAAAATTCCAAAGTATCCATCTAAATAATAGAAAAATGAGTATTGTGCAAGTCTATCTAAAAGTTTATCAATGAAAGGAAAAGGAAAGTGGTCTTTCCTAGTAGCCTTGTTTAGTTTCCTATAATCTATAGACATCCTCCATCCTGTAACTATCCTAGTAGGGATCAATTCATTATGTTCATTTTTAATCACAATCATACCACCTTTCTTCGGGACCACATGGATAGGGATAACCCAATTACTGTTAGAGATTGGGTAAATTATACCAACATCTAACAATTTTATTATTTCCTTTTTAACCACTTCCTTCATGTTAGGATTAAGTCTTCTTTTATGCTCAACAGAGGGCGAACAACCTTCTTTTAAATAGATCCTATGCATACAAAAAGAAGGGCTAATCCCTTTAAGGTCATCAATGGTATACCCTATGATCTTCCTATGGTCTCTAACTCTTCTAAGCAACTTATCCACTTGTTCACCATTTAATCAAATAAGTAGAATTCGGTCCTAGAAAAGCATACCTTAAATCATGAGGAAGTTGTTTAAGTTCAACTTTTGGTGCATCTTCCTCTTTTAAAGCACAAACATAATAGAAATCACGAAGGGGTAAGGGGTCATACCTTACTGACTTACCTTTAGGCAGTACAAGAGAGGCATTTAGGGTGCTTATGAAAGCTACTACCTCAGGATCTTCTTCATCAGAATCTATATCTTGGGTGAGGCTTGCTTCTAGTGGATCTTCAAGGTATTTCTTCCTGAATATTTTCTCTACATAACTTTGGATAACATATACTCTGAAGTAGGTCTTTGTTAACGAAGGATTTTTCATTATTTGGAATACATCAAACTCAACTATTTCTTCTCCAATTTTGAGTTTGATAATACCCCACTTCACATCAATTATAGCACCAGCAGTGGCTAAAAATGGTCTTCCCAAAATTATGGGAATTTGAGAATCTTCTTCCATCTCTAATACCACAATATCACAGGGCACATAAAATTCTCCAACCTTTATTGGTATGTCTTCCAAGATCCCTTTAGGGTAGACAATAGACCTGTCAGCTAGCTATAGGGAAATATTTATTGATTTAGGTTCACCTATGTTCAATTTCCTGCAGAAAGATAAAGGCATTATAGTGACACTAGCTCCTAGATCACAAAGAGCTATACTAATAGAAAATTTATCAACAACACAAGGTATAGTGATACTCCCTGGATCCTTAAGCTTTTGAGGAGGCTTATTTTTAATCGTTACACTGCACTCCTCATTTATTGCAATAGTATCATAATTATCCCAATTCTTTTTATTGAACATGATGTCTTTCAAAAATTTGGCATACTTGGGCATTTGAGTAACTGCTTCTAAGAAAGGAATAGTGATGTCTAGTTTTTTAAACACCTTCAAGACTTTCTGGAATTTTTTATCCAGAGTAGAATTGTGCATCCTTTGAGGGAATGTTAAGCAAGGAGTCTTAATTGTCTTTGGCTCCTGTGCTTCTGCCTGTGGTTACTGAGTGGTCTCCAGCTTAACTTCCTATTCTTTATTCTTAGATTCAGCCTCTGGTACATTCTTCCCACTTTGCAAAGTTATTGCTTGGGCTTGTTCCCTCAAGTTTTGAGGATGACTTGGAAAGTGACCTGATTGGCAAAAATTAGAGGAACTTACTTGAGAAGCGACTTGATTCTCTAGTAATTTAACATATGTGGTCAACTGTTCCATCCTGGCATCATACCACTTAAAATTTTCCTCATGAGGTTTCAGGCTATCCTAAACCATTTGCATTACCTTGTTTTGTGCTTGGATGAAATTTTCCATCATTAATTCCATATTGGATTTGGGTTTGGATTGAGAAGCCATGTTCTTTTATTGAAAACCTGATAGGGGTTGAGGCTTGTATCCATGTTGTAAATTTTGAGCTCCACCTTGATTTGACCATGAAAAATTTGGGTGATTTCTCCATCTTGGGTTATAAATGTTGGAGTAAGGGTTCCCTTAGGGTCTGCCATTGTAATTGTTTAAAGTATTAAGTTGCTCAATTGAGTAGCCCTAAGAGTAAGGATCACCTTACTGACAGTCTACTGTAGCATGCCCTACTCTACATACCTCACAACAGAGTACTTGAGATGGATGTCATGCAAAATTTAGCTTCTCTAATTTTTTTTGTAAAAGAGTCGAATTTGGCATTCACTAAGCTTAAACCATTGACTTCATAAAGTCTAGCAACTTTCCTTAGTTGGTTTTTCTCTCCATGCCATTGGTAGTTATTGGATTCAATCTTCTCCAAAAGTGTGTATGCATCTACTGGTGTTTTGCTCATAAAAGAGCCTTGAGCAGTGGCATTTATTATAATCTATAGAGATTCTGACGGTCCTTGGTAAAAGGTCTGCATCAACAACTGTTCTGGGATTCTATAGTGAGGATAATTTCTTTATAAATCTTTAAATCTCTCTCAGGCTTCATACAGTAATTCACCATGTTGCTTCTTAAATCCAGCCAAATCCTGATGATACTTAGTAGTCTTTCCAAGTGGATAATACTTTGTCAAGAAAGCTTTAAAGAGAAGGTCCCATGAAGTGATTAAATTAGGAATTAATGAACCCAACCATAACTTGGCTTTATCCCTTAAGGAAAATGGAAACAATCAGAGTCTGATTGTGTCTAGACTGACTCCATTTATCCTGAAGGTGTCACAGCTATCCAAGAATAATGCCAGGTGGGCATTAGGGTCCTTTGAAGGTAGTCCTGTGAACTGGTATTATTAAACCATCTGGATGTTAGCTGGTTTGATTTCGAAGGTGTTGGCTTTGATGCTGGGTTTCACTATGTAATTCTGACTTCTCGTCAGACTAGGTACACCATATTTTTCCAGAGCTATAGCTGGAGCTCCCTGACCTACCATTGCTCTAAGTCTTTGTCTCCTCCTATCCTGTTTGCAAGTTTTTTCAATCTCTGGATTAAGCTCTTCTAATTCATGATTTTGGGACCTTGTTTGTATAAACAAAAACCAGGTTCCTAAAAAGGAAAAGCTAAATACAATTAATAAAATAAGAATAAAAATATTAGTCTTGCAGAAACAAAAGTCTATCCTAATATAAGTATTTGCTGATCTCCCCAGCGACGGTGCCAAAAACTTATTGAGCAATTTTCACAAGTGTACGACTCATTATAAGTAATATATGATGAGTGAGTATTGTTCCCACAAGCAGATGAGAAATTCTAGCACCAAGTGTGATCTTACCTCTTATAAGCTAATAGAATGAATGATTTTAAACTAGAAAATTAAATAAGCATAATGCTAATGTAAACAAATTATATCTAAAGAAATTCAGGATTTAAAAACTAGAGCTTGGATTCATTCACCAGGCACTTGCTTGAATTACAGAATTTTGTTAATTCAGTTAATAAATCTCAATCAAGGGTAGGCTGTTCATAAATTCCTAAGTCTTCTTTCCAAGTCACTCAGACATACCTAAAGCAAACACAACCTATTCTCATGGTCTAATGAATTACTTAGGTTTATTAAGTTCCTTAATAGTCTATTAATCCCCTAAGGTCTTGTCTACTTTCGTGATCAAGGGCCCTAAGAATCATAGGTTTTAAGAGCTAACAAATCATGCAACTTTCATTGTTATAAATTTATCCACTGACATGCATTTAATCAGGCCTAAATTAAACACAAAATTAATGAAACAAAACTTGAGAAATTGATTTATGATAATTAACTACAATAAAACAATATCCAAACAAGCAGTAATCCTAGCTATATGAATCCAAACTCTAAAAGAGTTTAGTTACACATAATGTAAATTATTAAAGACAGGAATAAATGAATATAAGAAAAAAAGTGTCTAGAGAAATAGTCTTTGTTTCTTGTCTCTATTTCTTCAATCCTTTTCTCTATCTCTCCATCTCTCTATCTCTATTTCTCTGTCTCTCTCTGTTTTTCTCTTTTCTCTCTATGCTACCCCATTTAAGATGCTCTTATATCCTCTGAAATATGGTTGCGTGTGATGCATGCATTCGAGTGGAAATTCCTTAAATGTACAAGAATAGTTGGACTTGCACGGCTGTGCACACTTGTGTGAAGAGCATGGCACATCCATGTTACCTTGTGCATGGTCATGCACAAGTATAGGGAAAGAATAACACGACCGTGTGCCCAAGACCATGGTTGTGCTACCTTGTAGTGCAAAGATGACACGACCGTGTCATGCCTTGCATGGCCATGCATCTTGTATGCCTTATAATGGCACGACCATGTGATGCTTCACACGGCCCTATGCTATGTCCTTAATTTCTTGGCATGGCCGTGCATTGCATTGCATGGTCATGCATTCTTCAAGCCTGAGTTTTGCATGCTTGTGTTCTATTCTTTAACTTTCTTGATTTTGACTCTTGTTCAATATTGCACACCTGATATTTTAATTTCCTGCAGCCAAAATAAAAACTCATTGAGAATAATTTATAAATTAGATAGAAAATATAAAACTCCTGATTTATTTAATTAATGCATGATTATATCTATATTTTATTTAAATGTCCTAATATTTTCTAAATGCTAAATTTATTAATTATTATGCAGAAAATGGAAAATTATGCAACTAAAATGAAATGTTATTAAATTAAAAAGGGACTAAAGAGTGTAATTTTTAATAGTAAAATGCAATTATCAATTGGGTGATTAATTAAAATTAATGGCTATAGAGATAACTAACGTTTTTTAATTAAAATTCAATTACATTTAAGTAGATATAATTAGGGTTGCTTCTTAATTATTTTATTTATTAATAATTTGTTGTTTAAGGTCACTTTAATTAAATTAGGTATTTAGAAGAAATAAATTAATTGATTGTTTGATCTTTTATTTGATTGCTTTGGTATTTTATTATGTTTTTGGACTTGTTTATTTATTTTTATATGTTTTGGGACCAAGCCCATGTTAGGCTCTCACCCATTTAATTAATTTTAGGTTTAGGTAGTTCTTTTTGGTCTATCTTTTAATTAGCCCATTTCATTTAATAGGTTTTAATTAATTAAGTCTAGATTTTAATTAAAATGCATCTTTAGGCCCATAATTAATCTAAATTTAGGGTCCAGATAATTTAGGCTCATTTAGTTAATTTAGACATAGGTCCACCTAGGATAATTAAAATTATTTAGACTTAACCCATTAAATTTAAGCCTTTTTCATAACTTATAAATTTAAGATCACCTTAGAATTAAAACATGTAGAACTAGGCCCACTAATGTAGAGATACGAAAGATATTATACTTAGTGCTAAAGCCTTTCAAATAGTGTCAACTACATTTGGATAAGATCATCCACTAGAGTCTATAGAGCATACCTCTAAAGCACACATTGGTGATGTTATACAGCCAGAGATGAATAACTCAAGGAAATCATCAAAAGCACCTCATCGTCCTGATCCATTTAAAGTTACTAAACTTTATGCCATTGACATGTTCCTTCATTTTCATTATTAAGCTACAATGCTTTTCATATAAGCATTTGCAAGAGAGGTTTACTTGTACACCTCTATCTGAAATTCATTCAATAGTTGAAGATGTTTGTAAGTTTCTTAATATGCTAAAGGATTTCAAAAATATTGACACTTCAGTACCAAAGGAACATTTATTTAGTCTTCTTTAAAAGATTGAGAAGGTGAATGAGGAGGAATCTAAACTTCACTTAAGCATTTTAGTGAGTGTTCAAGCTAAGAAACTTGACAAGCTCAAGGGATGACTAAATGCTTCAATAGCACTTGAAAATAAGGCCATTAAAAATCAATCTTCTTTTTAAGCTAAGCTCATTAGAGTTAAAGAGGAACTCAAATATTTGAATGCAAAGAAGAAGGAACTTAAGTATTCTTTAGAGGTGACTACGAAGACTATTCAAGAGAGCTAGGATAGTATTTCCAAGATTCGAGATGAGATTTCTATTGTTGAGAATACTCTTGTGCATAGTGTTGTTGAAGAGAACAAGCTGCAAGGGCTTTAAGATTTACTTAAGATTCATTTTGATGAGTTAAAGAACCTCAATAGGAACTTTAGACTATCTTATTTTGTTCATTTTCCTTTTTTATTCTATGTTATTCCTTTTCCATCTCAATTTAATAAGATAGCTTTTTGATCATTCAATAAGAAAAACATAAGTTTATTTTTTTTATTTTTATCTTATGAATGTATATTGCTTTGTTAATTACTCCATCAAGATGAAATTTCAACCTTGAGTGATTGATTTTTTTTAGATGTCACTGGACTTGGTATGAATCCAAGCTATGTACTTTCTTATGAAAGATCAAGTCAAAATGTAGTTCAAAAGGAATAATAAATAATGCTCTTTTTTTTATGATTGAACTTGGTATGAATCCAAGCCACATGTATACTTTCTTATGAAATATCAAGTAAAACATAGTTCATAAGGGTTTTTTTATGCTCTAACTTTGCCTAAACTGCCTTATGAAAGGATTTTTAATTTAGCAAGCTTTTTTTTTTATGCCATTCACAATTTTAGCTCATGCGGGTTAGGAGCACTGTCAAGCTTCAAGCATAGTACCTCTTTAAGAATCTTCCATTAATCAACCCAATATGCAACCCATCTTTGTCAGTTATCTTATAAGCACCAATGGAGTAAACTTCTTGAATAACATAAGGACCATCCAGTTAGAAGTGAACTTATTTCATATGTGTTGTGAGAGATTAATTAGTGTTCTAATTACAAGGAATAGATTACCAGCTTGAAAGGAGTGAGGGCATACCTTTTTGTTAAAGGCTTTAGTCATCCAGACCTGGTAACACTCTAGTCTTTATTATGCTTTAAGCCTTCTTTTATGTAGGGCTTCTAATTCTTCAAGGCGTCAGTTCACATTATCATTATTCGAAAGGCCTTCTTGAATGGAAATTCTTAAGGACAAGACTTAACATTCTAATGGCAATACAACTTTAGAGCTATACATAAGGGAATATGAAGTTACCCCTATTGTTGTTTGATGCATAGTTTGATAAGCACACAGAGCTTCCCCCAATCATTCATGTCAATCCTTTTTTGTACGACTCATAATCTTCTTTAATAAATTGCACAAGTTCTTATTGAATGCTTTTACAAGACCATTAGCTACTGCATGATACATGGAAGAGTTACATTGTTTGAACTTGTACTCCATACATAACTTATCCATTGCTTTGTTATAGAAATCTTTCCCATTATTAGTGATGATGTAGTGAGGCACTCCACGGTGAAAAATAATGTAGTTTTTTTTTATGAATTCCACTACTATTTCCTTTTTAAATTCTTTAAGCATGATAACTTCAGCCCATTTGGAAAAGTAGTTAGTTACAACCAATATATAAAGATGTCATTTTGAACTTTTATGCAAAACACCAACTACATCCAATCCCATAAGCATCAAATGGTCAATAAGCAATAGTTGGATAAAGTAGCTTAAGAGGCTGGCAAATGATGTTAGTATGGAACTGACAACCTTTACACTTTTTAGCATACTCCATATAATCCTTCACCATTATTAGCTAGTAGTATCCCATCCTCTTAATATGAAAATATAGTTTAGGCTCAGACTGATGGGCCCTACACACCCCTAAATGTGCTTCTTCCAATGCTTTAGTTGCTTCTTCTTCACTCAAGCATTATAACCATACATTTTTAAAAGAACAATAATAGAGGATGCCATTATAAATAATAAAATAAAGTGCTCATCTTTTGATTTTTTTTCTTTATGTCGAGCTTCATTTGGCAATTTGGCATGATTCAAGTAGTTTATAAAAGGTTGGCGCCAGTCTTCCTTTTTTACTTTAAAGATAAAAACATGATTCACTTGCTCATAGTCATTAGTAATCACAAGCACATAGGTTGGCACTACCCATGATCTATAAATGTGAATTCTATTCTCTACATTTAAAAGAGCCAAAGTTGTTTCAAGGTTGGCTAGAGCATTTGCTTGCTTATTTTCTTTCCTCGACACATGTTCAATGCGTATCATTAAAATTTTTTAACTATTTGATTGCATGTTAAAAATAAGGAACCAATTCATGCTTTTTTACATTATAAGCCAAAAGAAGCTTATTAATCACTAACTTAGAATCCCTAAACACTTTAAGATGACTTATGTCCATGTTTGTTGTCGTTTCAAGACCTAATATGAGTGCTTGGTATTCAACCACATTGTTAGAGTAAGATTTAATAAGACTGAAGGCACACAGAAGCACATCTGCTTCTAGGGAGACTAAGATAACTTCAACCTCGACACCATCCTGACGAGTAGCCCCATTAAAATGCATCCCCCAATATGATCCTTTAATGAAAAAAACCTCTTCATCTAGTAGGTGATCAAAAAACTGCTAATCATTTAAAATTGGATGATCAATTAAAAAATCAGCAAGTGTTTTACCTTTTACTTCTTTTTAAGAAACAAAGCTCATGTCAAACTCTTGTAGAATGAGAGCCCACTTTGCTAGTCTTTTAAAGAGTACTGGTTTATACATTATGTACTTGATTGGATCAACTCTGCAAATCAATATGATTTTATGAGCTTACAGATAGTGTCTAAGCTTTTTAATGGCAAACATTAGCCCTAGACAGATCTTCTCAATTGGAGAATAGTTCAACTCGGCCCTACTTAGCGTTCTACTAAGTTTATAAAGTGTACATTTTTTATCATTTTATCGTGCTAGCAAAACTCCTAAGAGCATTCTTGAGCCACAGTGTATAGAATTATAGGATGACTTAGAACTAGGGCTTGCAAGACTATAGGTCTTAACGTACTTCTTTATGTTCTCAAAAGCATTGCGACAAGCTTGATCCCATATGAAAGGGACATCCTTTTTCATGAAGCTATGAAATGGCTGACATCTACCAACGAGATTGGATATGAATCACCGAATGTATGCTTACTTTCCTTGTAAGCTCTTGAGTTCATGCATATTTATTGGCTCAAGCTCTTCAAGATAACATCAATTTTGGATTAATCTATCTTAATTCCTTAGTGTCATATAATGAACCCTAGGAATTTACTTGCTAAAACAACAAAAGCATATTTTAATAGATTCATCTTCAATTGATACTTTGTCAATTGCTCAAAAACCATACGCAAGTCATTGAGATTATCTTCTTTCTTTTTGGTTTTGACCAGAAAATCATCAATATAGCACTCTACCTTTTTTATGCAACATATCATCAAAGATCTTTTATATTTCCCATTGGTATGTTGTACTTGCATTCTTTAAACTAAAAGGTATAACCTTGTAGCAATATATCCCTTTCGGAGTATGAAATGTAGTTAATGCTTATTCTTTCTTTGCCATTGGGATTTGGTTTTACCCCAATGAACCATCCATAAATGATTAGAATTTATGTGCAATTGTAGCATCACTCATAATCTCTGGAATTGGTAGTGGGAAATCATCTTTGGGGCAAGCATTATTCAGATCTTTAAAGTCAGTGCAAACTCAAATTTGCCCATTCTTCTTTCTTATAGGCATGATGTTAGAGATCCAAGTAGGGTACTAAACATCCTTGATAAGCTTTGCATCAATGAGTTTATTAACTTCATTCTCTATTTATGGTATCAGTTCAAGATGAAAATGTCATTAAGCCTGCTTTATTGCCTTATCTCCTTTTCATATAGTCAAATGATGAACAACTATTTTGGGGTCAAGCCTTGGCATTTCTATATATGTCTATGTAAAGACATCACTATAATTTAAAAGAAGTTTAATATAATCCTACATTTCTTTGGGTGTTGAGTTTGCATTTAAGAATGTTGGTCAAACTCTTTAGGAGTTTCAAGGTTGACCTCTTTCAAGTCATCAACTGTAACCTTATTCCCTTCTTCAAAGGTAGAAGGAGCATGTTCAATGCCTTCTTCAATAAGGACTTCATCATCTTGATCTAACTCTTCCATTGTGATAGAATTGACTACTACATTCATCTCTTCATCATCTTTATCAATTGGGTATGGTTCTTGGCCAGTGACAACTATTGTCTATTGCCTACCCTTTAATTCTTGGCTAGTAGACACCATCCATTTGGTGTACCTCTTTATTATGAAAAGAAACTTGCTGCATATTTCTTTTAAATCAATCTTAGTAATGTGTTCTTTCTTCACCTTAAACTTCTTCCTTTTCAAGATTGATGCTCTAATCCTTGCATGCATAAAGGTTATGAGTTGTACATTCTTAAGTCTTTAACTACCAATTATATTAAATACTAAAGCATGATTGATAGGGTTTCCATGATGATAAAAAACTGAAGTCCTATCATTGGGAGCTCCGTGCTTATATGCCTTTTTAACTTCTTCAAAATTTATATGCTCAGAAGTCTCCTTATGAATCTTTAGGCATAGTGAGTTAACTGAATTATACCCCATAGCAGATTTAGATGACATAACTTGACTCTTCTCTTTCCACACCAATCAAGGCTTCTTAGCACTTTGTTTGCTTGACTCAAAATTTACCATTATCTCTCTTGCTAACTTAGACGTGTTTTCTTGACCATAGCCAACTTTAGATAGCAGTTTATAAGCATTTGGGTTAAAGCCATTAGTTTTTCTTATTGGCAAATCACCATGTTCCACTATAGGGCTTTAGGATGGCTTTGTGAATCCTTGCAATAGAGGTTTATGAACACTTAAAGATGCAAGACTCATAACTATTAAGTTTAAATTCGATAAACTTTTGACAATCTCTTTAACATCTGTATTTGAACTTGGTGTCACTCCCTTTTTCAGTGTTTTAGGAGATCTACCAATAAGTTGAGGGCACAAACTTATAGAAACCTTATTTTTTGTAGTCTTTTCTTGTATGGTGACTTCCTTCTAATCACATGATTCCTTTCCATATGCTACGGAATCATTATAAAACTTTTCATCAATGAAATATGACTCTACCCTTGTAAAGGGTTTAAAGTTAGCATCTACCATTTTTACTTGTCCATTCTGGCAATACTTGAAGCATTGGTGAAGTGTAGATGAGATAACACCATACTCATGTATCCACAGCCTTCCAAGTAACATTTTATAGGTGGTCTTAGCATTAATCACCAGAAATAAAGCATCAAACCTGAATTCATCCATGAACATTGACAATAAAATTTTTCTTAAAGTTTTTTGCCCTCGGTTGAACCCTTGAATTTTTAAGTGACTCTACATAAGCACATCCATAGGTATACCCAAGTCCATTAAGGTCTTGAGTGGTAAGATTTGCACAACAGATCCATCATCTATAAGAATCCTATTAATCTTTTGTTCATTGACATAGCCTTGAATAAAAAGTGGGTGATTATAAAGCTTTGTCCCAAGCAACAAATCCTCATCAGTGAAACATATTTTTTCTATACATGGACTACAAGTAATCTTCTTGGACTCAATTTTTTCTTCCTCTTCTTCTTCATGGTCATTTGACACTTCATTGAGGTAGTAACAAGTAATGACATTGTCATCTTAGTCTAAGAATTCTTTTGGCAAAAACTCCTTGAGGGTCATAGATGTTCTTGGATTTTGTATGATCTTATCATTTGTCTTGTGCAAGGGAGCCCTTTTCCTTATTACTTTTGGAGTGATTGACTTTCTAACATGCCTTTTTATGACATTGGCTCTAATAGGAGTGGACTTTGGTGTGGGCTTGTTCATTTTTTTTCCTCTCTTTTGAGTATCAAGAGTCTATCCTTCATCAGAATAATCTCCCATATCTTGACATTTGATGCCCCCAGTTAATGTGAGACTTCTTGCATAGTAATTTATATAGAATAATGCAAAATCTGACCATCAACAAGGTGTACTGAAACATCAATGGGCTTGAAACTTCCAAACTTCATAGTTATGGAATGGTGAATAATAATTAAAGTTGTATTGGAGGTGGCAACTTCTTCATAAAAAATAACTTCTCCCTTTTCAAGTAACTATATAATTTTATCCTTTAAAATAAAACACTTTTAAATAAAATGACTAACCAATCAATGGTACTTACAGTAATTTAGATCATTCACCTGCTCAGCTTCTTCAGGGTGCTTCATCTCAGGTAGTTGAATGAGATTAGCTTTAAGTAAGTTATCTAGCATTTTAGGAACACTAACATTAGAAAAATGATACTCTTTTTCTTGCCTTTCTTTTAGAGTACTCTTCTTTATGCCTTGCCCTTGAGTAGTAGAAGTCTTTACCTCTTGTTTCTTATCATACTTGCTAGAAATTTTAAAAGGTACAATACCCATAACCATGGCCTGTTTGGTTTTTACTTTTGTAGATGATTTTCCCCTTTGAGGGCATATTACCTTTCTTTTCCTTTCTTTGGGTCTTCCATAGGCAACTTTTGACCTCCAACAGTTGTAAAGCTCAAGTCTATATCGTGTGCTCAAGTTGCTAACTCTTCAAAGGTTTTAGGCTTAATACGTTAAAGAATGTAGCACAACAGCCAATACATGCCTTGAATGCACATGTCTAAAGTAGAGGATTCAAACAGACGATCCTTACAGTTAAGACTTAGATTCCTCCATCTATAAATGTAGTCAATGACAAATTCTTTAGCCCATTAGCATGAATTAGTAAGCTTTATCATGCTAAAAATTTGATAGATGTTGTACAAGCAATTAAGGAACTCACGTTCTAATTGTTCCCATCATCAATAGTGCCTGGTTCTAAGTTTATATACCAGTCAAAAGCATTTCCCTTGCTTGACCTTCAAATCACTATAGCTAGCAACATTGTTGCAAGTTTCTATAAAGTGAGCCACATGCTACTTTA
Source organism: Mallotus nudiflorus (assembly GCA_947683625.1). Classification (NCBI taxonomy): domain Eukaryota; kingdom Viridiplantae; phylum Streptophyta; class Magnoliopsida; order Malpighiales; family Euphorbiaceae; genus Mallotus; species Mallotus nudiflorus. The sequence continues at coordinate 280,750 of CANTUR010000647.1, forward strand.
GATTGCCTTTACCATCAAACTACTAAAACATTGGAGGTTGATCATTAGCAAGCACTTTCATCAAATCAATACTCTAAGACTATGGCTTGTCATATGTGTATGAAGGTTGATTAACACCTTCCACTTAACCTTTGACAACCACCTTAACAAGGTCCTTTTATTGATCTATAATTATAGATCCATTAGTAAGCACTTAGGTAGGCTTTAATGCTACACCAGAAGTGGAACCAATAGCAGCAATAGGAAGTTGCATAACTTCTTTATTCTTTTATTGTGAATCATCAGTGACCACAACTCCCTTTTCAGTTAAGCCATCAACATTCTTCATCAAAGGGGCAATTTTCTCATCTTTTTCTTTGAATAAGTTGATAGGGGCTTCCAAGATCTTGCTCATCTTGGCTACTTGCTCCTCCAAAAAGGTAGTGCTTGTCATTATAACACCCATGACATCAAAAGAGTTATGTGGAGAGGTTAATGCATTGTTACCATGAGTGACATTATTGTTCGTGGATGAATCAAGACTCTCAATTTTTTATAAAGATTGAGCAAGAGTCACCACTTCCTTAGCTGATGGTGGAGAGATGAACACACTTTAAAGTAAAGGAATAGTGTGTGCACAAATGTCCTCAATCAACCTTTCTTTAATGATGGCTTTTGGACCAGCATTAGTAGTGCCTCACAAAGTGAAGGGAGTAGTGCCTTGGATTGACAACCACTATTGTTGTTGTTTAAAGCCATGGATCTTGATTGTTGAATTTTTATGAAACTTTGTAGGAAAGCGATGAAAGGTAGAGAGGTCCTACTAGGTGTACCAAAAATTTATTTCCACAAATTTCTTATCCTAAAATTAAGAAACAAGAAAATAGTAACAAGTATTAATTTTTGAATTTTATTAGAATAAATAATGGGATACATTCTCTAATATAAATCTCTACAAGTGTAAAGATTGGATCCTTTGATGCTTTCCTTTGTCAATAATGGATTAAGGGTGTGAAAAGCTTATTCTTGAATCCATAGAAGATTTCTCCTTTGATTTTGGTGAAGAAGATGGGTTGAATATGTAAATAGTGATGAACACCATTTGAAGACTTATGCTTGGATATTTAAAGACTTGTACTTGGAGATTTGAAAACTTGAACACCTTTTAATTTGTAGATGTATAAGTCTTGATGATTTGATTAGAGTTGTCTCGGCGCTTAGAGAGAATTTTGTAGAGCTTTACTTGATGCATTGATTGTAGAATTCAGACAGCTTGAAACTTGATCTTCTATTCTTTTGTCCCCTCAAATGAACCACATGCACTCCTATTTATAGAGAATTTGAGGAGGTGCATTTATAGTATATTTCTTTATAGGGAAAGAATATATATTTTCTACTTAATTAGAAAATAATATATTCTCTTTGTATTTTAGACAAGAATATATTTTCTTTAACTCTTGCCATTTACAAAAAAATACACATATATTCTCCATATATTTTTATATTTTGCCTTATATGGAGAATAATATATTCTTTGTATTTTTTTTTATTTGGCAATTGACATATTAAATATTATTGGACTTTTATTTGATTAATTAATTAATTTAAAATTAGTTATCAAATAATTTTACTAACCCAATTGAAATAAACCCAAACTTTATTAATGGGTTTCAAAAATTCATATGTCTACAACCTAAACTAAGCTAAATAATACAAATAAAAGTTTGATCACCAAATAATAGCAATTTGAATCTTTGTACCTAAATTGATACTAGTTAAATTTACTGATGGTGGGTGCAGTTTATTCCATGTGCAGAATCTTTTGCCTCCTTTGGATAGATCAATTTTACTTTATTATGGATAGCAATTTAGGGGATAGAGAGGGAGGGAGGGAGGGATTGCATATCAGAAATACATATGTGTGTGTGTGTGGTTGGGATGTTTGCTCATGATATTCATCATGCACTTATTAGTGATTTGAAAGATATTATTTTGGATGGGACTAAATACTGCTTGAAGTATGACTTTTTAATGATACTTGAATAACCCATTTCGTGCATAAATTTTATTACTCTAATTATACATATGGAAAAATAAAATTTAAAAAAATATTTTTAAATTCTAATTTTATCATTGATCTAAATTTAAAATTTAACTTTTAAATACTTTCATATACTTTTATGAACCAAAATGCACCACTTGTTATATGTTCCTTGTCATTTTTCGCACATGTCTCTCATTCAGGGAATTTAAAAAAAAAAAAAATTCCAGCTACTCATCTGAATATATATATATATATATATATGGTGGAATATTAATTTTTTTTTTTTATCATTTCCATTTGATGTAAAAAAATTTCTTAAAAACTAATATACACTCTAGTGATAAGAAATTTAAATTTTAAGTAAAGTCTCTAATTTGAGTTTTATCTAGGGAGAAAATAAATGTTAGAAGAGTTTTACCTTCTTATAGATCCACCTAATTTGAATTTTCAAATGCTCAGAATTTTTATAACTATTGGAGATTGAAAGTATCATATGTCAAAAATATATATACAAAATAAATATATTTTTTAGTATAAATATTTATTTTCTAATATGAAAAATAAATTAATAGAAAAAGTTCAATTTTGGGGAAAGAAATTATAATGCACTGTAAAGAATTTAATTGAATTTTACAAAATAAAATTCTCTCTTGCAATTTTTTACAGTAATAAAATTTTAATCCAAATAAATATTATTAGTCATTGAAATAAAAATTTTTTTTATTACTCTTTATTAATCAGTAAGTTGATACTTGATTCATGATAATATTTATAGTCTCTCTAGTCATTGATTAGGTATATGCAAACCTATATCGAGTTGATTGAGAAAAAGAAAAATTATCTTGATAAATTTTGTATTTTTCCGTATTTTTAAATAAATTAAATAATTGATTTATTACTTTTTTCTTTTTCCAATTAATATGGCATCAGTAATAGAGGAAGATTATATGGTCGCTAAAGGCCCTGTGTACCATATATTACATTATATTCAGTTCACACAAAGAGATAAGAGTTATATATGGGATTTGGCTTAAAAATCATTCAAATTGTGCAGTCATACTCATGGCCGACGTCAACATGGTGACATCCTCAAGTTGACGTAGCTATATAATATATCAGTTATTTTTATAAATATAATATATCAGAGTTGATGCTCACATTTTTCACCCTCAATTTGATTCACAATAATAACAATGATGAAGATGGGATAAAATCAAATATGTTATTGCAAATTGGCGGTGTTATAATAATTGATATTTTTATAGATGAAAATTAAAAATTTTTAATTTTAATTTTTTATATTTATTATTCATTAATATCGATAGAAATTTAGAAATTTTGTAACTTTTATAATAAGAGATAAGTATAATTATCTTTTATTTTGTTGTGTATGGCCTATTAGATTCCTAGAATTAAAAAAGAAACATTAATCTAACACCTAAAATCATAAAACATGTGATTTATCTAAACACATTACTTTCTTACTAAGAATCTTCATTTACCATATGCTTTGATAGGATACTATCAAAGTCTTTGTACTTTATATAAACTCTACCTCTTAGTTATCTCTGCTAGATGTTGTTGTTATCTTGGTATCTTAGTTATCCTATATATATTGTAACGTATAGCTGAATACATAAGAGAGGTTTTTCACCATTCCTATAACAGGTTCATGGTATCAGAACTTCATTAAATCTAATAACCATCTAATTCCATTGTTGACAATTCAAGCTCAAATACTTCTATCACACTAGCAGCGCCTCCATTCAATCGCTTCCTAACATTGCCCATCAATTACACGTGAAGTTAAATTCTACTAATTGTCTACTATGGCAAGCTTAATTGCTACCATTGTTCAACAGTTATGACCTTTCAAGCCATATTGATGGCTCTTTTGTTTTGCCACCACTAACACTTGAGAGTGGATAGATCAATCCAGCCTTTTAGAACTGGTTTCGTCAAGACCAACTCGTGTTGAGTTGGATAGTGGGTTCCATCTCTGAAGCATTCATACCCCAAGTCGTTGGTGCCAAGACTGCCTTTGAAGCATGGGATAAATTAGCCAGCTCTTATGTTGTTGGTTCTAAAGCTTAGGCAAGAACAATAAAATCTCATTTTTTTCGTCTTACAAAAGAATCATCAGAAACCATTGCCCAATACACTCAGCGGGCCAAAGTCATGTTTGATCAACTCGCTACCCTTAACAACCCCATTTCAGATTTTGATCTTGTCCAAATGATTCTCAATGGGTTGAATGCATCTTACAGGCCATTCATTTGATCATTACAACATAGGGCAGAAGACTTTACTTATGATGAGTTATATGGTATTTTACTTTGTGAAGAACAAATCTTTAAAACGATATGAACATTATTGTAGCACTATCTACCCATGTCGCTACCACTCATAATTGTGGAGGTCGCTCCTCTTTTGGAACTTGCTATCGTGGAGGTAGTTTCACACATGGCAGGGGTCGCCAATGGAATGATGGTCATTGCCAAACTCCACATCATGTTTTGGATAATTCATATTCTGATAGTTATATTCAGTGCCACAATTGTTCCAGGTTCAGTCACTTTGCTCATCAGTGCCCAATACCAAAAATAAAGGGAATGCAAAAAACACCAACCTCCTCACACTTCCATCACAAGCTCACCTCTAACCTTGCTACTTTTACATCTAATCCTAGTCATCAACAGTGGATTCTTGACAATGGTGCCACCCATCATCTCACCTCTAATCTTGACAATTTTTCACTCCATTATGATTACACTGGTGATGATGTCATCCGAATTGGCAATGGTAAATCTCTTTCCATTATTCACAAAGGCAATGCTCTTGTTCATACCTCAAATCATTCTTTTGTCTTGATTCCTATTCTTCGAGTTCCTGATTTATGCAATAATTTATTATCTGTTTATTCTTTCTCTAATGCTAATAATGTTTCAATTGAATTTTTCCCTGATCATTTTCTTATTAAGGATATCCCAATGAGGAGGCTCCTTCATTCTGGCCCAAGTGCTAATAGCTTGTACTCTCTTCATTTGCAATTTCTGAAAAGTTCAAGCCCACAGTCTACTGCATTTCTTGCATCTACTTTTAATCCATGGCATAATATTTTTGGTTATGCTAATAATGTCACTATTCAAAAAATAATAAATATATTTCATTCACTTACTCATTCCAATTCAAGTAGTTTGGCTTGTCATGCTTGTAATATTAGCAAGAGTCATCGTCTACCTTTTTCTTTATCTCATTACAAAGCACAAAAACCATTAGAGTTAATTTTTTCTGATGTCTAGGGACCTTCCCCTATTCTTGCAATAAATGGTAGTCGTTACTATATGCTATTTTATTATCATTATAGTAAATATACTTAGAGTTATTTTCTTCAGTTTAAATATGAAGTTCTTAATGTTTTCATTAAATTTAGACATCTTGTAGAAAAATATTTTGAGTGTTCTATTAAATCTTTTTTGGCTGATTGAGGAGGTGAGTTTCAAGCCTTAACCTTTTATCTATTAGAAAATGAAATCACTCAAAGAAGTTCTTATCCCAAGACACTCGAACAGAATGGGTGTGCTGAACATAAACATAGACATGTTGTTGAAACTGCTTTATCCTTGTTGCACCATTCTCATGTACCCACACACTATTGGACCTATGCCTTTGCTACAACTGTTTACATAATTAATCGCCTCCCTACACCCATCTTACAATATAATAATCCCTTCACCACTTTATTTCACAAAGATCCAGAATATATGCAAATGCACACATTTGGGTGCCTTTGCTACCCTTGGCATAGACCCTATAGTGCCCACAAACTTTCTCCACCATCACAACGTTGTGTATTTATAGGATATAGCAAAATTCATAAAAGGTTATATTTTTCTAAATTTAAATTCTTTAAAGTTCATCGCCTTACATCATGTCTTGTTTTATGCTTAGGAATATCCTTTTTGGATAGCTTTAAAGGTAGCATTCACTAATAAGGATTCCATTCTTTTAACAATTTTTCTCCTACAAACCATTCCTTTAACCATTAATCCCTCTACCATACTCCAACTGACACCAAATTCCTCACCTATATCAAACCAAAGTCCTTCTCCTATCTAAACACTATTATCCAATTCATCTCTACATCCTACCAACCAAATGCAAACTCAACACTATCCCACACCTTTGTCCTTATCCTATACCAGTCCCACCCCTCCTTATCCTACATCTAATAACACTACCACCATGTTAACAACACCCTCTATAGTTATTAATCTTACCTGATACCCAAATCCATCACAATCCCAAATAACAAGAATGCATCCCGTGGTGAAAAAACACAAATGAGCTCCACTAAACCTAAAACTTTTCTTTCATCTCTCTACAAATACATTGAACCGTCGTGTTTTACCCAAGCAGTTTGATGTGCACATTGGCATCAAGCAATGAAGGATGAGTATCATGCTATGCTCAAGAATGATATATAGAAGTTGGTACCATCTTCCCCAAAGCAAAGTTTAATTGGTTCCAAATGGGTGAATTGCATTAAAGACACCCAAATGGTACTGTTGATCACTACAAGGCTAGATTAATAGTAAAAGGGTATCATTAATGCTCTAGCATTAACTTTACAAAGACCTTCAACCCTGTGGTTAAGCATTCTTCCATCCTTCTTATTTTGTCTATGGCTTTAACTTTCGATTTGCAAGTAAAGCAACTAGATGCATCAAACGCCTTCTTGTATGGTGCCTTGGATGAATAAGTCTTCATGAAAAAACCTCAAGGTTATGTGCATCCACTCTTCCCCACTCATGTTTGTCAATTAAAGAAGTCCATCTATGGCCTTAAATAAGCACCAAGGCAATGGTTCAAATGTCTTACCAATAATCTTTTGTCTTTAGGATTCACAAGCTCCAAAATTGATAACTCCTTGTATTTTTATCATCATGGGTCAGTTCATCTATACTGTCTCATTTATGTCGATGATATATTACTCATAGGTACAGATTCCACATTCATGTCCACCGTCATCCATTCTCTTCAACAACATTTTGTAATCAAAGACTTAAGTTCTGTTTATTATTTTTTGGTCCTTGAAGTTGTCAAAAAGCCCACAAGTATGCTTCTTCATAAAAAAAAATATATACAAGAGCTATTACAGAAAAAAATGATTGATGCTAATCTGGTCTCTACACCTTCTTCCACCAACTACAAATTTTTGGCTGCTGGCACCCCCTATTCAAATCCTTCTTTCTATTGAGGCATTGTAGGTGGACTACAATACATATGTGTTACTCAACCAGACCTCTCTTTTTTTGTGAACAAGGTGTCACAGTACATGCATGCACCAACTAATGACTACTGGTAGGCTGTTAAACGCATATTGTGCATTGGTTATGCTCTCTCTTGAAAGAACTACAGCTTCCTTTTCATACACCTACATTGTGGTGTGATGATCTCAGTGTTACCTATTTAACCTTCACTCCTATCTTCCACTCTCATTCTAAGCATCTCGAGATTGATTTTCAATTTGTTTGAGATAAGGTCTCCACTAATGCCATACAAGTTCGCTATCTCAGCTCCAAGGATTAGATTGTTGATATTCATACCAAGTAATTATTGAAGGCACAGTTTCAACATCTTTGAAACAAGTTGTCTATGCACTCTTCCCCTATACAACTTGAGGCAAAGTGATAAAATGCTATCAAAGTCTTTGTAATGTATATAAACTTTATCTCTTAGTTATCTCTATTAGATGTTGTTGTTATCTTGATATCTTAGTTATCCTATATATATTATAACGTACAACTGAATACATAAGAGAGGTTTTTCACCATTCCTATAATAGCTCATGCTTCTCATAAAACTTTTTTGTAAATTTAAATTTAATGTATACGATATAAATAGAAACTTAATAGAAATTCTACACAAAGTATAGGTGTTTAAATAAATAAATAAATAATAAAATCATATATATCATAATTCAATGGAGAGTTTAGCTTTGGAGTTCATGGTCATAGTCAAATTAATTGAGCTTGGAATGAAAGAAGAATAAGTGAATTATCAAATTTAATTGTCTCTATATCGATACCTTGCAAAAACACTAGTTGGTGTTTACCAAACTAATATTTGTCTCTTATTATCACTGTAGAACTGTAAATATTTATATATTAATAATTAATTCAAAAAAATAAAAAAAATTAACATTAGTCTTTTCTTGAAATTTTACAAATCTAAAATGAATAGGTAAATTAGTCCAAAGTGCAGTTGAATATTCTATTTGGGTGTCCATTCAAATTCACAATAAAATTGACATAATCCAATCTTTAATGTGTTTTGGAAAAACCATCAGTTATATCTTAAATTTTGAACCAATTATCAATTGAATTTTACTTTATTACTTTATAAGCCATTTCAATATGTTCCTTCAACCTTATAAATCATGTTAATTTTATCCAATTTTATTTAAAATACTTAATTATATTTCTACAAATTACTTTTAGATCCTACAAAACAAATTTGACACTTATTAAATTTTTAATCCTATTTTTTCTATAAAAAAATAAAATGGAAGAAAATATTTTTAAATTTTAATTTTGTCACTCCTAATATAAATTTAAATTAATTTCTAAATATTTCATAAATTTTTATGAACCAAAATGCACTACCTATTTTATTTTATATATGCATTTCATACAAATGCTCGAAATCATATTTTATAATAAATAATTAAATGCAAAAAGATTTTGGGTAGAGGATCAGAGTAGAAGCCTAGAATTTTTGTAACCTCAATCATTGAACCTCACTTGCCAATAGGCTCACTTAAATCTAAGAATATTCCTCTTTTCCAATTTGATAGTGGACTAGCCCTAAGACACTAAGTCAACTGAGCTTCTACAGTCTCACTATTGGCTTGACTAGCCTCGAGACACTGAGTCAACCAAGCTCCCGCAGCCACACCACTCTCTATTCACACTCTCGATAATCATTTTACCCATATCTCATATCAATGAAAAATTTCATAGTCTAGCATCTAACATACTACTGTGCAACAGTCCTAATGTAGCCCACTAGGCAGCACATTTTACAACTATCTTTCAAAATAATATTTCATAATTAAAATAATGAAAATCATATATTAAATATAAGTAAACAAATAAATATTCACCTTTATATATATGCAAACATATATATAATAAAAATAACAATTAACATTTAATGCAAAATAGCATGATAAAATTCATATTTATTAAAAATACATATGTCAATAATATTTTTAACATGCAATGCATACATATAATAATAACTCACAGGTGGAATGCGCTCATTTATGATGACTCAATTGACCTTGTCCTATAAGCTTGGGTCTTAGCCCAGCTATAGGGAAAAATAATAAGGATTAAAATCCTAATCTTATATATTCTGGATTTCTAGAGAAAACTCGATCTAAAACTCGACTCTAAAAACACTCAAAACTTGACATAGACTTGATGTCACATTTTACGAGAAATCTATTAAAATTTTGACAGAGTTTTCTTTGTAAAAAGAACATCTCTCTACTAAAAGTAGAGTCATTCTTGCACAAGAGCACACTTTAAAATATTCCCAAGCTCAATATCTCAGGTTGGCTCCCCAAACTACAATCTACGCTCAACCGAGACCTAGCATAGCAAAATATAAAATAAAATAATATTTTTTCTCAAATATTCAATATATCATAAAATTCAATTTACTAACAAAATTTAATTTATTTATATAATAAAAAAATAAAAAGGTAATACATTTTCCAAATAAATGATAAAATTGTTGTTATAAATAATATTTTGCTAATAAATCCATTAATGGAATAAAATTTCCATTTTGCAAATAAATTAGCATAAATTCTAAATAATTATTAAAATCACTTATTAATATCATTAAAATAATAAAATGCTCATTTAGGCTCAAAGATAATAAATAAATTTAATTTTCATATATTTCCCAAAATAACTACTAAATAATTAATAATTGGAAACATAATTATAAAAATTATTTCCATACTTTTATTATTTAAAAATAGTCTAAAATAGTGTAATTATCAACAATTTTAATTAAAATTAAATAATTCACCAATTTGTAATAATTTTCCAAAAACACATTTTTATACATAACCTTAAAAAATTTATATCTCAAATTCTATACATAATTTCACAAAACTACCTTTATAAAGTTTACTCAACATAATTAATAGAATTTATTAAAAATTTAAAATTTTTTGGGCCGAAAGAGTAAAATGAACAGTAAGCCAAAACTGAAAAATTCAAAAAATTTAGAAAAATAAATAAAAATCACATTCATAAAGATCAAGACTTCAATTACATTTAATCTCAAAGAAACTTTATCCAATTAAATCGAATTCAAGCTCAAATTAAACAAATAACTAAAAATTAACCTAAAATTAATTACTCAAAATCGAGGTCATTACCAGCTCAGATAAAAAAAAATTTGATTGAGGGGAAACAATACTCAGGGGGAGGATGTTCAAAAAAGACTAATGGCATTACTTGAGGTGGCTGAAAACGTCACCAATGATTAAGAGGAAAGAAGAGGAAGAGGAAGGAAAGGGAACAATTAAGTGGTGGAGGCAAGCTGTTGTCAACATCTAGGAACTTCCGGTGATGATGTGGCAATTGGAGTGGCAGTGGCAAGTGGCTGGTGGCATTGGTATCATGCAGGGAGAAGAAGGTAAAGAAGAGGAAGGAAAAGAAAAAAAAGACAGGGAGGGGGAAAGGAAAAAAAAAATCAAATCTAACACTTTTTTTATAATATAATACAAAATAATGATTTTAAAAATAATAATATCTCTTTTTAATTATTCTCACCCTATATATATATATACACACACACACACACACACACACTTAACAATTAATCAAAATTTAATAAAACTACACAAATGATAATAATCTTATAAATAATCAAATAATATGTAACACTAATTAATTCCACATTTAATATAATAATTAATTAAAAATTTGGGTTATAACAATTTTCCCCGTTACAGAAATTTATCCTTGAATTTTAACAACTGAAAAGAAAATACAGGGTTTTACTGGTGAATAAGATAGGGATATGCTACCTGCATCTCTGCCTCAATCTCCCATATGTGCTCTTATATATTGTTGCTCCTCTATAAGACTTTGACAATCAGAATCTGCTTAGAATGCAATTGTCAAAGTTAATAGTCAATAATGGCAACTGGTTCTTTCTCGTACATCAAATCTTCATTCACTTCCACACTCTAGGGTTGTAAAAAATGCAAAGGATCCGAAATATACTTCTTGAGCATCAAAACATGGAACACTATATACAATTGAGACAAATTCAAAGGCAAATCTAATTGATATGCAACAATACCAACTCTCTCCAATATCTCAAAAGGCCCTATGTATCTCGATGCTAAGTTTTCCTTCTTGCTAAATCTCATAACACTCTTCATTAGTGATGCCTTTAAGAATACATAGTCTCTAACTTAAAATTCCACATCCTTGCACTTTGGGTATGGAGCTATTTCCAATCTCCTTTTGGTCAAAGCGACCTTCTCGGACATGTCCTAGATAATTTTCAGTCCAACTAGCTCTCTATCCTTGACTTCATTCCAACATAGAGGAGATCTACACTTCCTTCCATACAAAGCTTCATATGGTGTCATCTCAATATTGTTATGGTAGCTATTATTATAGGCAAACTCTACTAATGGCAGATGATCATCCCAACTGCCTCTAAGATCCATTACACACATTCTCAACAAATCTTCAAGTGTTTGGATCATTCTCTCAGACTGACCATCCGTTTAAGGATTGAAAGTAGTACTGAAGTCAAATTTGGTACCCACTGCTTCTTGCAACTTCTTCTAAAATTGAGAGGTAAACACTGAACCTCTATAAAAAATAATAGAAATAAGCACCCCATAAAGACACACAATATTCTTGATGTATAACCTAGCCAACTTGGCCATTGAAAAAGTAGCTTTAATTGCCAGAAAGTGAGCTGACTTGGTTAAGCTATCCATTATCATCTAGATGGAATCGTATCCATCCTTTGAATGAGGTAACCTTATCACAAAATCCATAGTGACTCTCTCTCATTTCCACTCAAGAATCGGAAGAGATTGAGGCTTCCCAAAAGGCTTATGATGCTTTGCTATCATTTGCTAACAGGTCAAGCACTTAGAAATAAATTTAGCTATATCTTTCTTCATTCCATCCCATCAGTAAAGATCCTTAATATTATGGTACATTTTAGTGGAACCAGGATATACACTATAGGCTGAAAAATGAGGTTCTTCTAATATCTCTTCTCTAAAATTATCCACATCAGGAACACACAATCTCTCACTGATCTATAGCACACCTTTATCATCAAGATTAAAATCAGTGAACTTCCCTTCGTGAACTTTCTCCATAAGCTTAACCAAATCAGGATCTCAACTCTGACCTATTTTGATCCTATCCCTCAATACTGATCTAACTCTAAACTGAGCTAATAATCCTCCTGACCTGGTCATCTTCATCATCAACTATTGATCCACTAACTTGTGAATCTTTTGGATCAACAGTCTCCTCTCCACACTAATGTGAGTAAGACTACTCGAGGACTTCCTACTTAAGGGATCTGCTACCACATTAGCCTTGCCTTGATGGTATAAGATATCATAGTTATAATCCTTCAAAATTTCTAGCCATCTCTTCTGTTTGAGATTCAAATCTCTCTACTAAAAGATATACTTCAGACTCTTATGGTCAGTGTAGATTTCACATGTTACCCCATATAGATGATGCCTCTAAATCTTAAGAGGAAAGATTATAGCGGCCATCTCTAGGTCATAAGTAGGATAGTTCTGCTCTTGCTTCTTCAACTATTTGGAAGCATAAGCTACAACCCTTCCATTTTGCATTAACACATAACCTAGGCCAACTTTGGAAGCATTACAGTACATAGTGAACTTGTCTACTATATTGGGCAAAGTCAATACTAGAGTTGTAGTTAACTTCTCCTCTAATAGTTGGAAGTTGTTCTCACATGCATCTGACCATATAAACTTCACATTCTTTTGAGTTAGGCATGTCATAGGTGCTATAATCTGATATAATGCAAATATGCATAATTTTTTAGTGTAGTTTAGTTTTAATTTTATTTGATTTTTGCTATATTTGTGTGTTTATTTGGTTATGCATGTGTTATCTTTATTTCTTTGTTCTTATGGTTGATTGTGTGTTTTATACATGTTTTTAGTCTTAAATTATGCTTGGAAAGGACTTAGGATTGTTTATAATGAAGTATGAAGCTTGTGAAGTCAAGTTAGAGACTTAACAAAGAGTGTCAAGTCATCACCATGGGAACGAGTCATGATAGAGAGTATTGGTGATGAGTCGTCACTTGGTGCCGACTTATCACAGAAGCTTATTATGAGCCTTAAAGATTGTCGACTTGCCACTTGGTGCCGACTCGTAACAGAAGCAATTGGTGATGAGTCGTCATATAGGGATGAGTCAGTGCCAATAAACCTTTTCAACACACCCCTTCATTCTTGCATCCTTTCAAAGGAACACGAATTGCAACCTTTAGAAACCTATAAATATATGTGTTTTTCCATGTTTTAAAGAGAGAATGAATAAGTATTATTACTAAGTTTTAGTTTAGAAATCATTGAAAAGAAGTTCTAGTTTTAAAGACTAATTTGAAGAAGACAAAGTCAAGAAGCAAGAGAGGATTATTCTACATCAAGCAATTCTATAAGACATAGTAAAGGATTTTATTCACTCAATTTCTTCTTTATTCATCTTTCTATATTGTGTTTAATTTTCTCTTATGGATTTTCTATCATGTATTTTGGCTAAGTCTTTGTATGAGAATTTCAACGAACTATTAAATAAGAACTATATTTCTATCCTTTGCTATTTATTATTTGACTTCAATTAGTGCAAATTATATTATGTTTGCTTGATCATCATATGTAACTTGTTAATCAAACTATTTATAATGAGAATTGGAGTAATTTGGTGGATATATAATTGAAATTACTTGAGAATTGAATATCACATGGAGACAAGGAATTCATCTTAAGGGAATAAAAAAATTAGTATAATATATTTATTGATTTTCTTTTACCTCTACATTTCCATGAGAATAAATGTGGATACTAAGAGGAAATACCTCTAATTGACAATGAGAATTGCTTTTGAAGACTACAAAATAATTTCCAATCAATATATTGTATAATAATTATGTTTAAAGTTTTTATTAATTCTAAATTATAAATTCTCTCATGTATATATTTTGTTATAATTTCTTATAAGAATTTCTAGTAATTAGTAAGTGAGTTAGATTCTTTTTATTTGTTACATTATTTATTACTATCTTGATATTACTTTGCCTATTCATTTGAGTATCTATTCAGTTAATACAAAGTTCAAATTCCCAAGTGTTCGACACCTAACTTGCTCTATGCTGAGTCCTAGAGACTAGGGTATACAATTTGACCTGCTTCAAATTTTGGCGTCATTGCCGAGGGAATTTGTTTAAATAACTTTATTAATTTAAGGTAGAGAAAGGTTGTTTTAGGCCTTATTTTTATTTTTATTTTTATTTTTTTTATTTTTTTATTTTTTATTTATTAATTTTTATTTACTTGATTGTGAATTTACATTTTAAAGTGCTTACTAGAAATACTAGTGATAATAATATGTACTTTAATCCTGAGATTGATTTAACTATATGTACTTTACGTAGGGAACAAAGGCAAAGAAGAGTGAAATAACCGAATTTGAATAACATGGCTAAATATGAAGAAGAACATCAGGCAGTTTTACAATGCCCGATATCTCAGGCAGTTTCAATGGGATTGTGGCTCCAACCATTGCTAATAACAATTTTGAAATCAAGCCAAGTATCATCCAAATGGTGCAAAAAAATTAGTTTAGAGGCTTACAACGAGAAGTTCCTTATGCCCACATATTAACTTTCTTTAATGTGTGTGCAACTTTCAAGATCAATGGTGTAACGGATGATGCAATATGGCTCAACCTATTTCTATTCTTGGTCAGGGATAAAACACAACTTTGGCTTGCTAGTTTCCCAAATGAATCAATCAGAACCTGGGACCAATTGAAGCAAACATTTCTGCATAAATATTTCCCACCATATAAGACAACTAAGTTTCGCAATGAGATCACTACTTTCAAGCAAAATGGAAGTGAAACAATCTATTCAGCTTGGAAGAGGTTTAAGGAAATCCAAAGGTAATGCCCACATCATGGCTTACTGGATTGGATGATTCCTCAAATCTTATACAATGGTTGATGGATGAGAATAAAAATATTATGAATGCAACTTCTGGTGGAATGGATGGATAAAGTAGCTAGAGAAGCCGTTACTTTGCTTGAAGCACTTACATCTCAAGGGTACATGGGTGATGAAACAACTATGGAAAAAGCAAAAGGATTTTTTAAGCTTGACACAATTAAAATGCTGAATGCAAAAGTATATGCTCTCACCAATTTGGTAAGCAGAACTCAAATTAATTCCTTAAAAAGCACTAATGCTATTTATGAGTCTTATGGAGGATCTCATTCATACTCTCAATGCAATATAAGTACAAATGAGGATGTGAACTATGTGCAAGGAGGTTTTAACTAAAGAATGGGGTTGAATTCCAACACTTATAACCCCCAATGGAGGAACCACCCTGGATTCTCATGGTTAAACCCATCCTCTCAATTAAACCCTCCATATAACCCAAATAACAAACCTCAAAACCCACCTGGACTTCCCATGAAACAATAAACCTTTAATCCTACCCATCCTAAACCTACCCTTGACACTCTTATAGAGAAATTTGTCAACCAATAAATGACCATAAACAAATAAAATGAGGAGCAACCTAAGTAGATAAACTCTAAACTTGAATAGCTTGCTACTCATAACTGCATCCTTGAAAACCAAATTGCACAACAAGCCTCTTCCTCCAATACTAAACCTTTATGAAAGTTTCCTAATCAATCGGAGTATAGACAAAAAGAGTCTTGCTAAGCAATTACTTTGCAAGGAGCTTGAAAAGGATCTCAATAAGACTAAGAAAGTGGTTGATGATGATAATGAGGTAGAGATTGAGGAAGTGTTTGTTAGGAGTAAAAATGATGGTGACTATGCTAAGAAAGGTAATAAAGGAGATGCCAAACCACCTAAGGATGATGAACTAAAGGTAGATGTTAAAACTCTTCCTTTCCCTAAAAGGTTCATAAGGTATAACCTAGACAAGCAATTTGGCAAATTCTTTAATTATCTTAAGGAAATTACTATCACCATACCATTTCCGGATGCCATTAGAGAGATGCCAGCTTGGGGTAAATTTTTGAAGGATATTATTAGCCATAAGAGCAAGCTTGAAGATTATGGTTTAGTTTCTCTTATTGAAGAATCCAAGGCTATGTACTTCAAGTCTCCACCAAAGCTTAAGGATCTTGGTTCCTTTATGGTTCCTTATATGATTAGAGGCACTCATTTTAATAAAGCTTTATGTGATATTTTGCTAGTATTAGCCTTATGCCTTACTCTATTTATAAAAGGCTAAATTTATAAGAACTTAAACCTACCAATATATGTTTGACCATGGCAGACAAATCTATTACATATCAACTTGGCATTCTAGAAAATGTGCCAAAAAATTTGTAATACTAGCTCACTTTATTGTGTTGGAGATGGAGGAAGATCTTGAGATCCCAATTTTGTTTGGGAGACCATTTTTTATGATAGTAAAAGCAATTATTGGTATGAAGAGAGGAAATATCACATTAGAGGTGGATAATGAATGTATGGAGTTTGATGTACTGAAGATTATGAAGTCAACACCAATAGAAGTGGCAAGTAGAATTGATTTTATTGATGTTATTAATGAATGCATTGAAGAAGTAATTCATGAATGTTTAAAGCAAGACCCTATATAGTCATACATGATGCAAGAAGTTAACGAGCAAATCTTGGAAGTGACTCTATATCAACCTTCTTATAGGACATCAAGATTTGAACCTTTAAGGAGAGAGGATGAACCACAAGTTACTACATCAAGTGAAGAAGTCAAATTGGAGCTCAAGCCCTTACCATCAAATTTAAGATATGCATTTCTTAACTCTAACCTTAAATTTCCTTTTATTATGAATTCATCCTTGCCTAGTGATAATGTTGATGCTTTATGTGATGAGTTTCTTACTATAAAAATGCCATTGGTTCTTCTGTAAATGATTTAAAAGGTATTGGTCCTAATGTGTGCATGTATAGAATTCTTTTAGATGACAACACTAAGCCTTCCATTGAAGGTCAAAAGTGACTAAACCCCACTCTTAAGGAAGTGGTGAGAAAAGAGGTAACTAAGTTGCTTAATAATGGAATCATATATTCCATTAGTGATAGCAAATGGGTGAGCCCCATTCAAGTTGTTCCAAAGAAAGGAGGCTTAACTATTGTTAGGAATGAATCTAATGATTTGATACCTACTAGAATTATCACGGGATTGCGTATGTGTATTTACTATAGAAAATTAAATGAAGCAACTAGGAAAGATCATTTCCCATTGCCTTTTATTAACCAAGTCCTTAAGAGACTAGCTAACTTTTCTTACTTCTGTTATTTGGATGGGCTCAGTGGATTTTATCAAATTTCTATTCATCTTGAAGATTAAGCTAAAACCACTTTTACATGTCTAAATGACACTTTTTTTAGGCGGATGCCTTTTAGTTTATGTAATACAATGAAAATTTCCAAAGATGCATGTTTTCTATATTTAGTGATTTTCTTGATGATTGTGTAGAGGTTTTTATGGATGACTTTAGTGTATATGGTACTAATTTTTCCAATTGTCTAGAAAATCTCTCTAAAGTTCTTGATAGGTGTATTGAGCATGGATTGGTCTTAAATTGGGAAAAATGTCATTTCATGGCATAAGAGGGAATTGTTCTTAGTCATTTAGGTACAAAGAGAGGCATCAAAGTTGATAAGGCAAAGATAAAAGTGATAGGTAATTTTCCACCTCTGAAGTGTGTTAAGGATATAAGGAGCTTCCTTGAACATGCAGGTTTCTATTAAAGATTTTTCCAAGATAGCAAAGCCATTGTGTAAGTTACTTGCTAAGGATGTTGTTTTTAAGTTTGATGATGCGTGTCTCGATGCATTTGAAACTTTGAAAGGAGCTCTTATTTCTATACCTATCTTGCAACCACCTAATTGGGAGCAGCCATTTGAAATAATGTATGATGCAAATAACTTTACGGTGGGGGCTATTTTAGGTCAAAGAAAGGAAGGCAAGCCTTATGTGATTTACTATGCTAGCAAACTACTTGATGATGCTTGGATTAACTATACCACTATGGAAAAGGAGTTGTTTGCTATTGTTCATGCATTTGATAAGTTTATAACATATCTTGTAGGGCAAAAGGTGATTGTTTATTCAAACCATACTGCTCTTAAGTATCTTCTAAGCAAGAAAGATGCAAAACCTAATTTCCTACGATGGATTTTGATTCTTTAAGAGTTTGATTGGGAAGTGAGAGATAAGAAAGGAAGTGAGAACCTTATTACAGATCACCTATCAAGGCTTAATCAAGATGGATTAGAGAGGAATGATGATGGTGTGCTAATTAATGAGACATTTTATGATGAACATCTATTAAGTGTGGCATCAAAGGAACTTCCATGGTTTGTGGATATTGCTAACTATCTCGTTAGTGGTGTTTTTCCTTATGAGTCAGATTATCGACAAAGGAAGAAATTTTTACATGATATTAAATTCTGCTATTAGGAGGAACCTTTGTATTATAAGAGATGTGCATATGGGTTAATTTAGAGATGCATTCCTAAAGATGAAGCTTAAGATGTTTTGAAACATTGCTATTCCTTGGATGTTGGAGGACACTTTGGTGCAACAAAAATGACATCTAAGGTATTACAATATGGTTTTTAGTGGCTAACTTTATTTAAAGATGCTAGAGAGTTTGTTCTTATATGTGATAAATGTCAAAGAATGGGTAATATTACTAAGCAACATGAGATGCCTTTGAAAGGAATCCTTGAAGTCGAGCTCTTTGATGTTTGGAGTATAGATTTTATGGGTCCATTTCCTAGTTCTTTATACTACAAGTATATCTTAGTCTTGGTAGATTATGTTTCAAAGTGGGTTGAAGCAATACCAACCATTACTAATGATGCTAAGGTTATTAAGAAGATGCTTAAGAAAATTATTTTCCCAAAATTTGGCACTCCTAAAGCATTGATTAATGATGGACGTTCCCATTTTTATAATCATGAGATTGAGGCTCTCTTGAAGAAATATGGAGTGACACATAAGGTTGCTACTCCATATCACCCACAAACAAGTGGGCAGGTTGAGGTAAGTAATAGAGATATTAAATGGATCTTAGAGAAAATGGTGTCTTCTTCATGAAAGGATTGGGCATTAAAGCTTGATGACGCTTTATGGGCATATAGGATAGCCTTTAAAACCCTAATTGGCCTTACTCCTTATCATTTAATATACAGGAAGTCATGTCATCTACCTGTTGAACTAGAGTATAAAGCATACTGGTCAACAAGGGCATTGAATTTTGATTTACAGAAGGTCGGTAGGAAGAGGTTACTTTAACTTAATGAATTGGATGAGTTAAGAATGAATGCTTATGAGAATGCAAAGTTATATAAATATCGTACTAAGTTGTGGCAAGATAAGCATTTATATAAGAAGGGATTTCATGAGGGCGAGTTTATTCTCCTTTATAATTCAAAACTCAAGTTATTTCTAGGAAATTTGAAGTCATGATGGTTGAGTTCTTTTATAGTTATTAAAGTTTATCCTCATGGTGCGGTTGATATTGCTAATGCAAAGGGGGAAATCTTCAAGGTAAATGGACATCGTCTCAAGCCTTACTTGATCGATGAAGCAATTACTCCAAGCTGCTCTATCTCTCTATCTACACCTTAATTGAATCAAGGTGCAGTCAAGCTATAGACCTTTCAATTTAGCATGGTGAGATTACCACTTTTTTTTTGTAATTATATTATATGTCTCTATTTTACATGCTTTTATTTCATAATTATTTCATTTTAGTTCATTTTGTTTAGTTAGAGTTATTACTTTACATTTTTACATTTACTAGCTTTATTAATCATATTACTTTTGAATTTAGATTAATTTCTTTTATTATGTAGTTCATTTTGTTTAATTTTTAGATAATATGTCTTAACATTATTTTTGAATGGAAGGTGATGAGTTGTCACACGTTGATGACTCATAATAGAAAGGTAAGGTGACGAGTCGTCACACATTGATGACTCATAACAAAAAAGTAAAGTGACAAGTCATCACACATGGACAACTTACCACAACATGTGTCAGTGCTGAGTTGACACAATAGTGCTAACTCATGCCTCCTTCCTCACTAATTCCTTAACACATATATACACTTATAACAACCATACTTTCATTAGTTTTCTTTGTTACACATCTTTCATTGTTATTTCATTTATTTTATTCTATTTATTCCCTAACCAAATGAAATTTTTAGAATTGAAAAGTTGTTTCTTTTCCAAGAATAATCATGTCCTTTCACATTCTTACATGCCTTTTCATAATTCTCCATGCCTTTTCACTATCCCATACACACTTAATCTCTTACACCCCTACTACACCTATATATATACCCTTTTTACTATAGATTTTCATATCTATTGCCTTATTTAATATCTCATACATTTTTGTTTCCTCATTATTATATATATATCTCTTTTCTTCTTGCTTATTTATATTCTCTTCTTTACACATTTGCATTTTGGATCTCCCTTTTATTATAAACCCTAACCGAATCACTTCCTTTTTCTCTTCCTATTTTCTTTGTTCTTATTTTCCATTCTCATCTCTTACTCTCTACACATCTATACACTTCTAACTTTAATCAAGTAAGATTCTTAAAATAGGTAAGACAATAGGTTCATTTTCCAAAAGACCACACATTGAGGAGGAACAACAAGAGGAAGAAGAAGACCTTTCACAAACATACAAGGCCAAATTTCTAATCCTTTCCCATGAAGAAGGTGCAAAGTTCACAACCATCAAGTTTAGGAAAATAACGAGTTATAAGTGTATCCCTAACTCTCTTCTAAATGAAATGGGTATGCTTAAATCTTTTAATCAATTGTTGACACAATGTGGCCTTAATAAGTTTTTTTCTATGCATGAAGATACCAATGTGGAATTAACTATAGAATTTTATACTACTTTGGATGTTAATGCTGAAAACTCACAAATTCTAGAATTTCGCATGCAAGGGAAGAAACATCAACTTACTTACACTTTCATGCAATGTGTCTTTGGCTTTAAAAAGGATGGGTTATGTGATCCCCCATCTTCTTTTAGATTGAATGAGTTTTTTATATTTGTAATTGGTTTGCAAACACCACTTAATTCTAGGAAAGGCAAGGCTATGTTTATCAAGGATTTGAAATATTAGTTGCTACATAAAGTCCTTGCATGTGTCATTTTCCATAAAACTGAGTTCAATCACATTTTTGCACAAGAGTTATTCTTAATATGGTGCATTCACAACAAGAAACAAGTCTCTTAGACTTATTGGATATTTAACTAATTGTTGACTTGTGCTTCACACAAAGATGCACCTCTAACGCATGGACATATGATTACTATTGTTGCAAAGGTTTTGAATCTTAACCTTGATAACTATACTCGATTTTTTGAGTGTTGTTATTTTATAAAGCAAGCTTTTATAAGAGGCAAAGTGGTGGATGTTGCATTCTGTTTGATTCCCGCTCATTCACGTTCTTATTAGAGAGGTATTGAGAGACCACCACCGGTTAAGGAACCTCAATAAGAGGCAATGGAGGAGAGTGATCCAGAGGAGGAATTACCCCAATATATACCATTCGGTGATGTTCCTCTCCTAATATATCCCATGTAAAGGGAAGCTGATCGATCTTTAAATGCGACCTCCTATTTGGGATCAAATTCTAGATACGCAGATTACTATGTAGCATCAACTCAATGAGATAGAGTTTCACAACCAATAGCTTGCTCGTCGGCAATGAAAGATAGAGTACAAATTGAATTAATTTTTTGCTTATTCCAGATATCATATCGATTCTCCACCTCCTACCCCTATAGATGACTAAGGGAGTACTTCTTTCCTTTCTTTACTTTTGGTTTTATCACATTGGGGACAATGTGTCATTTTAAGTGTGGGGGATAGGATATTAGTAGTATGTTATTAGTACATCTTTAGTATATATTTGGGATATTGTGTGTGTTTTATGTTTATATTTTTTTATCTATTTTACTAATTTGCATTATCATATATTTCATTATTCTCTTTTATTTAATAAGTAGTATGATAATTGCATTTTACTATTAAAAATTTAATAACATTTCATTTTAGTTGCATAATTTTCCATTTTATGCATAATAATTAATAAATTTAGCATTTAGAAAATATTAGGACATTTAAATAAAATATAGATATAATCATGCATTAATTAAATAAATAAGGAGTTTTATATTTTTATCTAATTTGTATATTATTCTCAATGAGTTTTTATTTTGGTTATAGAAAATTAAAATATCAGGTGTGCAATGCTGAGCAAGAGTCAAAATCAAGAAAGTCAAAGAATATAACACGAGCATGCAAAATTCAGGCTTGAAGAATGCACAGCCATGCAATGCCATGCACGGCCATGCCAAGAAATGAAGGACAAAGCACACGACCGTACAAAGCATCACACGGCCATGCCATTATGAGGCATGCCAAATGCATAACTATGTAAGGCATGACACGGCCGTGTCATCTTTGCATTACAAAATGCACGGCCATGCTCATGGGCACATGGCCATGTCATTCTTTCCTATACTTGTGCACGGTCATGCATAAGGTAACATGGCCATGCTATTCTCTTCACATAAGTGTGCACGGCCGTGCAAGTCCAGCTATGCTTGTACATTTAAGGAATTTCCACTCGGATGCATGCATCACATGCAACCCTATTTCAAAGGATATAAAAGCATCTTAAATAGGGGTAGCAAAAAGGAGAGGAGGCAGAGAGAACATAGCAAAACAGAGAGAGATAGAGAAATAGAGACAAAGAGACAGAAAGATAGAGAAGAGGATTGAAGTAATAGAGACACGAAATAGAGACTATTTCTCCAGATTTTTTTTCTTATATTCATTTATTCCTGTCTTTAATAATTTACATTATGTGTAATTAAACTCTTTTAGAGTTTGGATTCATATAACCAGGATTACTGCTTGTTTGGATATTATTTTATTACAGCTAAATATCATTAGTAAATTTCTCATGTTTTGCTTCATTAATATTGTGTTTAATTTAGGCCTAATTAAATGCATATTAGTGGATAAATTTATGACAATGAAAGTTGCATGATTTGTTAGCTCATAAAACCTGTGATTCTTAGGACCCTTGAACACAAAAGTAGACAAGACCTTAGGGGATTAATAGACTGTTAAGGAACTTAATAAACCTAAGTAATTCATTAGACCATGAGAATAGGTTATGTTTGCTTTAGGTATGCCTGAGTGACTTTCAAAGAAGCCTTAGGAATTTATGAACAACCAACCCTTGACTGAGATTTATTAACTAAATTAACAAAATCCAGTAATTCAAGCAAGTGCCTGGTGAATGAATCCAAGCTCTAGTTTTTAAATCCTAAATTTCTTTAGATATAATCTGTTTACATTAGCATTCTGTTTATTTATTAATTTAATTTTCCAATTTAAAATCATTCATTCTATTAGCTTGTAAGAGATAAGATCACACTTAGTGCTAGAATTTCTCATCTACTTATGGGAATGATACTCACTCATCTTATATTACTTGTAACGAGCTATACACTTAGGAAAACCACTCAACATAGTTATCTTATTAGTCTTTTTTATTTTTATTAACGTTAAGTTTTATGTTATGTTGATGATTGGTTTTCAATGCTCAATTGATAAAAGTTTAAAGTTTCATTTAGTATAAGTTTTAAGTTTATCTTTTTATCTCTTTTTATTATTTCTAAGATCTAAAGAATGCTTTAGTCAACTTACTAACTATGCTTAAGGCTAAAGTGGTAAATATTTAAGCTTAGGTTTTCTAAGAGATTTAAGTAGCCTTAAGGAAACTATAGCCATAATACAAATGAATCATGCTTTTCAGTAATGGATGAGGACTTAAAAAAAAAAGTAAATAATGCTTGTGATGTGATGCATCTTGAGTAAGTTATGTATTATTATGTATGCTCCTTAGTTACATTCATTCAAAAAGAGATGTGTAATATAACAAGTAGATGTATCTCAAGTAAGTTGTGTGTAACTGAGTATACTGCTTAGTTGCATTCATTAAAAAAGAATACATCCAAAAAAAATATATTTATATGTCTATGAATAAAAATGTCTAAAAATTCCATGAGAAAAGTAAGTTGTTATGTATGCTTAACATTCTCTCAAGGGTTGCTTTTGCTTATAAAATCCTAAGTTTGAAGAATGACTATTTTGGTTAAGTATCTTAGTTAGAACTTTGACTTTGCATCCTTGATTTTATTGTTAGTAAATTGAGATAAATTTGTAAACTTATTGCTTATACTATGAAACATGTTTGTTTTATCATTGTTGAGCATTGAAAGTTTAATTATTGAATCACCCTTTTCTAACTTCTTTCATAATTAAAATAACTTGATAAGGTGACTACATTTGTTTGGAGAAGATGAAAATTTTTGTTTACTTTTCCACAAGGACCTTTTCTTACTTAAGGGTAAGAAAGGTCTAAGTGTGGGGGAGTTTGATATAATGCAAATATGCATAGTTCTTTAAGGTAGTTTAGTTTTAATTTCATTTGATCTTTGCTATATTTATGTGTTTATTTGGTTATGCAGGTGTTATCTTTATTTCTTTTATTCTTATGGTTGATTGTGTGTTTTATACATGTTTTTAGGCCTAAATTGTGCATGGAAAGGACTTGCGATTGTTTAGAATGAAGTATGAAGCTTGTGAAGTCAAGTTGGAGACTTAGTAAAGAGTGTCGAGTCATCATCATGGGAACAAGTCATGATAGAGAGTATTGGTGACAAGTTATCACTTGGTGCTGACTCATCACAGAAGCTTGTTATGCCAAGCCTTGAAGATTGCCAGCTCATCACTTGGTACCGACTCATAACATAAGCAATTGGTGATAAGTCATCACGTAAGGACGAGTCGGTACCAATACACCCTTTCAACACACCCTTTCATTCTTCCATCCTTTCAAATGGACATGAATTGCATCCTTTAGAAACCTATAAATATGTGTGTTTAGCTTTGTTTTAAAGAGAGAATGAACAAGTATTATTACTAAGTTTTAGTTTAGAAATCATTGAAAAGTTCTAGTTTTAAGGACTAATTTGAAGAAAGACAAAGTTAAGAAGCAAAAGAGGATTATTCTACATCAAGTAATTCTAGAAGACATAATAAAGGGTTTTATTCACTCAATTTCTTCTTTATTCATCTTTCTATGTTGTGTTTAATTTTCTCTTATTGTTTTTTTATCATGTATTTTGGCTAAGTCTTTGTATGAGAATTACAATGAAAAATTAAATAAGAACCATATTTCTATCCTTTGCTATTTATGATTTGATTTCAATTAGTGAAAATTATGTTATGTTTGCTTGATCATCATATGTAACTTGTTAATCAAAATATTTATAATTAGAATTGGAGTAATTTAGTGGATATTTGAAATTACTTGAGAATTAAATATCACTTGGAGATAAGGAATTCATCTTAAAGGAATAAAACAATTAGTATAATATATTTATTGATTTTCTTTTACCTCTACATTTCCATGAGAATGAATGTGGATACTAAGAGGAAATACCTTTAATTGACAATGAGAATTACTTTTAAAGACTATAAACTACTTTCCAATCAACATGTTGTATAATAACTATGTTCAAAGTTCTTATTAATTTTGAATTGTAAATTCTCTCATGCATATATTTTTTTATAATTCTTAGAAGAATTTCTAGTAATTAGTAAGTGAGTTAGATTCTTTTTATTTATTACATTATCTATTACTATCTTGATATTACTTTTCCTTTTCATTTAAGTATCTATTCGGTTAATACAAAGTTCAAATTCCTAAGTGTTCGACACCTGACTTGCTATATGCTAAGTCCTAGAGACTAGGGTATACAATTTGACCCACCTTAAAATCCTTGAACAATCCCAGACAAACCTCTTATAATACCTTGTCAAACCTAAGAAACTCTGAATTTCAATGACTATTGTTGGTCTAGACCACTCAGGCACTACTTCAATCTTATGTGGATAAACTTGTATGTTATCTTTAGACACAAAATGCCCAAGGAATGCTACACTTGCTAGCCAAAAATCACACTTTGAGAACTTAGCATAAAGTTATTGCTCCCTTAGTTTTTGGAGCACAGTTCTCACATGATATACATGCTCTTCCATACTCTTTGAATACACTAGTATATCATCAATGCAAATAATCATAAACTAATCCAATAATGGTCTAAACACCCTATTCATCATATCCATAAAGGTTGTAGGTGTATTGGTTAATCTAAAAAACATCACCATAAACTCATAGTGGCCATATTGAGTATGAAATGCCATTTTAAGAACATTGGCTTCACTGATCCATAAGTAATGATAGCTTGACCTCAAGTAGATCTTAGAAAAGAACTATATACCTTGAAGCTGATTGAAAAAATCATCTATCCTCAAAAGAGGATACTTGTTCTGAATAGTTACCTTATTCGATTTTCTATAATTAATGCCCAGTATTAAAGTACCATCCTTCTGCTTCATAAACAAGACAAGTGCACCCAAGGACAAGTACTGGGTCTTATTAAACCCTTGTCCAGCAAATTTTGCAATTACTCTTTGAACTATTTCAACTCTACAAGACAACATAGAGATCGGAGCTATGCTTGAAACCATATCAATACAAAATTCAATCTCCTTGTGAGGTGGTAAACCTGACAATTCATTAGGGAAGACATCTAGAAATTTACATGCTATAAGAACATCTGAGATGGATGTCAGTTTTGCTGTAGTATCCCTGACCAATGCCAAGTATCCTTGACACCCTTTTTTTAGCATCTCCTTACCATAATAGTAGAAATAAGTTTTTGAGGTGCAGAACTCTTATCACCCATAAACTTGAATTCCTCTTCACCTAGAATTCTAAAATCACCTCCTTGCTATGACAATCCACAACAGCATGATGCTGAGATAACCAGTCCATACCCAGGATTACATCAAAGTCCATTACATCCAACTATACTAAGTCTACAGCTCTCTACCTTCTACCAGCACAAGACACCTAAGAACAATCACGTCGATGTCCAATGAATCACTTAGAGGCGTGAAAACTGGTAAAGGAATTGTCATCGTCATAACTTGCTAACCATATTTTGAATAAAAAAAGGGGACACAAAAGAATAGGTAGCACCCGGATCAATCAAAACTCTATCGTCAATAAAATATATCAGAAGTGTACCTACTACCATAGCATTAGAAGCTTAAGCATCTTGTTGTATGAGAGTGAAGCCTCTGGCATGGCCTATGTATCTCTGCTAGCTAGTAGAAGCCTATTCAAATCCTCTAGCACTACCTCTACCTGCTCTACCTTGCCTCTATTGGGCAACAAACTAAGAAGTGCTTGGGTATTGAAATGGCGATAACTAAACTGAGTTGGAGCTATACTAACTGAAGAAGACTGGGGAAACTACTGCTAAAAACCTGAATTGGAAAATGTCCCATCTGTCCACATCGAAAACATGCCCCTAGAGCTATATAACACGATCCTTGATAGACCCTCCCACATGTCTGGCAGGCACTGGCTACAGATCCTATGCTATCATATCCAAAACTCTACCCGCTACTACTACTGGTAGCAGTTAAACCGAATCTGACAAGTTTACAAATCCTATTATAACCATGTCTGCTACTCTTGTGGACTCTCTTATAGGGTCTCTGGCTCTGCTAAATAGATCCTCTGGGCTAACTATTGGAGCCTATCTCAAACATCGAGTACAGAGTATCCTAATATCCCCTTACTCTAGTACCTCATATCTAATAGAAATTAGGCATAACTTATTGCCTGATGAGCTTAAGCTCAATCTCTTTAGCTAGCTCAGTCACTTACTTGAGAGTCAAGCTCGTAGTAGGTATCCCAGCAAATGCAGAACCTAATCCAGTAACATATATGATGATGATAAAATACTGGTCCCTCATCATATCTTCGGCATATATGGACAACTGAAGAAACTCTCTAGTGTACTCCTCTACTGACCTGTCAGCTCTAGAAATATTCATCAGCCAGAGTCTATAACTCATCCTCATCGGCTCTGGGCAGAATCATCTCATAAACCACTCTCTGAACTGAGCCCACATGAGTGTACTCATATGGGGCTAAATCACCTAAACAAACCAATCTAACACTGGCCCCTCAACTAATAACTCGGCAATCAGAATCCATTGATACTCAGTGTATATAGTCTGAGTCCTCGACTCAATCACGTGAAGAAAATCAAGCAGGTATGAAGTCCCATCAAATGATATCCTATCAACTTTGGCATAAAATAAGGCTGCCTCTGGGTCTAATATACGCTAAACTCCCTACTGATATAGAGGCTATATAGGCTATACAGCCTGGGGTATGGCTATTGCACCCTGCTAAACCTATAGTGCAAAAGCAGCTTCCTTAAAATCCAAGCCTACAGGTTCCTCATCCTACAACTCTCTCTGTCTACGGTAACCTACCGCTCCTCTAGGTCTGCCTCTACCTATACCCCTACGCCTAGCCAGCAGCTCAAAGGGTAAAATCTCATACTGGTATGACTCCTCATCCTCGACCTAAATATCCAATGGAGTGACTCGCACTCTCTTCCTCATTTTGAAAAAAAACATAAATAAACACAATTCAAATAAAAATAAACATCCTAATAGTTACTTGTAATTCTAAAGCAAGGAAGACTTTCAAAGACATAATTGAACATAATTGTTGTAGTAGTTCTAAAGAAAACCCAAACTCTAACAACCTAGGTCATATAATCCTAAACCTAGGCTCTGATACCAACCTTTTCATAACCCAAACCTAGGAGTCATGATCAGCACTAGGGAATGGGAATTTGCAAGAATTCGGAGCCCTTAACAAGCTTAAAAATATAAAAACTCAACAAACATAAACATAAATATACCTCAAAATTAAAAAATTTTAAAACATAAAGAAATCCCCATATCATATCTTAATAAAATATGTTCATACAAATAATTAAATACAAAACCTTTGTAAAAAAAATAATATAAAATACTACAACAAGACATACTACTACTACAGCGTCTAATAAATACAAGAAGTGATAGTTCAAAATTTACATAAATTGGTCAGTGAAGAAAGGGTCTAGTGAAGAGAACTACTATGAGAGGTCTGATGAAAAGGATCTTGAAAATTAATTGATGTGGGGTTAGACCTCACTGAGTAAATCATTATTATATATATGCATGCAACCTAAGGACACAAACATTCAAGCATCAGTATGATAATACTTATATATTTATATTTATTTTTTTATACATGAATTTCATACAGATGCTCAAAATCACATTTTACAACAAACAAATAAATGCAGAAAGATTTTGGGTGGAGGATCCATTCAGAACCCTAAAATTTTTCACAACCTCAATCATTGAACCTCACTAGACAACAGGCTCACTTAAATCTAAGAATATTCCTCTTTTCCAATTTGACAATGGACTGGCCCCAAGACACTAAGTCAACTGAACTTCCATAGTCTCACTGTCGGCATCACTAGCCCCGAGACATTGAGTCAACAGAGCTCCCACAGCCACGCCGCTCTCTATTCACAATCTCAATAATCATTTTACCCACATCTCATATTAATAAAAAAATTTCATAGCCTAGCATGTAGCGTACTGTTGCGCAATAGTCTTAGTGTAGCCCACTAGGTAGCACGTTCTATAACTATCCTCCAAAATAACATTTCATAATTAAAATAATGAAAATCATATATTAAATATGAGTAGCATCCTAATTAAATAAATAAATATTCACCTTTATATATATATGCAAACATTTATATAATAACAATAACATTTAACATTAATGCAATATAGCATAATAAAATTTATATTTACTAAAAATATGGATGCCAATAATATTTTCTACATGCAATGCATACATATAATAATAACTCATAGGTGGAATGCGCTCCTTTATGATGACTCAACTAGCCCTGTCCTATAAGTCTTGGTCTTGGTGCAACTATAGGAAAAATAATAATAAAATAATTAGGATTAAAACCCTAATCTTATATATTCTAGATTTCTAGAGAAAACTCAATCTAAAACTCGACTCTAAAAACACTCAAAACTTAACACAGACTCGATGTCACGTTTTACTAGAAATCTACCAAAAATTTAACAGAGTCTCATTTGTAAAATGGACATCTCTCTGCTAAAAGTAAAGTCATTCATGCACAAAAACATACTTAAAAATATTCTCAAGCTCAACATCTCGGGTTGGACCACAAACTACAATCAATGCCCAACCGAGAACCAAGAATACAAAATATATAATAAAATAATATTTTTTCTCAAATCTTCAAAATGTCATAAAATTCAATTTACTAACACAAGTTAATTTATTTATATAATAAAAAAATATAAAGGTAATACATTTTCCAAATAAATAATAAAATTCTTGTTATAAATAATATTTTGCTAATAAAATCCATTAATGGAATACAATTTTCATTTTACAAATAAATTAGCATAAATTTTAAATAATTATTAAAATCACTTATTAATATCATAAAAATAATAAAATGCTCATTTAGGCTCAAAAGATAATAAATAAATTTAATTTTCATATATTTCCCAAAATAACTACTACATAATTAATAATTGGAAAAATAATTATAAAAATTATTTCCATACTTTTATTATTAAAAATAGTCTAAAACAGTATAATTATCAACCATTTTAATTAAAATTAAATAATTCACCAATTTCTAATAATTTTCCAAAAATAAATTTTTGTACATAACCTTAAAAAATTTATATCTCAAATTCTATACTTAATTTCACAAAACTACCTTTACAAAGTTTATTCTACAAAATTAATAGAATTTATTAAAATTATAAAATTTTTCGGGCCGGAATAGTTATGTGAACAATAACCTAAAACCAAAAAATTCAAATAAATAAATAAATATCATATTTGGAAAGATTAAGACTTCAATTAATTCAATCTCAAAAGAAACTATATCCAATTAAATCGAATTCAAGCTCAAATTAAACAAATAACTAAATATTAACCTAAAATCAATTACTCAAAATTGAGGTCATTACCAGCTCAGATCAACAAAATTGATTAAGGGGAAACAATGTCCAGGAGGAGGACGTTCGAAAAAGATTAGCGGTGTCACCTAAGGTGTCTCAAAATGTCGCCAACGATCGAGCCTTCAATCCAACACCAAGAGGAAAGAAGAGGAAGAGGAAGGAAAGAAGGAAAGGGAGTAGTCCAGCGGTGGAGGCAAGGTACTGTCGGTGTCTGGCAGCTTTCGACAACAATGTGGCGGCTGGAGTGGTGGTGGCAGGTGGGTGGTGGCGCTGGTGTCATGCGGGGAGAAGAAGGAAAAGAGGAGGAAGGAAAAGGAAAAAAAAAAAGAAAAAAATCATTATTAACACTTTTTTTTATAATATAGTACAAAATAATGATTTTAAAAATAATAATATCTCCTTTTAATTATTCTCACCCTTATATATATATATATATATATATATATATATATACATACACACACACTTAACAATTAATCAAAACATAATAAAACTACACAAATAATAATAATCTGATAAATAATCAAATAATAATTAACACTAAATAATTCCACATATAATATAATAATTAATTAAAAATTTAGGTTATAACATTTGCACAAAAATTTATCATCCTTCTTTTTTCTTTTTTTGGTCTATTTGTCTAAGTTGTTACTGATAGCTGATTGGTCTGTTTGTCTAAACTATACTAATAGCTGATAAATGTTACTGATGGCTAATAGTTGTTGTTAGTGGTTGATAGATGATAGCTACTGTTGATGGCTTTTAGTGGATTGATAATATATGTTTGGTAAAATTATAGTGGTTGTTGATGATAGTGTATTTAGTTACAAATATGGACATTAGTTAATTTATACACCAATAATCATATTTTATATATATTTTCTAAATAATAAATTATATAGAACACATAGAAATATAGATGTTCTAAAATATTGTCTTTCCAACCTAGTGGGAGACTTCAGTTGATTATCATGAGGTTAAAAGTTTCAACTACCAATACCATATAGCTTTAGGACCAATAACATAACTTAAGGTCAGTATGGGCAAATATTAAGCAAACAAATTTAACGTTTACATGGCAACAACAAAATTTTAAGGGAGTAACTTATTTTACGTGCATTACACTAAAATATACTATTAGAATGAGTGAGATGTAAGGTCAATGTAAGATAAGGAGAAATAGCCAATCCATAGCTATTGCAAATAGAAAAACAATAGCGACCAGAAATTGTTACTTCTAGAAAACCTTATTAGCTGAAAATGGCCATAAAAAATTGAAATATCTATCGTTAATATTAGCAATGAACATTGATATGGGTTTTAGATAGCAAAAGGTAGCAAAATTAGTTGCAAACTAGCAAAGCAGAAATTGGTCTGTGATTATAGTGGCGGACATTTTAAGAAAATTAAAACAGAAATTTAAAACAGAAAATATCGTCATTTTTTTAACAAATTAATTTCATAACTGATTAATTTCAAAATTCTTCATTTGAAATTGAAAATCTATTAGTTATGAAATAAAATTAATCACTAATATAAAGTTACATAAATGAAACATTAAATTTGAGAAAATCATCCGTTTTATCATAAATTTTGAGTCAATTATCAATCAAATCCTACTTTTAAATTCATTTCAATTTACTCCTTGAACTTTATAAACTGTATCATTTTTATCCAATTTTATTTAAAAGGTCTAATCGTAATTTTAAAAATTACTTTTAGATTCTTATAAAATAAAAACTACTTTTAGATCCTTGTAAAGGATCTTATTGTAATTTTAAAAATTCATTATCAAGAAAAATAAAATTTGAAAAATATTTAAAGTTTTAATTTTAACATTTATTGAAATAAATTTTAAAATTTGTTGCATAAAATTTTAAATTTTTATGTATTAATTAAAAATAATAAAAAAAGTGATAACTTATGAATTAATTTATTATTTAGACTAATATTTTTAAAAAATAAAATAGATAAAGTGTGCACTTTTAACTATAACTATAAATAAAAATAAAAATTTAATTTTTTTTTATATTTTTTAAGAAAAACTAAATATTATTATACTATTGACTAATATTTTTAGTGTCTCAACATTCTCTCTTTTTTTTATTTAATACTTTATTGGTTTGACCTTTATTAGAAAATTTTCTAATAATGTGGTTAAAAGTTAAGAAGTAAAATATAAAATAAAAATTTAAGGATTTAGTGAAAAGTTAAGAATTTATTAAAATATTTTAAAATTATGTCAAGAGTAACAAAATTTGAATTTCAAAACACTTTCTTCAATTGTATTTTTTTAAAGAAAAAAAAAAGATAAAAAATTTAATATATGCCAAATTTATTTCATAGGGACTTAAAAGTAATTTTTTAAAAATACAATTACGCCATCCACATAAAATTGGATGTAATGGTACAATTCACAAAGTTGAAGGAACAAATTGAAATGACTTTCAAAGTAGGATTTTGTTCTGACCCATATTATTAATATTAAATTAAATATGGATTTGAAAGTGTTAAACATTATTTTTATAGAATTATTGTTAAATGAGTGTTTTAGTAAATTTATTGATTATTAAGAGTAGATTCTATATATATGTGTATTTAAGTGTATAAATATTTGGGAAGAGTTTATTATTATTATTATTATTATTATTATTATTATTATATGTAAAAAAACATGGCTTTTCTTTTCCTTCTTCTTCTTTTTCTTTCCTTCCCCCAATGCACACCACCAGCCACTGCCACCATCATTGCCAGCATCAACAGCCATCGCCAGACTGCTCCCCACATCA
Source organism: Mallotus nudiflorus (assembly GCA_947683625.1). Classification (NCBI taxonomy): domain Eukaryota; kingdom Viridiplantae; phylum Streptophyta; class Magnoliopsida; order Malpighiales; family Euphorbiaceae; genus Mallotus; species Mallotus nudiflorus. Next base: position 315,021 of record CANTUR010000647.1, read on the forward strand.
CTACATGCTCCTCCTCCCTTCCTCCTTCCTCCTCTATCCTCTTCCTTCTCAGTTTCCTTTTTTCTTATTGAATTGAAGAAAGGCTTGTCGGGTCGACTTCGGCCACCCCTGGATGTGCCGTTGGTCTCATTTGAATCCTCTCATCCTGGGCTTCATTTCCCCCAATTCAATTTGATCGGGTAATATTGGGAATGACCTCAATTTTGGGTAATTTGATTTTATGGTTTAGTGTTTAATTTGTGAAATTGAGTTTGAATTCGGTTAAATTGGGTTGTGTTGTAATTATATGAAATGAAATTGAGATTGAGATCTTGCTAAATGTGATTTTTATTTATTTTTCTATATTTTTGGAATTTTCTGGGTGTTTGGTTACTGTTCACATTAATGTTTCTAGCTTGGGAAATTTTATATTTTTAATAAATTCTATTAATTATGTAGAGTAAACTTTGTGAAGGAAGTTTTGTGAATCCTTTATAGAATTTAAGTTATGAATTTTTAAAGGTTAAGTTCAAATATTTACTTTTGGAAAAGTTATTAGAAATTAGTAAATTATTTAATTTTAATGAAATTATTGTTATTTATTATGTTTTAGATTATTTTGAAGTATGAAAAATATTTTTATAATTAATTTTCAATTATGAGTTAATTAGTAGTGATTTTGGGAAAAGTAATTGAAAAAGAAATTTAATTATTATTTTCAAGTTTAAATGAGTCTTTTATTATTTTTTTATGATATAATTGAGTGATTTTAATATTTATTTATAATTAATGTTTATTTGGTTGTGAAAATGAAAATTTGAGTTTCATTAGGGATATTTTATTTATAAACAAGAATTTTTATTATTTATTTGGAAATAATTTTTTTTTATATTTTTATTATATAAATAAATTAAATTTGGTAGTAAACTAAATTTTTATAATATATCAGGATTTAAGAAAAATTATATTGTTTTTATATGTGTTGGTTCTCGGTTGGGCATAATGTATAGTTCGGGAGCCTAACCCGAGATGTGGAGTTGTGGGTAATATTGAAGTGCAGTTTTATGTAGGAATGACTCTACTTTTAGTAGAGAGATGTCTATTTTATAGAGGGGACTCTGTCAAAATTTTTGATAGATTTTTCGTAAAACGTGATATATTGATTGATATGAGATTATATGGTCTGAGATACGGATAAATGATTATTGAGATTTGTGAATAGATAGTGGTGTGAGAGCATGAGCTTGGTTGACTTGCAATGTCTAGGGGCTAGTCATGCTGGTAGGAGGGACTATGGTAGTTCAGTTGACCTTTGTGTGTCTCGAGGCTAGTCCACTGCTAAATTGGAAAGAGGAAAATTTTTTTGGATTCAAGAAAGTCTATTCATTAGTGAGGTATAGTGATTGAGGTTACGAAATTCTTAGGGTTCGACTCTGACCCTCCACTTGATTTCATCTGTTGCATTGATATGAAAATTACTTTTGAGCATTGCATGAAAATGTGTGTGAAAATTAAATAAATATAAATAAAAATATATAAACATTATATTGGTGCTTGATTGCTTGTATGCTTAGGTTACATGCACATATATAATAATAATTAACTCAGTAAGGTCTAATCCCCCTCAATTTTTTTTTAGGATTCCTTTCTACAAACCTCACCCAGTTATTCTCTTCATCGAACCCTTTCTTCACCAGCTGATTTATGTAAATTTTAAATTATCACTTTTTTGTATTTATTAGACACTACAGTAGTAGTATGTACCTGTTGTAGTATATTATGTTGAGTTGACAGTGGCTATGTACTCGAATATTTGTAAAATATTTTATTTTGATATGTTATGGAAAGACATTTTGATGTTTTAAAAAGTTTTAATTCTTTGATATTTTTGTAATGATCCAATATTTTAAATTACATAAAATTATTTTGAGATATATAGAGTTAATAATATTTTAAATTTTTAAATACTATAATTATTTGTGAATATTATTTATTATTTTATTTTAAATATTTTGTTACGTAGAGGATTTTATTTTGAAGTTGTTGTTGTTATTATTATTATTATTATTATTATTATTATTATTATTATTATTATTATTATTATTATTTGTTATTCTTATTATCATCTGACTAACCCCATTCATTTTGAAACTATCGCAAATCTCCAAAAATTGGGCTAAATGGGCATTAGGATCTTCGCTTGGGAGACCTCCAAATTGGAACTGTGAAACCATTTGAATAATTGATGGTTTGTTTAATATCCTGAGTTTTTAGATATTTTTAAACTACATCGGGATATGCAGTATTAATAATTTTTGTATATATATTTATGATATTTTTATGAGTTTGATACTTATTAAAGCTATTTTTAATTATTTTAAGTACTTTACGTAAAATTTTCCCGGGAATATTATTTTTGGGGAAATGACACGTAAATAATTTAATACTAATTATTTTGGATAGTTTTACGAATTTCCATGAACTCATACATAATTTTTAAGTGCTAAATAAAATGTATATATGTGTATTTATTTAAATTAAATAAGGGTTTAATTAATTAACTTAATTTTTATTATTTAGTTTTAATATTAATTAATTAATTATAAGTGTATAAATTATTAAAATATATCAAAATATGTGTGTGATGTATATTTAATGTGTGTGAGATTTTATATTATTATAATATATGGTGTGGACATATATCTATATACATATATACATAATTTTTAATCAAAAAACTAAAAGTTTGCATTATTTACGAAATTGCCACTCGGTCATCTTCCTTCTTCCCGATCGCCATTCCACCATTTTCGGCCATTCCAAGCTGTTTTCTTGCCGTCGTTGTGCCTCTCATCCTTCCTCCTCCACCTCCAGCCTTTTCCGATGCCTGAAGCTCCCTATTCCAATGTGTTTTGGCCGGAAAAGCAAAGAATTGCCAAAAATCGATCAAGCTCCGATTGACGTGATTCCGGCCACCAAACTCGATGCCACAGGTCTCTATCTTCTCCTTGAGCTCTGGTGAGTGTGATTCCAAGCTTTTTTTTTCACTTAAAATGGTCTAGATTTTCCTAGGTTTCAATTTCTTCATTTCGGCCTATTAGGGTTTTTGAAATTTTTTTAGCTTCAATTTGATTGATTCATGAAAACTCACTTCACAAAATTTGATCCTTGTAGTTTAATCTACATGCTTTAATTTTTGTAGAATTTTTGGAAATTATTTTGATTTTTGGGTATTTTTGATTATTTTATTAATATTTTCTAATTTTCGAAAATTAATTAATTAAATTATGAAATTGTGTTTTATGGTAATTATAGGTGTTAGAATGCATTTTAGAAATTTATTTATAATTTTTGTGAATTTTTATATATTTATTTGGAATTTATTAAGTTTATATAATTTTGAAAAATAGGGTTAATTATGTGTTTAATTGAAATAAATTGGTAAATTGAGTATATTTATTGATATTATTGAATTATATGTTGAGAAAATTAATTTTTTGATTTATTTTAGTAAATTTATATATATAGGGGTATTTTGGTAATTTGACACTAAATTGGCTAAAAATGTAATTAAATCGGTTTTAATAGTTATTTAAGGTATAAAAATGATTTCTATAAATTATTTAGTATTTTTAACTAATTAAAACTATTTTTTCATAAATTATTTTCAAATTATATATATATTATATGATTTTTATAAATAAATGAGTTTTTATCGGTTTTTAATAAGTTTTATGGTTAATTAAGTAATTTGAATTGATAAAATGTATTTTTATTATATAAGGGCATTTTTGGTATTTTATAAATATTCTATGAATTGTGGATCTCAGTTGGTGAATTGTAGTTTGAAGTCCGATCGAGAGATTTTGGTTGTGAATTTTGTGTCTATTTTCGAAGTGTATTTCCTTGTAGGACCGGCTCTACTCTTTGAGTAGAGAGATGTCCATTTTACAGGGGAGGTTTTGTCAAATTTTTGATAGAATTCTCGTAAAATGTGATGTCCGGTCGAATTCTGATTTTAATTATGTGTCTAGTATTCTAGATCGAGTTTCTAGGAATTTTTGTTGGATGTATTCTGATCTCTGTTGTCATTTGTTTATTTAGTTGCACCGAGATCGAGACCTAGTGGACCAGGCCCGTTGGACCCATCTCGAGGAGCGCAATAACAGTGAGTTGTTATTTATATATATATATATATATATATATATATATATATATATATATATATATATATATATATATATATATATATATATATATATATATATATATATTTTAGGGTGGATATTTTAGAAATGTATGATTTATTTTGATAAATATGCATAAAGGGTTTACTAATTGCTTAGGTATATTTTGGTATATTTTAAATTAAATGCATGTTTTATTATTGAATTATACTTAAAATGTTTTTAAGTATATGTATAGTTTATTTTTTGTTTATTTTATAATTAAATTGAATTTATTTGACATATATATACTCAAAATATACTTGGTTTATTTTTGGTATATTTCTAGTATATATATGGTTTATATTGTTATTTTAATTAAAGTCATGCATCATTTATTTTATGAATGTATGAGTTTATTTTTAAATGAAGGATATCAATAGAATGTGCTACCTAGTGGGCAGCACTAAGACCGAGTACATACCGGTACGATGATAGAATTTAGGTTAAATTACTAACCTATTTATGGATCATGATTGGATTGATTTGATTGATGTGTGATGTGATTATAGAGTGTGATTGCTAGAGCTCGGTTGACCAAGTGTCTTGGGGCCAATCACACTGATAGTCAGACTACTAGAGCTCAATTGACTTAATGTCTCAGGGCCAGTCTACTGTCCAAATGGAACAAGTGAACTTATTTGGAATAAGTGAGCCTGTATGGCTAGAGTGTTGTTTAACACTGTTTTGAGGTTGCAATTTTCTAGGGTTCTATTTGATCCTTCATAAATAGTGATTTTCAGTAAATATATATAAAATGATTTCATTGTATCTATGTGTATTTGCATGTATATACATTTATTATATATATATATATATATATATTTGACTGTGTGCATTGTCATTTAGTTATGCATGTGCATATATTATAACAATTCACTCAGTAAGGTCTGACTCCCCTCCGTTGACTATTTTTCTGGAGAGTCATCGTCTTCAGACCTCAGTAGTAGACCCATACGCCGGATTTCTTCTGCCTCGACTTCATTATGTAAATTGCTTACCTGAGTTTTATTTTATGATCTAGACAATGCAGTAGTTATAAATTGTAAAGGGGTTATGTATTATATTTGTGTGAGTTATGTATTTTAAGGATTTGAACTGGATTGTATTAAAAGTTTATTTATATATGAGATGAGGTTGTTCGATTTAATTATTTTTGGTGGATTATTATTTAATTATTTATGATTTTATTTTCACTGTAGAATATATATTATTTATGTTATTATTATTGCAAGTTTTATTTTATTTTAAGGCTTGCTACTGGTTCCGGATTCGAAAGAATTCCTATTCCCTAGGGCCGATCATAGCCCCTGTTTTGGGTCGTGACAGTTTGATTTCAAAAGTGTTGGCTTCAACAGTAAGCCTCACAATGTTGTTATGGGTGTCTCCTGGATTATGCATTGTGTACTCTTGAAGAGCACAAATCCTTGTTGGTTATGCCGTTTGATCTTCAGCCATCTTTCACTTGTCTTTCTCATGCTTTTCCTTTTAGTTTATCTTGCACAATTTCTCAATTTGAAGGTTGATCTTCTCTAAGTTTGTTCCCTTAGATCGAGTGTTTATAAACTAGCAAAAATTGCCTAAATATCAATAAGAAAAAAAAGTAAGATTAAAAAAGAAAAAAAAAGATACTAGTATAAAAAAAGCAAAAATTAAATTAATATCAATATTGTTAGTCCCCGACAACGACACTAAAAACTTGTTGCATTCAAAACCCACAAGTGCACGGATCGTGATTGTAGTACAAAAGATATCGTTCCCACGAGGACTACATATTGAGTACTAATATTTTTACTTATATTCTCAGCTAGTAAATTAAATAAAATGATATTACAAATTTAATATAAATAAAGCAAAAGAATTATACTATAATTAAATGATAAAAAGCTTAGAGTCTAGGTTTAGTTTCACTATTCCAATCTGATCATGAACACATTAATACACAAAAGACATTAACATCAATTAAGGCTAATTATTCTAAAATACCTAAATACTCTCTCGAGTTCAATTAAGCATGAAAATATTAAATTTTAATGTACTCTTGTGGTTAAGAAATTAATCTAAACTCATTAAGTTCTTTAACAATTAATCTGCCACCATAGACCACTTGCCTACTATCATGCTTCCCCGTAGAGCTCACTTACTCTCGTGGTCAAGTGATCTAGCTCCTATGAGTCTTAAGTTGATAAATTCCCCTAACTCTCATTGATGAATCTACCTATAAACATGCAATCAAGTTGATCAAGAATGAAAACAAACATTAAGTGCAACTCATAAAATTAACTGAAAATCAAATTAAATAAATAACAACTTATGTTCAATCACATCATAGAATAACTACTTCTAACCTAAACCTTAAAAGAAAATTAGCCACGCATGGTTGTGGCGAAAAACACAAACATGATTAAGGATGAAAAAAGAAGAATTAATAAAAAATAAACTCTTGAATTTCTTGCACAAATCTTCTTCAATCTTTGTTTAGCTCTGGTTTGTGGTTGCCAATCAATGACCAAAGATTATTTCTAGCTTCTTATAATTCTCCTTTTATAGAGTTCACCAGGAAAAGAATATGAAAGCCTTTAAATTCTATTCCTTTTCGGGCAAGGAAAATACATGTTATTTGACATGGCTTGGGACATGGCTTGGAAAAGCCATGTCACATGTTATGCCACTTTGCATGGGACATGCACATGGGATGAAGCATGCGGTGACATATGTCGTGTCACATTACCTCCTTTTCTTCTAGCTTGGCCAATAACTATATGGTTTGGGACATGGCTTGTACTTTTCATCTTGATGAATTCTTTACCCAACACGGTTTGGTAAACCGTGTTGCATGTTGTGCATGACAGAGTTCCTTATTTCTTTGGATTTCCTCTTTAGCTTAACTACAAAAAGGGAAAATAAATTAATATTATACAAAAACTCCCAAAAATATGCTTTAAACAATAAAATCCTAATTAAACACTAACACTTATATATTTCCTATTTAAACTTATATTCTACCTAAATTATTCTAATTACTTATTCACATTTTGTTAAAAATCAACTCAAAATATACGTAAAAATAACATACATCAAATGTTAATTTGGTTGTGAAAATGAAAATTTGATTTCCATTAGTGAAATTTTATATCTGAACAAGAATTTTTATTTTTTATTTGGAAATAATTTTTTTATATTTTTATTATATAAATAAATTAAATTTGGTAGTAAACTATATTTTTATGATATATCGGGATTTGACAAAATTATATTATTTTTATATCTGTTATTGTGTTAGTTCTCGATTGGGCATAATGTGTAGTTCGGAGGCCCAACCAAAGATGTGGAGTTGTGGGTAATATTGAAGTGCAGTTTTGTATATGAATGACTTTACTTTTATTAGAGAGATGTCCCTTTTACAGAGGAAACTTTATCAAATTTTTGGTAAATTTCTTGTAAAACACGATATTGGGTTTGCGTTGAGTTTTGGGTTTTATTAGAATCGTATCTTATATCGAGTTTTCCTTAGAAATCTAGAATGTTTAAAGTTAGGATTTTTAATCCTTATTATTTTTTCTATAGCCACACCGAGAGCAGAGCCTTCAGGTTAGGGCCAATCGAGTCAGTATTGAGGAGCGCATCCTACTTGTGAGTTATTAGTATATGTATGCATTACATGTAGAAAATATTATGGCATCTATATTTTTTTATAAATATGAATGTTATTATGCTATATTGCATTAAATATTAATTGTTATTGTTATCATATATATGTTTTCATATATATAAAGGTGACTATTAATTTTGTAATTGGATGTTGTTCATATTTTAATATGATTTTATTATTTTATTTTTGATATAATGTTTTGAAGGATAGCAGTAGAACGTACTACTTAGCTGGCTATACTAAGACTATATGCACAACAGTACGCTAGTTGCTAGGTTATGATATATTGATTGATATGAGATTATATGGTTTGAAATACGGATAAATGATTATTGAGATTTGTGGATAGACAATGGTGTGGCTATAGGAGCTCAGTTGACGTACGGTGTCTCAGGGCCAATCATGCCGATAGGGGGACTGCGATAGCTCGATTAACCTTTTTGTGTCTCGAAGCTAGTCCACTGCCAAATTAGAAAAAGGAAAATATTTTGGATTCAAAAAAATCTATTCATTAGTGAGGTATAGTGATTGAAGTTACAAAATTCTTAGGGTCCTACTATGATCCTTTACTTGTTTTCATCTGTTGCATTGATATGAAAATTGTTTTTAAGCATTTGCATGAAAATACATGTGTAAATTAAATAAATATAAATATATAAACATTATATTGGTGCTTGATTGCTTGTATGCTTAGGTTGCTTGCATATATATAATAATAATTCACTCAGTGAGGTCTAATCCCCTTCAATTATTTTTCAAGATTCCTTTCTATAGACCTCTCCTAGTTTTTCTCTTTATCGGACCCTTTTTTCATCGGCTGATTTATGTAAATTTTAAACTATCACTTCTTTTGTATTTATTAGACGTTGTAGCAATATTATGTACTTGTTTTAGTATGTTATGTTGAGTTGACAGTGGCTGTATGCTTTAATATTTGTAAAATATTTTATTTTGTTATGATATGGAAAGACATTTTTATGTTTTAAAAAGTTTTAATTCTTTGGTATTTTTATGATTGTGTTTGGTGTGAATTGGTGTTTTAGGCTTGCTACAGGTTTCAAATTCAGGTGAATTCCAGTTTCTTAGCACTGATCATGACTCTTGCATTTGGGTGATGATAGATTCAATTGATATTTGATTTAAAGTTCAAGATAGAACATATAGTTTTCCCATAAAATTGTTATACTAAAATTGGCTACTTAATAAGTTACACAGATTATAGATGGATTTGGAAAAAAAAAATAGCTGATAATTTTGTCATAGAGCAAATTAAAATTCATAGCAAATTAAAATTTAAAATTAGAAATTCTCTTTTATCTCGTGGCCTTGCCTATTGACAAAATTAAACATAATCATCATCATTCAATCAACAAATAAGCTTACACTCTTTATTTTATTTTATTTTATTTTAGTACATAATAATCATCAAGCTCGTTTTAATAAGTTTTTTTTTTCTTTTGTTGCAAATGAAGGATAGCGCTCGCGTTAGTAAGTTTAGTATATTAACTTTTGGGTTTATATATAATATAATAAATGTATATTAATTAACAAATGTCAAATATATCATACAGAGCACACTTGGATCCTTAGCCGTATAGTAGAATTGCAATATATTAATTTGACATAGATAACAAACAACATAATTCCCAGATGTTGTAGACCACTGGACTATATTTTTACAAAGATGCACTTGTGGTATACAAGCGCAGAGCGATCTACTTTTATTTATAATATCATATATTAGATCATATCAGCCTGCAGATTATATAACAACTTGATATTAAATTAATATAGTTATAATTCATATTAATTTTAATTAATCTTCTATTTAAATAATTATATGATAATTGTTCAATATGTTTTATAATGAACTTTAAACTTGATTTCATGTAAAAAAATATTATGGTTATAATTAATAATAAGATAATAAAAAATTATTAGTTATTTTTTAAATAAAAAATAATAAATAATAAAAAATATATTTTTTTATATAAAAATTTAAATATTACAATCCCATTAAAATTATAATTTATTACAAGTTTAGAAAATTTTTTATTGGAGCTATGACACTTTATTTCTCCAATAATTTTATTTTAAAACTTTTGTTTACTCAAAAATTAATTTAATGTATTTTTTAAGTTCAACATATAATTAAATGATAAATATTAATTTTTTTAATATTAATTTTTTTTGTTCAAATTTATAAAAATATCTAAAAACAATAATTATACTACATTTTTTTTATAGAAAATATGCTTTCAAACAAATTATATGATCTATTTTTTAAAATATAATTAAAGATACAAGATAATAAAAACTTTAATTAATTATATTATTTATTTAATAAACTTTAATTTTATTAATATGTTAATTTAATTTTTCAATATTGATAGTATTACATTATAACATAGTAATTTATTACAATTTTAATAAATTTTTTATTTGAACAATTTTAGAACACTCTATCAGTATTTTATCTAAATAATAATCTAATTTTACAAATTTTGATAGAGTTACAATATAATAATTTATTATATTCTTTATGAATTTTCTATATCCACACAACAAATTTTCAACATTTTTCACATTAATATTTTCATAATTAATTAATTATTTCATAAAATTTATCAATTTTGATTTAATTATTTAATTATTATATTTGATATAGTAAGACTTATAAATATATGTTATCTATTTTGATTTATATTAAATACAATATAAACATACCTAATTAAAGTAGCAAAATATATATTTTGAAAAAAATTAGTACTAAAATTTTAATTAATTTAATTTTATTAGAGATAAAATAGAAGTTAACATAATTAAAATCAGAAACATACTTTTAATTAAATAATAATTATATGTTAATTAGTTTCTTTTTTATTAGAGATAAAATAGAAGCTAATTTAATTAGAATACGAAATATACTTTCAATTAAATTAAAATTATATTTTGATTAATTTAATTTGTTAAAGATAAAATAAAAATTAACCTAATTAAAATCAGAAACATACTTTCAATTATATTAGAATTATATTTTAATTAATTTGATTTTTATTAGAGATAAAATAGAAGTTAACCTAATTACAATAGAAAATATGCTTTCAATTAAATTAACATTTTTGTTAAAGATAAAATAAAAGTTAACCTAATTAAAATAGAAAACATACTTTCAATTAATTTAGAATTACATTTTAATTTATTTAATTTTTATTAGAGATAAAATAGAAGTTAGCCTAATTAAAATAGAAAATACACTCTCAATCAAATTAAAATTATATATTAATTAATTTAATTTTACTTTTATTAGTAAATGAGTAAATTATCCAATTTTTATATAATAATGAGTAAAGACTTTTATATAATTTTATTTGTCTCCCCTCCCTCTTCGAGTGTGTATGTATATATATATATAATCCTTAATTTCTACCTGGAACATATTCAATTTCGAAGCAGATCAGGTTGCCACGGTTCGTTATCTGAATATTCTTGAAAACATCAGGGAGTTCCTTCCGAAACAACTCTTTGGCGTTCAGGACTGTCTTCGCCAACTCTTTGAATTATTCTTCCAGCTTTTTGACATCTGAACTGAGGTCAATTTGATTTCTTACTAAAGTGAAAGTGGTAAGGGTAGACATTTTGATGAACTAAAAGAAAGTGATATGTAAAGGGATGATGAATTAAAGCTTAGCTTAGACAGGTATTTATAGATGTAGCAGACCCTTGCCCTGCCACTCGAATTTTACCGAAGTCCCTAACAAAATAATCGAAACATGCATGAAACAAAAACGTCCTCATGTCTAGCAATAATTGTATATATTATAGTATATATGTTTTTAATTATGTAATATTGTCAGTTGTCAGATAAACCAACACATAAATTTATATAATTTTTTTGAGGGAAATAAATTTATATAAAATTTGAATCCTGAAAAAAAAAAAAAACAACAACGAACATTAATCATCTAAGCTTCGGGGAAATGTGAAAAGGCAAAGATTTCCAAAGACCCTGAGATAAAAACAAACCAATTGGGTTATTTCTACATAAATTCCAAGTTCATCAACAACACATATTTATGTCTAAAGTGACATGTAACTGCCATTATCAACCAAATTGCACCACCTGGTCATGTTATTGTTATTTATATCATTTTTCATCAACATATATTTTTAATTTTTAATAAATAAAAAATTCAATTTTTATAAAAAAAAGTGTGGATATTATCTACAAGCATGCATATTTGTTTCCAATATGAAAAAATAGAAAAAATGTAAATTTAAATTTTAAAAACATTTTAATAAATGTTAAGCGAAAAGTTTATAGAATATTTTTTCACACAATTTTTTATAATAAAATTTTAATGCAAATAAAAAATTTTATTTGTAATTAAATAAAAAACACATTATTATTTATTATTAATCAGTAACTCCATAAGTAAATTGATACTTTATATATATATAAATATATATATATATATATATATATATATATATATATATATATATTACTACTGGGGAAAAGAAAGGGGGATTTTAACTCCATACCAACCCATCCTAGGCGGCCAAGAAAGACATAGATATTTATAGCATTGATTAGGTATAGACATGGACATTAAAATTAATTTTCATAAATTTTATAATTTTCATATTTTAAATAAATTAAAAAATTTAGTCTCCAAACTCTTTTTTCTCTTTTTATTTTTATTTTTGACCACTGTTAATTTTTTCTTAGATCTGCAATTTTTTATTATCTCTTTCTCTTTTATTTACTTTATTTTATTATTTGAAATTAATAAGTACAAATCTTGTATCTTTTTTCTTTTTTTGAAATTTTTGTATATTTTTTTTATGAAGTTTTTACCTTTTATGTGATGGTATTTCGTTATGGATTTTACATATCTTTTCATCATAACAATTCTATCGAACTTTTTTAAAGATCAAAGAATTGACTTTCAATTAATTGAAATCATTAAATGAGACATATGGATAATTGAATTATAAAATATCAAACTCTATTAATGCCATTAAAGAATAACAACAAAAAATTTCATGATAATGATATTTTATTTTAGTTTTTCTTAATTGTATTTTTGTTTATATTATCTTTTCATGAAGATATATTTTTAATTTTTAATAAATGAATGGTTATTTATTAAAAAATAAAATAGAATAAATTTTATTTATTTTTTACTCTTTTTTCAATTATCATAGTATCCGGACAAAAACTATATGGTCGGAGAATGGTCCTCAACCTCGTGCGTTATACTCGTAACATGTGGCTTAAAAATGAATGTGCCGACGTCAACATAGTGACATCCTCAGGTCGACGTAGCAATAATATATCACAATTTTAACCTCAATTTATTATTAACAATATTTTTTTAACACTATTTATTATTAACAATCTATAACGTAGAAGAGAGAAATCCAGTAACTTTTCGAACCTTGTCTACATTTTCTATTTTTCATATTTCATTAATTTTTTTAACGTTAAATTTTTTATATTCTATTTTTTTTATCGTATTAATGATTATCTATTTTCTTAATATTTTATTTTTATTTTTATTCATTTAAATTTATAGATTATCGTTAGAGTTGAATGGTTACTCATGGAATAAGTTCAAAGATACTAGCATGATCTATATAATCAATTAATCATAATTTTTTTACCCTTTTATTGTTGATTCTTCATTTTTTATCTTAATTTTTTTATTTTATTTATTTATTATTACTACTATATATATTTAAAAAAAGAAAGGAAAAAATAAAAATAAAATAAAAGAAAGAAGGGAGGACCCATGTAAATAAAAGGGGTATTTTTTGTAATTAATAAAAATTGGGGTATTTCAGTTGAAAAAAGTTAAAAAGTGCTTTTAAAAAAAATTGCGGGTGGAAGCGCAATCGCTAATTGATCGAATCAACAATCATTCATTCCCAAGTCGAGGCCCTTTCTGTGATCACAACATATCCGCGATCATAGGTTCCTGGTAGCCAAACTCTTTGTGGCAACCGCAACATTTATGTGATCACCACTAGTCACCCTTTTGTCGTGATCGTAGATTGACCCATGATTGCAACCAGCTCGTTGACACCAGAGAACATGCTAAGGTGTACGCTTTAAAAAGAGTAATCTAGGAGAGGTGAAGGGACGTTTTAGAGAGACTACAAAAGGACAAGGACTAAGATTTAGAGGAGATATTCAGATGGGAATTAATCTTGAAGACCCAATAATAACAACCAAAAGAGAGAAAGGAGTAAGAGGAGAAAAAAAGCTAAGAAGGAGCAACAATAACAATCTTTTTAGTTCTATATTTTTAATCTATTTTACTCTATTTTATGTGTTTTTATTACTTTATTGTATCTATTTTACTATATTTATGTTTTAATCTATTTTTTATTTATGAACACTAGACGTACTCAGAAAGAACCTTTAATTTTTGTTCCAAACTTGTTTGAATTTGAGAAAAAGAATCATAGGAAAAAGAAGAGTGTTGTTAAGGAAATGGAAAAACAATAACAAAGAGTAGCTAAAAGATCTCTTTTAGAGTTTGCCATGCTCAGACTAAAAAGTGCGCAACAAAGTATAATAAGACCGAATGTCCAAGCTAATAGTTTTGAGAATAAGCTTGCACTTATACAAATGGTTTAATCCACTATTTAGTTCCATGGCTTGCCATTAGAAGACCTAAACACACATATAGCAAACTTTTTTGAGATATATGAAACTATCAAATACAACTGAGTGTTAGATGATGTAATACACCTTCGACTTTTCCCTTTCACCCTAAAAGATAGAGCAAAAGCATGGCTCAATTTGCAGCCACCAACATCGATCATAACATAGGATCTCTTTACAAAGGCATTTTTGGCAAAATACTTTACTTCTATAAAGATGACAAAAGTTATCAAAGACATCATAAACTTTCAACAATTTGAGATCAAGTCTTTATGTGATGTATGCGAGAGATTTAAAGAGTTGTAATGAAGTTTCCCACACCATGGTCTTCCTAGGGACATTCATATCTGAACCTTTTATAACAGTGTAATGAGGTCCACTAGAGACATAATTGTTACAGCAATTTGAGGGCCTCTTATGCGGAGGACTATAGATGGAGCTTTTGACCTTTTGGAGGAAATGGCCAACAACAGTTGTTTATGGCCATTAGAGAGACAAATGGCTCCTAAGCAAGGAGAGAAGATAGGAGTTGATGTTGTTACTTTTATTGAAGCATAAATTGCAGCCTTGTCAAAGCAAATTAGAGACTTGACATCAAGAGGTAATGCTACATCACCCTCTTCTACTTTGTTTTGTAAGCATTGCCACATTCTTGGGCATGATACCTTTGAATATGGTTTTAGATGTGGAAATATGTATGGAGATGGTGCATTGGAGAATTGTAGCTATATTGGAAATTAATACCAACCAAGGTAACAAAATAATATTTTTTTAAACATCTACAAATCAAGGTTAGAGAAACCACCCTAATTTCTCATGGAGTAGCAATCAACACTCATAAGGTTTCTCAATTAATTCTCAAAGCCATCACAGCCACCTAGATTCCAAGCTCAATCTAACAATGACAAACTCTCAACTATGGAGATGAAGCTTGATAAATTCTTTGATGTTGTTATGTCTAAAATGATAGCCAATAAGAGAATAAAAAAAGAATGGAAGATAAAATTTGACCGAATTGTCAAGAACCAAGCCTTTTTTATTCACAATATAAAGAAGAAGTGCAAGGAAAAACTCATGAGAAGAAGTGTGAAGAATCAAAAGAAAAGCAAGTAGACCAACCACCTATCATTAATACGTCCAAGTATGCTCTAAGATTACTTTTCCTTTGAGGAAAATTGAATTTGGATAAGAAGTTATTTGTTAAATTTCTAGAGACTTTCAAGAAATTGGAGTTCAAGTTACCTCTCTCAAAAGCATTAATAGAAATTCCAAAGGATTCAAAGTTCCTTAAAGATATTGTCACCAACAAGCGCAAATGGAATGACAATGAGATGTTGCCTCTTATAAAAACATGCAGCTCCATCATTTCAAGTAAGATTCTAATTAAGCTAAAAGATCTAGGGATTTTTACAATTCCTTGTATTCTTAGTTGAAAATAATTCCCTAAATGTTTGTGTGACTTAAGAGCAAGTATTAACCTTATACCTCTCTCATTTTTCAGAGAATTGAAGCTAGGAGAATTGATTAACACTAATATGACTCTTCAGCTTGCTGATCACTCAATCAAGAAGCCATATAAAGTAGTTGAAGATGTGCTTGTCAAAGTTGACAAATTTATGTTTCTGATTGATTTTATGATTTTTGATTTTGAGCAAGACAAGAATTGTCCTCTCATTTTAGGGAGGCCATTTCTCAACACTAGAAAGACTTTGATTAATGTACATAAGAGCAAGATCACTTTGTGAGTTGGTGATGAGAAGGTGGAGTTCACCATGTACAAATTAATAAAGCAACATTAGTATAAAGAAGAGTAATGTATGAGGGTTGAGGTTGTTAATGATTGTGTGAAATAAATCTAAGAAAATATAGAGCTTGTAAAGCATACAGAGGATGAGCAGCCACATGAAGAAGAAGAGTGCATTTTTCAATACCTGAACCACTAATTTAAAGTGACACTCCAATACTTCTATCCAATAAAAAGCCACCACAATTGGAACTCAAACCATTGCCTAGTCATTTAAGGTACACCTTTCTTAGGAAGGAGACACATTACCTATCATAATCTCTAATAAGCTCACAAAGGAATAAGAAAATCAAGCATGTGAGGTTATAAGAAAAAAATGGATTATAGGATGGTAGATTTCAAATATCAAGGCATTAGTCCTTCTTTTGTAATGCATCGTATTAGAATGGAGGATGGGTACAAGGCCACAATAGAGAGGAAAAGGAGACTTAATCCAAATATGCAAGATGTGGTGAAGAAGGAGATAGTAAAGCTACTTGATATTGAGATTATATACCCTATATATGATAGTGAATGGCTAAGTCCAATACAATATGTTCCGAAGAAAGGAGGCATGATTGTTATTAAAAATGAGGAAGGAGAGATGATCTCCAAGAGAGTGGTCAATGGTTGGTGAGTGTGGATAAACTATAGAAAACTTAATAATGCTATAAGGAAGGATCACTTTCCTTTCCCCTTTATTGACTAAATGCTTGAAAGGATCATGGGACATACATATTATTGCTTCCTAGATGGTTATTATGTTATAACCAAATATTTATCGCCCTCGAAGACTAAGAGAAGACAACATTTACCTGCCTCTATGACACTTTTGCTTATAGGAGAATGCATGACAACCATCTTCTTAGATTTAATTGATAATATAATAAAGGTATTTATGGATGATTTTTTATGTTTGGAGATTCTTTTCAATTATGCTTATTGAACCTTAATAAAGTATCAAAAAGATGTGAGAATACTAATCTTATTCTAAATTAAGAGAAATTTCACTTTATGGTTAATGAAGGCATAGTGCTAGGGCATAAAATTTCTTTTGCAGGAATCGAGGTAGATAAGGCAAAGATCAAAGTTATAGAAAAGCTACCTCTACCAACTTTAATGAAGAGAGTATGAGGATTCCTAGAGCATGTTGGATTTAAAGATTTATTAAAGACTTATCCTTAATTGCAAAGCCACTTATTCAACTTTTAATTAAAGATAATCCTTTTAACTTTTACGAATCTTGCTTGACTACTTTTAGCAGGTTAAAAATAGCCTTAACTTTAACACCTATCATTTTTCCCTCATATTGGTCTCTTCCTTCTGAGTTAACATATGATGCAAGTGATTTTACGATAATAGTAGTCCTTGGACAAAGGAAGGACAATAAACACCATGTTATATACTACACAAGCAAGACCCTTTTAGACGCATAACTCAATTGCATAACCACTGAAAATGAGATGCTCACTATTGTGTTTATAACTATGAAATTTAAATCTTACATATTGTGATCTAAAATTTTTATCTTTACTAATAATGCTATTTTACATTATTTATTTACAAAAAAAAATGCTAAACCAAGACTAATCTGGTGGGTGTTTTTGTTACAGGAATTTGACTTAGAGATAAAGGATAATAAGGGTAGTGAAAACATGGTAGTGGATCAAATCTCAAAACTAGACCGACAAGATCATTTGCAATCTAAAGAAGCAATTGATGATAGCTTACTTGTTGAATTATTATTTAATATCTAAGATATGGATCCCCTTTAGTACACAGATATAACAAATTTTTTTATCTTATGGAGTATTACCCCAATAGCTTAACGACCAGCAAAGGAAAAAGTTTATATCAGATGTTAAGTACTATTTGTGGGATGATCCATTTTTGTATAAAACATGTGTTGATGGCCTAATAAAGAGATGTGTGCTAAAATCATAGACAACTTACATTCAAGCACACTGTTATAGCTCCCATGTGGTGGACATTTTGGAGCATCAAGGACAATAGCACGAGTGCTTGAAAGTGGCATCCATTGGTCTATACTATTCCATGATGTAAGGGAATTTGTTTAGAGGTATGACAATTGCCAATGAATATGGAATATAATAAAGAGGGATGAAATGCTAGTCACTAACATTTAGGAAATTAAACTCTTTTATGTTTGGGGAATTGGTTTTATGGGGCCTTTCGCATCATCTTATGGCAAGCGCTATATTCTTATGGGTGTAGATTACATTTTCTAAGTGTGTGGAAGCCATCGCCTCTCTGACAAATGATAATAAGATTATGGTTAAATTCCCTAAGAAGATATTTACAAGATTTGGTGTTCCAAGAGCCTTAATAAGTAATAATGGTTCTCATTTTTACAATAAACACTTGGAAACCCTCTTGAAGAAGTATGGAGTGAACCATCGCATAGCAACACCATACCATCCACAAACCATTAGTCAAGCAAAATTCATAAATAAAGCTTTAAAGAAAATCCTTTAGAAGATAGGGGAGTTCAAGAAAAGATTGGGTTGGTAAGCTCAATGATGTTTTATGGTCATATATAATAGCATTTAAGACACTAATAAACATGTCCTCCATGTTGGTATATGGAAAAGAATTCCATTTACCAGTTGAGCTCGAGCACAAAGTATATTAAGCAACTAAAGCTCTAAATTTTGACATAAATGTAGCTGGAAAGTAAAAGCTATTGCAACTTCAAGAGCTAAAAGAACTTTGACACTTGGCTTATAAGAATGCCAAACTATATAAGGAGAAGAAAAAATGTTGGCATAATAAGAATATTGTCCAAAAATATTCACTGAAGGTGATTTGGTCTTTTTGTTTAACTCAAGGCTGCATTATTTCCAAGCAAACTCAAATCTAAGTGGAGTGGACCCTATAAGGTTGTTCAAGTATTCCCATATGGTGCTCTTGTTTTGATAAATGCTAGTAAAGAGAAATTCAAGGGTAATGGACAAATGTGCAAACCATATTATAAAGAAAAATATATTCAAGGATAGGGAGGCACTCCCTATTCACCTCATGAATTAAAAGCACTCATGGATAGTCAAGCTATAGACTAACAATTTAGCATGTTTTCCTTTCTTTTCTTTCTTTCTTCTTCATTAATTTATTTTCATTTATGATATTATAAATCCTCTATATTCCTTTTATTGTTTGCTATTATTATTCAGGTTATAAGTATAAGTGTTGGATGTTGCATTTGTAAAAAAATAGAGCTTTGTTATTTGGTCCTAAATTGCAATCGCTCTTAATCTGTGATTGCTAATTCTTTAATATAATACAGAGTCCCGATCAAGCACTTATTCATGATCACTAATCTACCCACTTTCTGCTAAGCTTTTTTTTGTGGTGATTGCTACATACCTGCGATCATAATCCTAGCCAAACTTTAGTTCATGTTACGATCACATCATACCCGTGATTTCCATAACCCTAATATCCTCAAATTGCTTTATTCTTGTAAACACCTAATTTCGGGATGCAATTGTGCACAATTACAACATAAGCCCCTATGATGAAATTTATTCAAAAATTGAATTTGGTTGTCAATTTTCTGGACTTTAGGGACTAAATTGCAATGTTTTTAGGATTTGATTACAAGGAAGTCAATTTTTCAGAGGTCTTTTGGTAATTACAAGTTAATTAAAAAGGTCAACATTTAATGCTAATTAGCATTGGTGTAATATCGATCGGCATTCTATAATGTCAACGCGTAAAAGTCCCGTTTTTCAATTTTTCGCTTATTTTTTCTTATTTTTAATCAAAATTTTCAGTGTTTTAATTGGTTGAAAATCTAATTTTATCTTTTATTATTATCTGATAAGGTTTTTTTTTACACATTCAAAACACGTAAGTTTTTGAAATAAAAAACAAATGCTATCTTCAGATGTATTCTGATCCTTCAAAGGAGGAAGTCGACATGCAGGTAGACTTTTCATTTAGAAGCAGAGTCTACATGCGTGCGAGAGGAGGATTTTTTAGACTCACAGAGAGATAGAGAGAAACTCACATGTAGAGACTGAAAAAAATCCAAAAACCTTGAAAATTTAGATGTGAAGAATACCTCGCACACACCCTTGTCTTTAAAAAAAACCCTAATTTTGGATACTGTCAGTGTCTTCGAAAGCAATCAAATCCCAGTCCAGAATCAACAATACTTCAATTTTAATGGTGAAAATCCTAGTCTAAGGGGCTAAAAAGGGCATTTGCACAACATCTATGATCATCACAATGTTTTTTTCTTTTTCCTTCTTTAATGATTTTTATTTTATTTTTTATTATTGATTTAAGTATTAAATTTCACTAATATAATTTTTTTTTGTTTTTTGGTTTTGATGTTTGATTATGGATTGAGGAGGATACTATTTGTGTTCAAATGAACAGAAGATCCATGGAATGCCATGGAATAATCTGTATTGTTTTTCAATAGATATTAGGGTTTTAATTTTCATTTTGCCTTTATGTGTTTTGTGTAGTTATTTTAATTCATGGATGTATAATTGTTTAATTTTAATTTTTGTGCATAGCTTGTAATAGCCCCAGTAGTGGGAATAGTAAAAGATTTAATTTTCCACATTTAAAATCAATTAGTAATTAGGTTCAATTGGGTAAAAATCAATTAAAATTAATGGTGGCAGTAGCTTAAATTAGGGTTTCTAGAAAATCACTATAATGTTTGTTTGATCCATTTTTTTTTGTTTTGGGTTTTTTTTAATGTTTTTATCCTTTTGGGCCCCAAGCCCACGTTTAGGTCTAACCCACTTCATAAATAGGCTTAAAAATGATTTAGGGTTTTAAATAATTAAAATTAATTTAGGCCCATTAGGTTAATTAGATTTTAGGCCCACTTAGTTAATTAAAACTTGTGTAGACTTAGCTCAGCCCACTTAAATTCATTTCTTTTAAAGTAAATAGACCTAGGCTCACATTTCACTTAAAATAAAACCAAATTAGACTTAGCCTATTAATTTAACTTTCCTTTAAAATTGAATAGACTTAAGCTCATTCCTTAGACAAACTAAAATAAGTAGATCTAGGCTCACTAATTAAAAATGTAGGCCCACTTTTAGTCTCTTCCTCACTTGTAAATAAAATGTAAATCTAACTAACTTTTTAATAAAATTAGCATAGTTTAGACTTAGGGACAATGCAATCTTGAGTGCATTTTTTATGTGTAATTTTATTGACTAGATGCCTAGGGTTAGATGGATGTCAAATAGGGTTTAATAAAATTGCATGTAATTAGAGGATGAAATAATTATTTATAAAATTATTCTAAATGAACATGAGACTAAGAGAAGTTACTATTTCATATCTAGAATCTCCTAATTGTGGTGCTAGCTTTCTTTTAGGGAATCGAGTACCACCTTTTCGATTTGTCCCAGTTATTACCGTGGGTGGCGACTCCTCATCTTTATGCCATGTCTTTGTGACAGTGGTTAGTGTGTTCTCTAGGGCCTTAAGCCTAAACAGTGTCGCGGTTGCTAAAATCTTGGACGCACACTAAACCCCACTGTATATAGTGGCAACTCCATGGGGGATAAGAGATACTGATTCTACTTGTGTTCTTTAGAATTATTTTATCAATTATTATTTCATTCTTACGTTCATTCTGTATGTCCCTACTAAATTGATGGCGTTGGTTTATGATTCCATGATTCCACTAGCTTCATGGAGTTATAGATTGGCTAACCATCACTCTTAGCCTTAACTCGGTTCAAGAGAGATTAACGAGCTCATCTGACCAGAGTTTGCAACCCAAGTCCTTAAGGGAGGGTAATCTTCTCTCAAGTTGGTAAAGGATGCTAGGCCCCTCTAACCTTGGCCTATAACTCAAAGTCCGTAATGGAGAGTATCTTGCTAAGGGAACCTTAACTTTTTACCGGACCCTAACCACATATAATGGCTTAGTTACTTCCCCTAGGATCTTTACCCAAAATGCTTATTTGTTTGAATTTCCATGAGGTTTTTCTATTTATAAAAGCCCAGGCCTATACCTTTGAAGCTCATTCAGGGTAATAAGGATTAGGCTAGACCTTTATATTTAGAAATGTTATTTCTATGCTTTTGTTTTAAAGAGAAATTTGGCATGCGTGCGGCTCTTAATATCCCTTATTGATATGAAGGACAAGACCAAAAATCCTACAAAAAAGAAAATCACTATTGAATACGTGTGTAGGAGAAATAAGGTTAGAAGGTTTACCTGCATGATGGCTTGTTGATTGCTTCTTGATACTTGCTACTTGTTGCATAAACACAAGCATCATGCATATATGCATACATACAATCTATGCATCATACTAACACCTTGTTTTGCATCCATCTTAGATTCATCCAGGTCTTCTTGTGTTTGGGGACGAAGAGGTGGCAGATTGACTAGAGTTGATTTAAGTCCGAAGTCCATAACTGAAGGCGTTGTTCACATACTGGAGAGACTAGAGGGGAGTCCTATCAACCTGCTCTATTTGGAAGCTGAACCAACTCCAACTGAGCATACATAAATGGAACAACAATAAAGAGGGAATTGGACCATAGAAGACATTAAGGGGGCTATGATGGATGACATAAGGGCTATGATGTAGGATAAACTAAGACAGGCCTTATTTGGAGTAATGCAACTTGTTGCTGCTGTTATGCTTCCCCCTGCACTTGAACAAGTGCCCGCTGCTATTATTCCACCTGCTGCTTCAGATGCTCCACCTGCTGCCAATAATATTGAGGAGCAACCTATTGTTAGGAATCCACCTGCTGTCGAGGTAAAGGTAGAAGTTGTTAAGAACTACCTAATAGAGAAAGCTAAGAGAGAATCAATTGAATTGGTTCAAGACCTTGAGTCCAAGCAGATGCAAGCACTGACCCAAAAAATGTCCAAGATGGAAGAACTGATTAGAGGACAAGGAATGGGATATTCTTTTAACTTTGATGACATGTTGCAAATGGAGGGAGATAAGCTGCCTGAAAAATTCAAAATGCCTTAACTGTAGAAATTTGATGGGAGAGGAGACCCTAGATTTCATTTGAGCCAATACACAATAACCATGAGCACTACTAAAGCACCATTAGCAATAGTTGCTAGGCCGTTTGTACTGTCCCTGGAAGGAATGGCTGTGAACTGGTACCATGGGTTAGAAAAGTCTATTAGAGTTGACTGGAAAGAACTATGTAATGCTTTTTTGAAATAATATGATTACAATACTAGGTTAGAGGTATCCATCAGGGATCTAGAGTTAACTAAATAGAAATCAAATGAGTCTTTTTTTTATTTCTTAACTTGTTTCATGAATAAAGCAAGGATGATGAAAAACAAGCTTACTGAGAAGAATCAAGTTAGAATGATAGTTCGTAATGTGCCACCTAATTTAGTCGAGAGGCTACATATGATGAATCCCAAAACCTTTATGGATTTATATGATAATGGGTTACAAGCTGAGGAAATTAAGAGTGAGAAAAAGAAAATTGCTAAAGGCACAAGAACCCGAAACTACTCAACTGGGGACATACAACAAAGAAGTACTAGCTGAGCTGTAAAGGTGCATGCAGTTCAGTAACCTAGGAGATTTTCTAACTTCAATAGCCACTCTCTAAAGTCCTAGAGAGGCTTATCCAAAAAGGCCTGCTAAAACCCCTGACCTTTTCCAAACCCCCAAATTCAAATGTCCCTAGCTATGATCTAAATAGTTATTATAAGTTTCATCAAGTAGCTGGCCATTCCACAGATACTTGTATTTGCCTAAAACACAAAATCCAAAACCTGATAGACTTCGAAAAAATCACTGAACCTGAGAAATCCAATTATAACCTAAACACCAGAAATAGCCCTTTCCCAGACTATCGAAATGTTCCACCACCAACCACTATGATGATCAACTTAGGAGTTAGCGAAGAAGAAGTGCTAGACTTCTTTAAGAATCTAAACCCTGCAAACATTGAGAAATCTCTTGAGGCCCTTAGAATAGTGGAGGATTTGTTGGGAGAACCCTCGGGAAAATTTGATTACAAAGTGTTCTATTCCAAGCCACCCTTTTCTGACATTCCTATTGAATCAATCACACCCTCAGGATGGGATGACGAGTTTGAAGATGAGTTGGCAAAAGGAGAGATTGAAACTGAAACTCCTACGTAGTTATGAAGAGGGGTAGAGGATTTGTTAGGGCAGCCTTCAAGCAAGTTTAATTATAGATTTTTTTACTTTAAGCCCACCTCTGCTGATAGACCCATGGAGGAGATCATGCCGACAGGATGGGCTGATGAGTTTGAAGAAGATGAATCCTTAACCCCATAATTATCCCAAGAAGGGGTTGAAGAGCTCCTAAGCCAACATATGGACAAGCTGAGGGAGTTAAAAGGAAAAGAAACATGCACAGTGGAAGTTTGGAAAAATGGGAAAATGGAATGGATAATTAGGGCCGTGGACATCTATTATTATTCTGATGAAGAAAAACCCACTAGAGTTGATGTATGGAGTGATAATCCAAATGTGAATCATGTTACTATAAGTGGGAAGAATTACTGGACAACAGAAAAGCAAAATGAAAGGGTTGTAGAAAGGGAAGAAACAGAAGATGCAGAAGTAAAGGAAGGACAGAAAGAAGAGCTGATCCTAGAACAACTTAAGAAGGCTAAAGCGAATGTGAGCATCTGGGAATTATTGATGCATTCAAGTAGTGATAGAAGGGCCCTGGTTAAAGCTTTGTTGAATATGAGCATTAAAACGGTAGCTACACCTGAGGCTATGGTAGCAAAGGTGTTGATAACATTCTCAGATGATAACTTGCCTTTGGAGGGAAGAAACCATAACAAGACATTATTTATCCTAGCTGACGTAAAAGGGAAGAGAACCAACTTTGTAATGGTGGATGATGGTTTAACTATAAATGTATACCTGCTAAAGATCCTGCCTAATATGGGTATGACAGTAGATGACTTGATGGTTTCAAACCTCATAATCAGAGCTTATGATGGCAGTACCAAGAATGTGGAGGGAACATTTCAGGCTTTAGTCAAAATAGGGCCGTAGAGTCGACTGTTGAATTTACTGTGCTGGACATCCCTGTTACCTATGCCCTGCTATTAGAAAGGCCATGGTTTTATGTCCTGGGAGAAGTACCTTCAACTGTGCATTAGAAAATAAAATTCCCATATGAAGGAGATGTCATTACAATAGAAGCCGGATCTAATGCAGCTGTGGTAGCTATACTTGATAAAGAGAAGCAAGTGTGTGTTCTGCCTAGTTTCCAAGTTATTGGAATATTTGATGGGATGAATCCCAGGGTTGCAAAAATGATGGAAAGCATGAATTATCGACCTGGATAGGGGCTCAAAAAGAATGAACAAGGAAGTCTTAGGCCCCCGAGCATTAAGACCCAGGACTATATGAAGGGTTTAGGATATACTAAGGTAGGACCAACTAGTAGAAGAGCAAAGAACAAGGAGAAATCAAAAAGAAATAAGCCCTTAGGAAGAATTGGACCACTAAGTGAGAACTTCATCAAGCCAGGGGAGGGCAAGTATTATCTGGGCACCAAAGAATCTGTTAACGTGGCTTGAAAGGATGTCCTTGGGTTTGAGATCTTCAAGGAGTAGATTGTGGAAAACCTAGTAGCCAGCAACAAAGAGGAAGTTATGAAGCAAGTAATTGAAAGGATGGGTGATGATGATGTTGAGGAGCTGCTGTGTCTACCACCTGAGGAGGAACCACCCTAAGACTTAGCTACTATCATTAGTTATAGTTTTATTGATTTTTTTTATAAAGAAACTGATGTAATAATGTCCGGTCTTTATGCAGACGAGGATGTTGTTTTTCCTATGGTCAATGATATGAATGATGGTTTTGCTTACTTGTGTGATGTGCATCCTGATAGTTCTATTCATTATAATTTTGATCGGTCATGCATGTTTGACATTAATTCAATTCAATTTGATTCATTTAACATGGGCATAAATGATAATCCAAAGAACATTTCTATATCACATAATGTAACTTCTAAAGAGAGGAAAAATTTTGAGAGAATATTAACAAAAAGAAAGGTAGTATGTGTTTGGACTTATGAAGACATGCCAAGTTTGGATAGGGAAATAGCAGAGCATCACATTCCAACTCATCTATAAACTAAGTCGGTTAAACAGAAATTGCACAGATTAAGACTAGAATGGACAGAAAAGATAAGAGAGGAAATTGCCAAGCAAATATAGGCTAACTTCCTAGAAGTAGTAAACTACCCTTAATGGCTAGCAAATATAGTACCTGTTCCTAAGAAAGATGGCAAAGTATGGATGTGTGTAGATTTTAGGGATCTGAACAAAGCCTATCCAAAAGATGACTTCTCGTTACCTCACATTAATGTAATAGTGGATAGCGCTGCAGCAAGTGCAATGTATTCTTTTATGGATGGATTTTTCAGGTACAACCAGATAATGATGGCAGTCATGGACAAGATTAAGATAGCTTTCATCACTAATTCATTGTTAATCTCATATGGTTTTCCAAAGAATGATAAGTTAGCATGGAATTACTTGAGTCTTTGGATTGAAGAGTTGTGAAACATTCATGTGCCAATTCTATATATAGGTGTCATACTTCAATGTCAAATTTTCCCCCATCCTAGTTTATGATAGAGACTCTCTAAAGTGTGCCAAAGATCCAATTTTTTAAAAAATGATTCATTAAAATACTTACATGCAACTATATTCCAGTGAGCAATAGAAACATACCCTTTTTATGTGGAGAGGAGGATAAAAATGGGGCATTATACTGATCGGAATAATCTGTGTGGAGAGGAGGATACCATATTAGGGTTGAAGAAGGTGATTCTTATTCATCCATATCTCGTGGATCTTCTTCTCTCATGAGCTCCTTTCCTTTTCTTGACAGCTGGCAGCGAGTGGCTCTAGCACGAGGTAGCATGGTGTTGAGAGGCGAGGAATGATTTTTAGGGAGATTTCGAAAGGAGTAAATGGGTTGAGCAACTAGGGTTTGATATAGAAATGGTGGAGTATGGGGAGAAAAAATAAGAGGAATTTAAAAATTAAAAGTGGTGGAGTTAATGATGCCTTTTCATATGGGCAAGAGTTATGATTGTGATAGGAGATTTGAAAAGTTTTGGATTAATGATCGTAATATATTCTATAATTACAAATATGAATGAGCATTGTAGACAGTAGGGTTTAGCGTACGTCCAAGATTTTAGCAACCGCGATACTATTTAGGCTCAAGGCCTTAAAGAACACACTAACCACTATCACAAAGACATGGCATGGAGATGAGGAGTCACCACCCAAGGTAATAATTGGGACAGATAAAAAAGGTGGTACTCGATTCCCTAAAAGAAAGCTAGCACCACAACAAGGAGATTCTGGATACGGAATACTAACTTCTCTTAGTCTCGTGTTCATTTAGAATAATTTTATAAATGATTATTTCATCCTCTAATTACATGCAATTTTATTGAACCCTATTTGACATCCATCTAACCCTAGGCATCTAGTCAATAAAATTACACATAAAAAATGCACTCAAGATCACGTTGTCCCTAAATCTAAACTATGTTAATTTTATTAAAAGGTTAGCTAGATTTACATTTTATTTACAAGTGAGAAATGGACTAAAGGTGGGCCTACATTTTTATTAATTAGTGAGTCTAGATCTGTTTATTTTAATTTGTCTAAGGAATAGGCTTAAGTCTATTCAATTTTAAAGGAAAATTAAATTAATAAGCCTAAGTCTAACTTGGTTTTATTTTAAGTGAAATGTGGGCCTAGGTCTATTTATTTTAAAAGAAATGAAATTAAGTGGGTTGAGCTAAGTCTAAACAAGTTTTAATTAACTAAGTGGGCCTAAAATCTAATTAACCTAATGGGTTTAAATTGATTTTAATTATTTAAAGTCTTAAACCATTTTTAAGCCTATTTATTTAAATGGGTTAGACCTAAACGTGGGCTTAGGGCCCAAAAACATAAAAAAGAAACATAAAAAAAATCACAAAATCAAATCAAAATACATTCACATATGATTTCTAAAAAAACCTAATTTAATTACATATAAACCCTAATTAACTAAAGCCGCCATTAATTTTAATTAATTTTACCCATTGAACCTAGTTTACTAATTAATTTTAAAGTGTAGAAAATTAAATCTTTTACTATTCCCACTACTGGGGCTATTACAAACTACGTACAAAATTTAAACAATTATACACCATGAATTAAAATAACTACATAGAACACATAAATGCAAAATAAAGATTAAAATCCTAAGAATTATTAAAAAATAGTACATGTTCATCCATAGCATTCCATGGATCTTCTGTTCAATTAAACACACGCGATATCCTCCTCCTTAATCCACATACGGACATCAAAACAAAAGAAATAAAAATAAACAGATTATTAATGAAATTAAATAATCAAAATAATAACAAAAATAAAAGAAAAATCATAAACAAAAAATAATAGAAAGAGTAAAAAATGAAATAGAAAATAACACTGAAGATTTAGATGTTGTGCAAATGCCCTTTTTTTAGCCCCTCAGATTGGATTATCATCGTTGAAATTGAAGTATTGTTGATTATGGACTAGGATTTGATTGCTTTTAAAAACTTCAGTATCCAAAATTAGGGTTTTTTACGCTTGCAATCTCTCTATTTTTTTTGTCTTTTCTTCAGTGTGTGTCTCTATGTCTCTCTATGAGTCTCTCACTATGAGTAAAAATCCTCTCCCCCTAGAAAAGTCCTCTAAAAAACAAAATCCTCCCTCGCAAGCATGCAAACTCTGCTTTCTAAATGCAGAGTCTGCTTGCATACTGACTTCCTCCTTTGGAGGAGGAACAGACTCATCTCATATGATATGATGATAGCGTCTATTTTTTATTTAAAAAATTATGCATTTAAAACCTTATCAGATAATAATAAAGATAAAATTGAATTTTCAACCAATCAAAACACTGAAAAATTTGATAAAAATACGCAAAAAATAAAAAAATAGGACTTTTACACGTCGACTTTACACCAATGCTTATTGACATTTTAAATGCCAATCCTAATTTAATTTTTTTAAATTTTAATTATCCAAAGACCCTTGAAATTTTGACTTATTTACAATCAAATCCTTTAAAAAATGTTACAATTTAGTCCCTAAAGTCCAAAAAATTGACAACCAAGTTCAATATTTGAATAAATTTCATCACAGGGGCTTACATCACAATTGTACACAATTGTATCTCAAAATTGGGTTCTTACACTATTGTTACAAGGTGATGCCTTTCGAACTGAAGAATGCAGGTGCAACTTATTAAAGAGCCGCTACTACACTTTTCTATGATATGATGCATAAGGAGGTTGAAGTGTATATGGATGACATGATGGTCAAATTAGAGACAAGAGGAGGACACTTTGAAGCTTTAGACAAGTTCTTGGCCCGAATTAAGAGGTACAACCTAAGACTCAACCTGAAGAAGTGCATTTTTGGGGTTACTTCAGGGAAGCTGTTAGGGCATATAGTGAACAACCGAGGAGTTGAAGTGGATCCGGATAAAGTGAAAGCTATCCAGGAAATGTCAGCACCAAAGATGGAGAAAGAAGTAAGAGGATTCTTTGGCAAGTTGTAGTATATTAGTAGGTTTATTACAAAACTCACTTATATTTATGACCCTATCTTTAAGCTTTTAAAGAAATATGAGTCGGTTAAGTAGAATGATGATTTTCAGAAAGCTTTTGATAAGATCAAGGAGTATCTTGTTAATCCACTTGTTTTGAAACCACCTAGACAAGGTAAGCCATTGGTTTTGTACTTGGCTTTAAAAGAGGATGCAATGGGGGTAATGTTAGCATAAAAAAGGTCAGATGGAATAAAGCACGTAGTGTACTACCTGAGCAAGAAGTTTCTACCGTACGAGGAAAAATATGATTTAGTAGAAAAGACATGTTTGATTATGATTTGGGCTATAAGGAAATTAAGGCATTATTTTCAATCTTATAGGGTTCAAGTTGTTTCAAGAATAGACCCTCTAAGGTATCTATTTCAAGCATTGGCTGTAACTGGAAAAATGTCTCGATGGTTGGTACTCTTAATTGAATTTGATATAGATTACATTACTACAAAGGTAATCAAGGGAAGAGCAATAGCAGAATTCTCAGCTTAGAATGCAATCGAAGGTGAAGAGTAGTGGAATTTGGAGTTTCCATATGAGAACTTAGCAGTTTTAGAACACTAGGAGTGGAAACTTTACTTTGTTGAAGCTATAAACAACAAAGGAGCTAGATTGGGAGTGATTCTTGTTACACCAGAAGGAGAAACCATACCAATGGCAACGAAACTGGATTTCAAGGTCATAAATAACATGGTCGATTATGAAGCATGTATCTATGAAGTTGAGGCAGCTGTGGCAGCTGGAGCAAAAGATTTTTTGGTTTATAGGGATTAAATGTTAGTCGTCAGTTAGGCTAATAAAGAATAGGAAGTAAAAGAGGAAAACCTGAAACCTTATATCTGCTATTTGAAAGCCTTAATGAAGAATTTCACCAAATGTCTCTTTAACCATCTATCTAGAGATAATAATAAGATGGCAGATGCACTAGCAACACTCTCTTCTTCAATGTGGGATAGTGCAACTGGGTTGGCCATGAAACCTTTAGTGATCATGAAGTCTAGAGCACCGTGTTATGGGGGTGAGAAGATTATGAATGTTCAAATAGGGCCTAAAGAAAAGCCTTGGTTTTATAATGTCCAGAGATTCATTGAAGAAGGAATTTATCTAGATGAAGCAGCCTTAAAGGAAAGATATGCTCTTCATGTTCTTGCACGTAACTATGCAAGTCATGACAAAGTATTATACAAAAGAATGCCAAATGGGATGCAGCTCAAATGTCTCAATAAAGATGAAGCTGAGGAGGTGGTGAAAGAAATTTATGTAGGAACATGCAGTTCTCATATGAAGAGGATAATACTAGCCAAGAAAATAATCAGAAAATGGTACTATTAGATGACTATGGAAAAGGATTGTATCAGGATAGTAAGACAATGCCATCAATGTTAGATCCATGGGAATCTTAGTCACGTGCCTCTAACAGTGTTGAATTTTTTATCATCCCCTTGGCCCTTTATAGGATTAGGAATTGATATCGTAAGAAAAATAAGACTGACAACATCAAATGGGCATAAATATATAGTGGTGGCAATCGATTACTTCTTGAGATGGGTAGAGGCATAATCTTTCAACACTTTAAAAGCAAAACAGATGGCACAATTCATCGAGAAGAGCCTTATCTATAGATATAGGGTTCCACATCATATTGTGACAGATAATGGGGTTCAATTTCAAGCAAAAATAGCAGAGTTGTTACAAAAGTATGCTATTGAGCACCATAAATCTTCACCTTATTTCCCTCAAGCTAATGGAGTAGTGGAAGCAACTAATAAAAATGTCAAGAAAATCTTTTCTAAGATGGTTAAAACTTACAAGGATTGGTGTAAATATCTTCCTTTTGCCTTATGGGGATATAGGACTACAGCTAGAACCACCACATGCCAAACACCATTCTCATTGGTATATGGTTGTGAGGCAGTTTTGCCTATAGAAACCGAGATTAAGTCCTTGAGAGTAGTCATGGAAGCTAAAATAACTGAGAATGAATGGGCGCAGAAGAGATATGATCATCTCGTATCTCTAGATGAGAAAAGGATGGATGCTTTATTCTACACTCAGATATATCAGAGAAGGATAGCAAAGGCGTTCAACAAGAAGGTTAAGCTTGGGAAAATCAAAGCTGGAGATATGGTGCTGAAACAGTCTAGAGTCATGGTGTTCGATCCGAGAGGTAAATTTAGATCGAATTGGGAAGGACCGTACTTGGTCAAATCGGTCCAACCTAAAGGAGCTGATAAGATATAAGATCTTGAAGGGAATGAGTTCGTGGAACCTGTTAATTTGGATAGCCTCAAGAAGTACTACCTGTACAAAAATATGAATAAAAGTAGAATAAAGAAAATAAAATCCGCTGGTTAGAAAACCTGAAAAGGCTAGTCAGACAAAAGTTAGGACATTCTCGCTGTTCAGAAAACCCGTAAAGGGTTGACAAGCAAAAGTTAGGGAAATAAATAAAAAAGGAATGGTCTTGCTGATTAGAAAACCTGCAAAGGGCTAGTTAGGCAAAAATTAAGGAAATAAAATGTGAGAAAAAAATATTCAATTAGAAAATTCGTTAGGACTAGCTGATAACAGGAGTTATGTCATGTGATGTATTAAATGTACTCATTTTGGCCCTAATTAATGAATGAAATTGAAATTGAAGTTTTGTTAAACTTTGCATGTCCTTCTTTATTATAAATCATAGGTCCTTGAAGGGAAAACAAAACATAAGAAAGCCTAAGACTAGCTCTATGAGACCATTCTATCTAGTGATGTATTTGTTTCTTCCTTTATGACTCATCATACAAAGCTTGAGTCCTCTTGTACCTAGCAAATCCTAGTGGTTCTGTCTTTTGGATAACAATCCAAGTTTTGTAATCATCATCAGTATTCACATCAGCATCCAGGTGTATGTTCTGTTCAAGAGCTCTACAAGCCCACAAGATCCTAATCTTATCCAGAGAATCTTGTCTCAAAGGAAAGCCTTCAAAGTTAGCCAGAACAGTAACAATGAATTGAGGGCGACCATACTGACAGCAAAGGCATAAAGGGGTAAAAAAAGGTAGAGAAGTGTAGCCCTGGAATAGGAACACAATGATCATATAGCTCAATAGTCATGAACTTCAATCTCCACCAAGGGCAGACCCATGTGATCTTAACATCTGAAATCTTCTTTAACCAACCAACCCATTGGTCCATAGAACATTTGTCCTTCATTTTTAAGGGACGAGATTGTAGTTGATGAGGTTGATAAGTCAAAGGATTGAGGGGTACATTAAGTAACCTCATCTTTTCCTATAACCAAATCTTAAAAAAAAAAGGTATAAGAATAATAAAATAAAAGCCTGCTAAGTTGAAAACCCAAAACGGAGGCTTAGGGAAAAGTTAGGGTAAGCCTGCTAAGCTGAAAACCTAAAAGGTCGGCTTAAGCAAAAGTTAGGGCAAGCCTACTAAGCTGAAAACCCGAAAGGGTGGCTTAGGTAAAAATTAAGGCAAAATAAAAGAAATAAATTTTTTGGTTGCATACTTGAAGAAGTAAACTGCTTGAAAAATGGTTATGAGTCTTAAAACTGTCTACCCTAATGATGGTCTCAGCAAGGATAACTAGCATAGGGTTAGCTCCAAGCTCCACCTGTTCCAAAATATTGACAATGCATGTATCGGCATCACCATGATGAGAAACTAGCAAAAATTGAGCATATAACCATAAAGTAACTATTCTAGTCCAAGAAGTAGTGTTCTTGTCTCGAGTCCCACAGACAGTGATCAGAGAAGAAAGATTGATAGTCCCAGGGTTATGCACATGCACGTAAATATCATCTAGGTCAAATCAAAGAACGCAACCAATCTGCCAAGAAATTGCATCTCCAAATTAGGAAGGGCTATCATAGCAGTCGAGTCTAATATGCATCCCAGAATAGCAATAAACTCTTCAATCATTAGAGAAAGCTCTTGCTCATTAAACCTGAATACATGATCCTTGACATCCCAGAAGGTAGCAGTATCATGTAAGAGATTGTTATCGATAGTTGGGTGTTGAAGAGATTTCAAGGATTTGATGTGGAAAGGTTGAAGCTTATTCTAATCATCACCATTGAGACTTCTAAGAAATTTCTTCATTGTTTGGAGAGATGCTTGAGTCATGATGAGGGTGTAGAGAATGAAGGAGAATG
Source organism: Mallotus nudiflorus (assembly GCA_947683625.1). Classification (NCBI taxonomy): domain Eukaryota; kingdom Viridiplantae; phylum Streptophyta; class Magnoliopsida; order Malpighiales; family Euphorbiaceae; genus Mallotus; species Mallotus nudiflorus. Next base: position 349,151 of record CANTUR010000647.1, read on the forward strand.
CCCCTTATATGGTCTTATATAGGGAAAAAAGATAAGTTTATATGGGAAAAGGATTCTTTGAAAAGGATTAATGGATAATTAATTAAAAAGGATAATGTTCATTAACTATCTTTTTTAATTAGTTATTTATGGGAAAAGGATTCTTTGAAAAGGACTAATGTATAATTAATTAAAAAGGATAATGTTCATTAACTATCTTTTTTAATTAGTTTTTTATTAAGGATAAAAAGAGAGAGAGAGGAAAGAAAAAGTCAGTTAAGATGCAAACACTGTTTCAGTTCTATCTAACAGTATTCGAGACAGTGCAGGAATAAAAAAAGCAATACAATAGAGAATAGTCAGATACAGACACATAGAAAGTTAGGAATGCAGAAACTCTAAATCACTCATCTTCAGCTCTGGTATCAAGCCATGGGCTCCATCCTTTGGTAAGGTCATTATGATGATAAGTGTCTGGAGGTCTAGCAGATGAAGTCCTAGTGTTGTACAGATCAAAGCCTAAGTCTGCAAGCTGCTAACAAAGCATCTCATTCTCCCACTTTAGACCGCTGGAATAGCTCTGTATACATAGAAAACATCATATCATATGCATCTCATACATAGCATGCATACATTTTACAATGTAGACACTTACTCGCCAACTGTCTATAACCTGCATTGTGAGTAATCTCTGAGATGAGGCAAGTCCATATAAATACTCTGCCTGTGTTTGGGGAACCTGTTTTGTAAAATTTTTACTAATATCAATGTCAAGTGTACAGATCCATACAAGAAATAAATCAAATAGACTCACATGAGAAGCATCCGGTGGACAAAAGCTAGGAAGCTGAGCATCACTGAACTGCATCTGCTGCTTAATTGGAGCCTGAACAATGGGAGCCCAGTAGAACATAGACTTGTCTGGAAGAGAGACATTACCAAGCGTAGCACCAATAAAGGCCCCATCACGGCTAGTCCCAACATGCTGAGGACTGGGCTTGGACTCAAATCTCTCAGTCTCAGGGCCGGTCACAGTCTCTTGAACAATCTTAGTCTATACCTCCTCTACTTCAACAGTAGGAGAGTGGACTTCCTCAAACTGAAAAAAAAGTTATTCACAAATTCCAGAAAGATAATTGAAATCATTAAGAGATACCTCAATATCACCAATGAGAATATGCTCTAAAAGGTTCTCCTTGATATATTGTCAATAATGGCGGGATCACTCAAGCAAAGTCGAAGCATCATGCCCCTACAATGCCTCCCTTAGCTTTGATCCAGTAAGATAAAAACTCTATAGCATAGAAGCAGGAATATTAAAAGGGAGACGTCGACTAGTAGGTCCTGCAAATCGACGATATACTTACTCTCCAAGATACCACATCTTGCAACAATATCCAGGAAGTAGAATCCTCAGTGTCTCCAGCCTTACTGCACCAGCCATGAAGTCGTATTGCTGGAAATCATTGGCACCTTCCAACCAACTAGGATCAACTTACAAATTTTCATTTTCATTAGCTAAATTAAGTTTCACTAACTAATACTAATGATTTTATTATTTTTCTTACCAGGTTCTATTCTAGAGCATTCAGATGCTCATGGTATGTCTGAAGTGTGTTCCTTATACTGGCAAGGTGAGATGAACCCCATCTCTGCATTAAAGGCAGACTCCTGTCCAAGCTAATAGCACCAAAACCTTGAACTAACCCACTATCAATACTCCATATCTAAGAAAGAAAAAGAGTTAGTAAAATTAGAAGAGGGATTAGGAAATATGCAAAATTAAAGGAAAATAAGAACATACATGTAATGCATGACAAAAGCCACACATGGTCACTGCGCCTCTGCAAATAGTGTCGAGTCTGTAGTAAAGATAAGCAAGTGTTGTAGATCCCCAATTAAGAGTAACAACCTGGTCTAAGTCACGCAGGGGGCCCAGAAGAGCAATGCTCACCTCATGACCAATCTCACAAAAAAGAGTAGTGCCTAGAAGGATGAGGAGGAAACATCTCGCCTTCTGAGTAATCTAGCGAGGAGTAGTAGTGGGTAGATGTCTAAAGCCTTTAACCAGAGAGGAAAGAACTACATTCTTATGGTTCTTCCACATCAAGACAAATCCAATCAAATCACGCATAAATTGACTCTTACTCCCCTTAGGAAGGTTGTACTAGCTAATGTCAAAGGGTATAGGAGTCCCTCCAAATGCGATACCAGTAATAGCTGAGAAACTCATAGGTGTTATCGTCAACTTGCCTACATGGGTATGGAAGGTGTGAGTGGTGTCCATCCACCTCTCAATTAGTACAAATAAGGAATAATGATATGATATACCCTAAGTAGTCGGAAGAGCAACAATGAAATGTCTGAAGCTAGAGGCTCAGATGATCTACATCACATTCTTTAGCAAACCATGAAATAACTCTCAAGCCAAGTCGAAGCATCCTATGAATTTTAATGGTTTTTGAATAAAATTCAGAAAACCAAAATCATTCTTTGCATTGCTTTTATCTATTAATTTATTTGTACATTTATATGTAAAAAAAAATTTGGAAATCGAAAAAAAACCAGAATTTTGATCAAAATTCTGGATTTCTGATCGAAAATTTATAATTTCGATCGAAATTCTAGATTTCTAATCAAAAATCCAGTTTTCCAGTTGGTAATCTAGAAAACCAATCGGTCATGCACACAATTTCGATGGCTCCCAACTGTTTTTCAACATTTAATTTGAATTTTTTTCTTACATATCCTAGTTAATTTTTAGATTTAATTTAGTTAGCATGCATTTAAACTTTACACTATAAAATTTAATCATTACAGCTAATTATTTAAATTAATCTTATAGAATGAAGCAGAAGGGACAGAAAAAATACCTCATTGCTAGTTTATGAAGACCTGTGAAGATGCAAATGGGTCAAAGGAAGGATGATATCACCTTCTTATAGTCCAAGTCTATTCTGTGTAAAACGTGGACTCAAAACAATTGGATCTGCTTGCATGCCTGCTCTCCCACATGGTCCATGTTATGGGTGGACCATCGAATTAGACGGATGGAAAATCATACCACAAATGGTCAAGAAATCAAGAAAAGAAAAATCAAAATCAATTGGAAGAAAAAAAAGAAAAGAATAGGAAGGGAAGGGAAGTGATCGACAAAAGGGGAAGGATATATAAAATGGAAAATATCCATTTTAATCCTTTCAATTTACTTACATTTTTATCCATCTTTTCTTTATTGCAATTTGGTCCATAATTGCATTCAAATTAGGAACATGTTCCTAATTAAATCATGACATTCATCAAATTAATAATTCATTGAATTGTTAAAACTGCATAATCAATCTGTGATTCTGAATTTTCTATCAAGTACAGAATACAAAATAAGATTACATAATTCATTTTTTTTCTTTTTACATGCATCATTTCAATCAAAGGATTCATATGATGCACAGTAACTATGATATGAATTTCAAATGATTATGTTATATGCTGCATAGTAGTCATAACCTTCATTATGTTATGTACTGCATAGCAGTTATGACATACACTTTCAAATTCATCATTGTTAGATGTTCTACGGGACCGATAGCAAGTTTTCAATTCAACTTCACTAGACATCCCATAGGGAATATAGTGCACGTCGTTAGATGTCCCACAGGGAATATAGTGTATATCGTTAGACGTCCCACAGGGAATATAACGAAATTCATCATTGCTAGACGTTCCACAGGAACTATAGAAAGTTTTCAATTTATCATCACTAGACATCCCACTGGGAATATAGTGTGCATCGTTAGACATCCCACAGGGAATATAACAAAATTCATCATTGCTAGATGCTCCACAGGAACTTTAGCAAGTTTTCAATTTATCATCGCTAAATGTCCCATAGGGAATATAGCGAAACTCATTTGCACAAAGCCCACTAGACGTTTCGCAGGAAATATAGTGTGACTTGTTAAACATTACACCTTGCTCAGTAATTTGAGCATCAATCTATCCTTTAGGATACAATCAAGTTTCCTAATTTCTTTCTTTCAAAATTATGTGTTTCTATTGCTTTGCCGCAATTTGTTAAGAAAATAGCAACAAAGCGAGGCAACCGTAAACACCCAATTTCGGGATGCAATTGTGCATAATTACGGCGTAAGCGCCTATGATGAAATTTATTCAAAAATTGAACTTGGTTGTCGATTTTTTGGACTTTAGGGACTAAATTGCAAGGTTTTTAGGATTTGATTACAAGGAAGTCAATTTTTCAGGGGTCTTTTGGTAATTAAAGTTCAAAAAAGGTCGGCATTTAATGCCGATTGGCATTAGTGTAATACTGATCGGCATTGCACAATGTCGTCGAGTAAAAGTCCCATTTTTCAATTTTTCGTATATTTTTTCTTATTATTTATTTATTTTTTCAGAGTTTTGATTGGTTGAAAATTCAATTTTATCATTGTTATTATTTAATAAGGTTTTTTTTACGCGTTCAAAGCGCGTAAATTTTTGAAATAAAAAACAAATGCTATCATCAGATGTATTCTGTTCCTCTAAAAGAGGAAGTCAGTACACAGGTAGACTCTACATTTAAAAGGAAAGTCTGCATGCGTGCGAGAGGAGGATTTTTTAGACTCACATAGAGATGGAGAGAAACTCACATGCAGAGACTGAAAAAAACCCATAAACCCTAAAAATTTAGACGTGAAGAATACCTTGCACACACCCTTGTCTTTTAAAAAAACCCTAATTTTGGATACTGTTAGTGTCTTTGAAAGCAATCAAATCCCAGTCAAAAATCAACAATACCTCAATTTTAATGATGAAAATCCTAGTCTAAGGGGCTAAAAAGGGCATTTGCACAACATTTATGATCATCACAATGTTTTTTCTTTTTCTTTCCTTAATGATTTTTATTTTATTTTTTGTTATTGATTTGAGTATTAAATTTCATTAATCTAATTTTTTTGTGTTTTTTTTGTTTTGATGTTCGATTATGGATTGAGGAGGATACTGCTTGTGTTCAAATAAACAGAAGATCCATGAAATGCCATAGAATAATATGTACTATTTTCCAGTAGATATTAGGGTTTTAATTTTCATTTTGCCTTTATGTGTTTTGTGTAGTTATTTAATTCATAGGTGTATAATTGTTTAATTTTAATTTTTGTACGTAGTTTGTAATAGCCCTAGTAGTGGGAATAGTAAAAGATTTAATTTTTCGCATTTAATATCAATTAGTAATTAGGTTCAATTGGGTAAAAATCAATTAAAATTAATGGTGGCAGTAGCTTGAATTAGGGTTTGTATGTAATTAATTTAGGGTTTCTAGAAAATCACTATAATGTTTGTTTGATCCATTTTTTTATTTTGTTTGTTTTAGGCTTTTTTTTTTTTAATGTTTTTATCCTTTGGAGCCCCAAGCCCATGTTTCGGTTTAACCCACTTTATAAATAGGCTTAAAAATGATTTAGGGTTTTAAATAATTAAAATTAATTTAGCCCATTAGGTTAATTAGATTTTAGGCCTACTTAATTAATTAAAACTTATATAGACTTAGCTTAGCCCACTTAAATTCATTTCTTTTAAAGTAAATAGACCTAGGCTCACATTTCACTTAAAATAAAACCAAATTAGAGTTAGGCCCATTAATTTAACTTTCCTTTAAAATTGAATAGACTTAAGCTCACTCCTTAGACAAACTAAAATAAGTAGATCTAGACTCACTAATTAAAAATGTAGGCCCACTTTTAGTCTCTTCCTCACTTATAAATAAAATGTAAATCTAACTAACTTTTTAATAAAATTAACATAGTTTAGACTTAGGGACAATGCGATCTTGAGTGCATTTTTTATGCGTAATTTTATTGACTAGATGCCTAGGGTTAGATGGATGTCAAATAAGGTTTAATAAAATTGCATGTAATTAGAGGATGAAATAATCATTTATAAAATTATTCTAAATGAACACGAGACTAAGAGAAGTTAGTATTCCGTATCCAGAATCTCCTTGTTATGGTGCTAGCTTTCTTTTAGGGAATCGAGTACCACCTTTTTTATTTGTCCTAGTTATTACCCTAGGTGGTGACTCATCATCTTCATGCCATGTCTTTGTGACAATGGTTAGTGTGTTCTCTAAGGCCCTGAGCCTAAATAGTGTCACGGTTGCTAAAATCTTGGACGCGCGCTAAACCCTATTGTCTACAATGCTTATTCATATTTACAGTTGTAGAATATGCTACAATCATTAATCCAAAACTTTTCAAATCTCCTATCACAATCATAACTCTTGCCCATATGAAAAGGCATCATTAACTCCCACTTTTAATTTTTAAATTCCTTTTATTTTTTCTCCCCATACTCCATCATTTCTATATCAAACCCTAGTTTCTCAACCCATTTACTCCTTTCCAAATCTCCCTAAAAATCATTCCTCACCTCTCAACACCATGCTACCTCGTGCTAGAGCCACTCGCTGCCAGCTGTCAAGAAAAGGAAAGGAGCTCATGAGGGAAGAAGATTGACCAGATATGGATGAATAAGAATCACCTTCTTCAACCCTAATCTGGTATCCTCGTCTCCACACAGATTATTCCAATCAGTATAATGCCCCATTTTTATCCTCCTCTCCACACAAAAAAGGTACATTTCTATTATTCACTGGAATATAGTTGCATGTAAGTATTTTAATGAATCATTTTTTCAAAAATTGGATCTTTGGCGCACTTTAGAGAGTCTCTATCATAAACTAGGATGGGGGAAAATTTTGACATTGAAGTATAACACCTATATATAGAATTGGCACATGAATGTTTCACAACTCTTCAATCCAAAGACTCAATTAATTCCATGCTAACTTATTATTTATTTGGAAAACCATATGAGATTGACAATGAATTGGTGTTTAAGGTGTTTGGATTTCCAAATGAAGGGTTGAAATCACTACCTAGGCACTTTAATATTGCTCAATTTTGGGAAATCCTTTCTGGGTTATCTACTTACCCAAGAAGTGATGCAACCCTAAGTGGTTTGATTAAGGATCATTGCTACTTGATTTTGCACCACTTTATGAGCTCTACCATTTTTTGTAACAATGAAACGAGTAGGATTTCAAAGTAAAAGATGGATGGAAGTAAGTGATGACTAAGTTACAGCAAATGGAGAACAAGAAGAAGTATATATAAAACAATTAAAAAAGAGGTGAAATATATTAAGATAATGCTCTAAAATTATTTCAAACTACTGGGGTATGTAGTTTCATCACCATCTCTATCACCTCCGGACTCTCCACCAAGGGAGTAACTTCTTTTCCCTAGCTTTTATTTTTTATTTTTTATTTTTTATTTTTATTTTTAGTTAGCTTTAATAAATTTTGCATTTCATGTTTGTAATTTTTACTTGTGATTTTTTTTTTGTTTTTAAGTATGTTTGTGCATAATAGATGTTCTATGTTTTGCATTTAGGTTCCCCCACACACATCAAGGACAATGTGTCATTTAAGTGTAGGGGGAGAATAATTTTTGCATTTTATATTTCATGTATATTTTTGGTACATAAGATGCATTTCCTTTGCATTTTTGTGATTTGGCCCAAAATTTTGAATTTTGATGCTTGACACTTGAAATTTTTTCGAATTATCATTGTGATGAACTTTGTATATGTTTATAATTTTATTAAGCTCATGATGTTTAATCTTCTCTTAATGGTTAGTTTGAATTCATTTTAAGCTTTATTAATATTTTGAGTTGAGGATTTTGAGCTTTTAATCTATTTAATGCATTTTGTGAATTGATGTTTTGGGTTTGCCTATAGTGAATGAACTAGATTTCTTTCTAGGGTTGCTTTTGGTTGTATGTGAAAGAAATTGTAAAAATACCCTCTCTCTCATTCTTACAAAAAAAAATAGAGTGTGCTTAGAACTAAATTCCTATATACTCCAATGCTCTTAAAAAGAGTAAGATAATTCAAAGAGACCCCTCAAGGTGTTCGCATTGAGTAGTTTGGGAAAGGCAGAGAACTACTAAGAGAGGGAAGAATAGCACAAATTAAAAACAAAATAAAGAGGAAAAGAGTTTATTTATGCATACCAAATTGAGAGCCACCTTAGTTTGAAGTCTCTTTCATTCATTTGTACTTTTCCTAAAATTTTGATTCATGATTGTGTGATTTTGAATGGACAAAATTCTTTTCACTTGGTAATATATGTTTCTCGACTTGACTTGTTAACTTTGTTTTTAAGAATTTAAGCTAGCTATTAAAAGAAAGTTATGATGTGAGCTTAATTAAATTTGAATATACATTATGCTCATTGCATTGATGGTTTGTGTGTTCTTGAGCTTCCTTAAGGACAAGCAAAGATTCAAGTGTGGAGGTATTTGTTGGTGTCAAATTACATATAGATTTAGGACTATTTTTAACATTCATTTATTTATTTTAGGTATCATTTATTATAGGTTAACATATAGGAATACATACTTTTATATTTTATTTTAATTTTATAGGGTAAAAGAAGTATGAAAATGTTTGATAGTGATGAGAGGAAAAGAAGAAGAATCAGAGCTAAGGAAACAGAGCTAAGGAAATAGAGCCTTATCACTATTATGATCATGGGTGGAAACACGATCACTGATTATTAGAAGCATCATGCATTCTCAAGTCGAGGCCCCTTCTACGATCGTAACATATATGCGATCATAGGTTCCTAGTAGCCAAACTCTTTATGGCAAGCGCAACATTTTTGCAATCACCACTCCTTCACTAGTCGCCCCTCTATCACAATTGCGGATCTACCTGTGATTATAGCCAACTCGTTGCCAATAGAGAACATGCTAAGGTGGACATTTTGAAAAGAGTAAATCTATGGAAGGTGAAGGGAAGTTTTAGAGAGACTACAAAAGATAAGGACCATAATTTAGAGGAGTTATTTAGAGGGGAATCAATCTTGAAGACCCAACCATAATAACCAAAAGAGAGAAAGGAGTAAGAGGAGAAAAAGAAGCTAAATAGAGCCTCATTTGAAGACCCACAAGCTTCTTGATAACATTTTCCTTCTCTTTCTCTTGTGATTATTATTTTGATACTATCTTGGGTTTTTATTAAATATTAGATAATGGATTGTGAAGCCATGTTTGACTAAGTTTTATTTTGTTGTTGGCATTTTTGGAAACCCGTTTGAATTAAGTTCATTTAATAGATCTAGTTCTTATTTATCTTGCATATTGTATTTGTTGAGCTTGTTATGTTTTGTGTTATGGTCAAATACAACCTTTGTTTAGATATATACATTGAGAAATGGTGGATTTAATAGACCCATATATACTTGTTAGATTTATCAATGACTTGAGAGAGCTTGAGTAGATCTATCCTCTTTAAGTTCACTTAATGCCTTGGAAGTTTAATGTTGTCTTATTTTATGGTGATGATGAGAGTTAAGCCATACTTTGAGATTTAATTGATGCTTGGTTTGTGGGGATTAGAATTACTTGAGAGAGAGTGCTAATTGGTTTATAAAAGTTTAAGGTGTGAATTGAACTTGAATTAATCTTTTATTTGACTTAAGGATAATGAGCTATACAACTTCCTAACAACATGTTTTCATATTGATTTATTTCCTATTAATTAGTTAGCTATAGCTTGATTTACATTCTTTTCTTGTTTGTTGTTTAGTTTGTTAATTGTTTCATTCGAGTTCTATTTGCAAGCTCTAAACATATTTAACTAAGAGCTAATAGGTGATCAGTCCCCAATTCTCGTGGAAAGGATACTTTACTCACTTCTATATTACTTGTCAACCTGTGCACTTGTTGTAAGGGATTCGCAACAAAATGCCCAAAACTTTTTTTACTTTTATCCTTACCGTATCTTTTACTCATCCACATACTATTATCACCAACTCCAAATACACGTGTTCCATCTCCACACAATTTGGTCAAATCCAAAGTTAAAGAAATTTGATTTTTTTTTATATAAATAAAGTCTCTAATTCAAGTTTTATATAAGGAGAAAACATGTGTTAGAAGAGTTTTATATTAAGAGTTTTACCTTCTTATAAATCCACCTAACTTGAATTTTTTTGAAATACTTAGAATTTTTATAGCTATCAAAAATCAAAAGTATCATATCTAAAAAAAATGCATAAACAATAATTTTATTTGTTGGTATAAATATTTATTTTTTGATATGAAAAATGAATTAATTGAAAAATTTCAATTTTTTTAAAAGAAATTGTAATGAACTATAAAGAATTTAATTGAATTTTACATAATAAAACTCTCTTACATTTTTTTACAGTAATAAAAATTTAATCCAATTAAAATATTATTAGTAATTGAATTAAAAAAAATATTTTGTTACTTTTCACTCCAATGAGTAAGTTGATTCATGACAATATTTAGGGTTATTACATTATTCTACATACTACAAACGTTAGTCATTTTCACCTATCTATTATACTTTTAAAATTGTGGCGAATTGATATATAAACTTTTTGATTTATTGTAAATCTATCGATGGTCAAAATAGTGTGCGCCCATGGTGATTTGACATGGTAACATGACAAACATGTATAAATTATTTGCTGATGTAGAATTTAGAAGAAAAACTTGATAATTTTTCTATTCTTAACTTTCATTTTTTTTTATAGTTATATCAACTTCACTAATTATTTCAAATTTATGTAATTTTAAATTATTTTTAGAGATTTGACATTTTTTATATGATCATGTGCATATTTTTTAAAAACTTTTAATATTCATAAAAATACATTTAAAATTTTTGTTGGATTTTTTTACTTGATTGTGATTTCAAGTTATTAAAATAATAAATAAAATCAAATGATTGTGATGAAATTGAACATAACAACTAGAATTGAACTAAAATAAATAAATAAATAAAAAGATGACACTAATTTGGGTTAGAAAAGATTTTGATACCTAAAAATAATTAATTAATATTTTAAAATTTACATTATAAAAAATTTAATATATCCTTATTTCTATTGTGTATTTTTAATAAGTTGAAATCATAATCAACTAAAAAAATCCAATAAAAATTTTAATGTATTTTATGAATATTTAAATAAAATTATTATAAAAATATGCGCATGATCATATAAAAAATATAATATCTCTAAATATAATTTAAAATTAGATAAAATTGAAATAATTGGTGAAGTTGATAGAATTGCAATGAAGATAAAAGTTAAGGATATATTTGCAAATAAAAGGAAAGTTAAGGATAGAAATTTATTAATTTCTTCTTCTAATTTTTACATTAGTAAATAATTTACACATGTATATCATGTCAATATGGGCACACATTATTTTGACCGTAGATAGATTTGTAACAAATTGAAAAGTTCATATATCAATTTGTCATAATTTTAAAAGTATGATAGTGTAATATCCCGTGTTTTTACATGTTTTTATACTGTATCAGGATATGCAATATTAATAATTTTGAATATGTATATATACGATATTTTTATGAGTTGATATGTATTTTAAACCTATTTTAATTATTATGTTTTATATATAGTGTTTTACGTAAAATTTTCCCGGGACTTTCATTTTCGGGGAAATTTCCACGTAAACAATGTATTATTAATTATTTTAAATGTATTTACGGGTTTGCATGAACTCATACATATTTTTAAATTATTAAATAAAGCTTATGTGTGTGTATATTTATTTAATTAGGGTTTAGTATTACCCTAATATTTTATTAATTATTTATTTGTTCTATTGTTATTTAATTATTTTTATTTAGTAAAACTTATTAAAATATTAATATTTTTATGTGTGTGGTGTATATTTGATGTGTGTGATTTAATATTATTTTAATATAAAGTATAAAGTATATATATATACATATATACATCAAAAATCAAAAAAATTTGCCAAATTACACATTTGCCCCCGACTCCTTCTCCTTCTTCTTTCCCACGCCCGACGCCCAACCACCATCCCTCACCGCTGCAACTGCCGTTCCTTCACCGTCGGTGTGCCTCTCGGCTTGCCACCGTCGCCTCCAGCCGTTCCCCGCCGCCAGCAGCCCCTTTCCCGACGAGTTTTGGCCGGAATTAGCTTTAGAGGCCGAAAGTCGAGCTACTGCCGTTTCTCCCTCCTCCGACCACCGTTTTCAACACCGCCGGTCTCTTTCTTCTCCTTGAGCTCCGGTGAGTGTTATTCTAGCTTTGGTTTGAGCTAAAATGGTCTAGAATTGCTTAGTTTTCGATTTGTCAAATTCGGCCTATTAGGGTTTTCGATTTTTTTCGAATTGTTCTTGATTGATTCATGCTTAATTCCTTCACAAATGTTGTTCCTAGTAGCTTAATCTACATGTATGAATTTTTGTAGAATTTTTGGAGGTTGTTTGGATTTTTGGGTATTTTTGAATATTTTAATATTATTTTCTAATTTTCGGAAATTAATTATTTAAATTATGAAATTGGAGTTTATGGTTGAATTGGGTGTTGAAATGAATTATAGGAATTTATTTGGAATTTTTATGAATTTCTAAGTATTTATTTTTAATTATTGAAGTTTAGGTGATTTTGGAAAATTAGGTTAATTGTGTTTTTATTTGAATTTAATTGGTTAATTGGGTTTAATTATTAATATTATTGATAAATATGTTGAGAAAATTAATTTTGGGTAATTGTATGATTTTTGGTGAATTTTTGAAGTAATTTAAGTATATTTATATATATAGGGGTATTTTGGTAATTTTACCCTAAATTGTCTAAAAATGTAATTTAATTGGTTTTAATATTTATTTAAGGTATAAAAATGATTTCTACAAATTATTTAGTATTTTTAACTAATTAAAACTATTTTTCGGGAATTATTTTCAATTATATATATAATATACGGTTTTTCTAATAAAATGAGTTTTAATCGGTTTTTATAGTGTTTCAAGGTCAATTATGTAATTTTTATTTATAAAATGTATTTCTGTGATTTAAGGATATTTTTGGTATTTCCTGAATTGTTCTGTGTTGTGGATCCCGGTCGGTAGTCTGGAGTCCGACCGTGGGATTTTGATTGTGTTGAGCTCATTTTTTTAAGTGTGTTTCTTTGCAGGGTCGGCTCTACTCTTTGAGTAGAGAGATGTCCGTTTTACAGGGGAGGTTCTGCCGGATTTTCGATAGAATTCTCGTAAAACGTGATATCCAGTCGAACCCTAATTTTCGATTCCGTATTTTAATACTCTAGATTGAATTCTAGGATTTTTGTTAGGTTTATTCTAATGTCGGTTATTTATTGCTTGTTTAGTTGCGCCGAGACCGAGGGCTAGTGGACCAGGCCCGTCGGACCTGTCTCGTGGAGCGCATTAGGTGAGTTACTATATTATATACATATGCTTAGGATGCATGATTTAGAAAATGCATGTTTTATTTTGACTGAATATGCATAAATAATGTGATTTATATTCAAGTATATTTTTGGTATATAATAAATTATATACATGTTTTGTTAATAAAATATATTTAAAATGTTTTTAAATATATTTTTAGCTTAATTTATAATTTGATTGAATTTATTTGACGTATATATACTCAAAATATACCTGGTTTACTTTTGGTATATTTCCGGTATATATATGGATTATATTGTTATTTCATTTACATTCATGCATCATTTATTTTTATGAATGAATGTTTTACATTATTAATGATGAAGGATATCAATAGAACGTGCTACCTAGTGGGCAGTACTAGGACCGAGTACGTACCGGTACGCCTATAGCTTTAGGCTATATTACTAACTATTTGTGGATATTGATTTGATTATGATTATTGATATGTGTGAGATGTGGTTTGGGTGTGATTGCTGGAGCTCAGTTGACCAAGTGTCTCGGGGCCAATCACACTGGCAGTCAGACTGCTGGAGCTCGGTTGACTTAGTGTCTCGGGGCCAGTCTACTGTCCAAATGGATTAAGTGGATATATTTGGAATAAGTGAGCCTGTATGGCCAGAGTGTTGTTTAACACTATTTTCTGAGGTTGCGATATTCTAGGGTTCTATGTGATCCTTCATAAATTGGGATTTTTCAATAAAATATATAAAAATGATTTTTCTGCATTTGTGTGTATTTGCCTGTATATATATTAGATATATATATACTGTTGACTGTATGCATTATCACTTAGAGTGTATGTATATATATTATAGTAATTCACTTAGTGAGGTCTGACTCCCCTCCGTTGACTATTTTTCAGGAGAGTCAACTTCCTCAGACCTCAGTAGCAGGTCGATACGCTGGATTTCTTTCGCCCCGGCTTCTTTATGTAAATTGTCTACTTGAGTCTTATTTATTTTATCTAGACACTGCAGTAGTTGTAAATTAAAGTATTGGATTTTATGTACTTTATTTTAAAGAGATGTATTATGTTGAAACTGGATTTGTATTAAATATTATATATATGTGATGAGATGAGTTTTGAAATAAATCCAGTTGGTATGGATGATATTATGATTTTTATTTTTCGCTACATTTATTATATGATTATTGTTGTTAAGGCGTGATTTATTTTATTTTTAGGCTTGCTACGGGTTCCGAATTCGAAAGAATTCCTATTCCCTAGCGCCGGTCATGGCCCCTGTTTTGGGTCGTGACAAAGTTGGTATCAGAGCGAAGTTCGTATCAGAGTGGAGTTCTGTGTCAGGGCTTAGTTATGTGAGTTGTGGCCCTAGTTTTAAAGTTGTGTTTTCTGTTGGACTACTGCAGTGTATTAGGTTCGAGTATGTCTTGATGAGTATTCCTTGCTGTAGTTTTCAGCATTATTCCTCCGTTGTCTGTTTTGTCTGAATCTTTCCGTTTGTCTTTTCAGAATGAGGAGGCGAGCGCGTGTCGCTCCACCGGTCGTTGAGGCCGAGGATGATGAGTCTTTTCAGGATGAGGTTTTACCTCCTGAGCCGCCAGTTAGGCGTAGAGGTCATGGCAGAGGTAGACCTCGAGGAGCGGCAGGTCGCCGTAGGCAGAGAGAGTTACAGGACGAGGAGCCTGTTGAGCCTGAGTTTGATGTTCCTGTTCCTCCAGTTGTTCAGCCTGTTCAGCCTGCCTATCAGCAGGGTATGTCTGACCCTGAGGCAGCTTTGTTCTATGCCAGAGTTGGCAGGATTGCTTTTGATGGTACTTCTGATCCTTTAGATTTTCTACATGCGATTGAGACTAGGACTCGGACTACTCATACCGAGTACCAGCGGATTATGATTGTTGAGTTGTCTGTTGAGGGACCAGCTTTAGATTGGTTCATTCAGATGATCCAGCCTTATATGATGACGATGACATGGGCTCAGTTTCGAGAGCGATTCATGAGGAGATTTTGTCCAGAGCCTCTTCGTTTGAGCTATCGTCTTCGATTGACCAGTATTTCTCATGGAGATCGATCTGTAGAGGAGTATACCCGAGAGTTTCTTCGTCTGGGTAGATATGCTGAGGATCTGATGCGAGATCAGTATTTCGCTGTTACTACGTATGTTACTGGTTTGGGTTCAGCTTTTGCTGGTATGCCTACAGCAGGTCTTACTCTGGAGTTTGTGATTGAGCTAGCTAAAGAGATCGAGCTGAGATTAGTTAGGCAGGGAGCGATGCCTGATTACTACCAGTTGGGAGTTCAGTCGAGTGGATCGCAGGCTACTCCGTATTCAAGTTTTCATGTTGGTTCGAGTAGTCAGCAGCGAGGTTCGACTCAGCAGAGTCAGAGACAGCAACAGCGAGTGCATCGGAGCAGTAGATATGGCCGTGGAGGTCAGCATAGATCATTCAGATTTGGATCAGGTGCTTCGAGCAGCAGCAGTGGTCATAGTTCTGGATCAGCGGCCAGTGTTTGTCAGACTTGTGGTAGAGTCCATCAGGGACCGTGTTATCTGACACCACTGACATGCTTCAGATGCGGACAGACAGGACATTTTGCCAGATCGTGTCCTTATTCTGGGTATCAGCAGCAGTAAATTCCGCGATTCCCCCAGCAGTCGATTGCTAGTGCAGCGCCCGTGCCATTTCAGTTGCCACCAGCCCAGCATCAGAGTTCTACTCAGTTTGTTCCACAGCAGAGTCGTGGTAGAGGTACTAGAGGAGGTGCCAGAGGTGTTGGCCAGGCTTCTACTAGTCAGCAGGGAGGTCGAGGTCAGGCCAGAGTCTTCCATCTGACTCAGCAGGATGCTCAGGCATCTAATGCAGTCGTGGCAGGTATTCTTTCTGTTTGTTACCTGGATGCTTTGGTTTTATTTGATCCGAGTGCCACGCATTCATTTGTTTCTCCTATTTTTGCTTCTAAATCTTGTTGGCAAGCTTCGAGGATGGCTTTTCCTTTGTCTGTTGCCACTCCTCTGGGCGATTCCTTAGACGCCGATATTGTTCTTTCTGGTTGTCCAGTTCTCGTGGAAGATAGAGAATTATTCGCCGATTTGATTTTGTTGGATGTGATGGAGTTTGATGTTATTTTGGGAATGGATTGGTTATCTCAGCACTTTGCCGTAGTAGATTGCAGGAATAAGGAGGTGACTTTCAGAATTCCTGATGAAGTAGAGTTTAAGTTTGTTGGTGATAGGAGTTCAACACCTCAGAATCTTATTTCGGCTATTGCAGCTAGGAAGTTGTTGAGGAAAGGTTGTCAGGGGTTTTTGGCATTGGTCAGGGATACGTCAGTGGAGAAGTTGTCACTCATAGATGTTCCTGTTGCTTGTGAGTTTCCTGATGTTTTTCCCGAGGAGTTGCCAGGTTTACCACCTCATAGAGAGATTGAGTTCTGTATAGATGTGGTCCCAGGTATTACTCCTATATCTATGCCACCCTATCGTATGGCTCCTGCAGAGTTGAGAGAGTTAAAGGAGCAATTGCAAGAGTTGTTGGAGAAAGGTTTTATCAGACCTAGTGTTTCCCCTTGGGGTGCACCAGTCCTGTTTGTGAAGAAGAAGGATGGTACCCTGAGACTGTGCATTGACTATAGAGAGCTGAATAAGGTGACAGTGAAGAACAAGTATCCTCTCCCGAGGATTGATGATTTATTTGATCAGTTACAAGGTGCACAGTTCTTTTCTAAGGTCGACTTGAGGTCGGGTAATCATCAGCTGCGGATCAGTGAAGCTGATATTCCTAAGACAGCGTTCCGCACTAGATATGGCCATTATGAGTTTCTGGTGATGTCTTTTGGTTTGACTAATGCACCAGCAGCTTTTATGGACCTGATGAACAGAGTATTCAGACCGTATGTGGATCAGTTTGTAGTAGTCTTCATTGATGATATACTGGTATATTCGAGGAGTATGGAAGAGCACGTATATCACTTGAGGATTATACTACAAACACTGAGAGATCATTAGCTTTATGCTAAATTCTTGAAGTGTGATTTCTGGATGGAGAGTGTTTCTTTTCTTGGACACGTAGTGTCTAAAGAAGGTATTCAGGTTGATCCACAGAAGGTTGAGGCAGTATCTGAATGGCCTAGACCTACTTCTGTTACAGAGATTCGGAGTTTTCTGGGTTTAGCCGGGTATTATAGGCGGTTTGTGCAGGATTTTTCCAGGATAGCAGCCCCTATGACTCGCTTAACTCAGAAGAATGTTAGATTTGAGTGGTCAGAAGCTTGTGAGAACAGTTTTCAGTTGTTGAAAGAGAAGCTGACCACAGCGCTAGTATTAGCTTTGCCTAATAGTGTGGATAATTTCACAGTTTACTGTGATGCCTCTAGAATTGGTCTTAGTTGTGTGTTGATGCAAAATGGAAGGGTGATAGCCTATACTTCGAGGCAGTTGAAGAAGCATGAGCAGAACTATCCCACACATGATCTGGAGATGGCTGCAGTGATCTTTGCTTTGAAGATTTGGAGACATTATTTGTACGGGGTGACTTGTGAGATATTTACTGATCACAAGAGCCTTAAGTACATTTTTTAGCAGAGAGATTTGAATTTGAGGCAGAGAAGATGGTTGGAATTGTTGAAGGATTATGATTGCGAGATTCTTTACCATCCGGGTAAAGCTAATGTGGTAGCAGATGCCTTGAGTAGGAAGTCCTCAGGTAGTCTTGCTCACATTGGTGTTGAGAGGAGACCATTGATCCAGGAATTGCATCTGATGGTGGATCAAGGTCTGATGATGAAGATCAGTAGATCAGGTGGACTGTTAGCTCAATTTAAAGTACGATCTGTACTGAGGGATAGGATTAAAGCAGCTCAGAGCCAAGATCCTATTCTAGAAGAGCTTGCAGAGAATGTCAGAGCAGGGAAGTTCACTGATTTCACACTCGATGATGATGGTGTGTTGTGGATCAGTGGTAGATTGTGTGTTCCTGATGTGGATGATTTGAGAGAAGAGATCTTAGAGGAAGCACATTCTACAGCCTACAGCGTTCATCCAGGTGTTACTAAGATGTACCACAGTATCAGAGATTTATACTGGTGGGATGGATTGAAGAAGGATGTTGCTGATTATGTTGCTAAGTGCTTGACGTGTCAGCAAGTGAAAGCCGAACATCAGAAGCCTTCTGGGAAGCTTCAGCCTCTTCCTATTCCCGAGTGGAAGTGGGAAAGGATAGCTATGGATTTTATGGTCGGTTTACCTCGTTCGAAGGATGGATACGATTCCATCTGGGTGATTGTAGACAGATTGACGAAGTCTGCACATTTCTTGCCTGTGAAAGCCACATATTCAGTTGCTAGATTGGCGAAGTTGTATGTGAACCATATTGTGTGCCTTCATGGAGTACCGGTGTCCATTGTGTCAGATAGAGGTTCGGTGTTTACTTCTCATTTTTGGCAGAAGTTGCAGGAAGTGATGGGCACTAGGTTGGATTTCAGTATTGCTTTTCATCCTCAGACAGATGGTCAGTCTGAGAGGATGATCCAGACACTGGAAGATATGTTGAGGATGTGTGTCTTGGATTTGGGAGGTAGCTGGGATGATCATTTATCGCTTGTTGAGTTTGCATATAATAACAGCTACCATAGCAGTATTGGCATGGCACCATATGAGGCGTTGTATGGAAGGAAGTGTAGATCCCCGTTGAGTTGGGATGAGATTGGTGAGAGAGCTTTGACTGGACCAGAGATGGTTCAGGATGTTGCAGAGAAAGTCGTCGTGATCAAGCGTAGATTAGAGACCGCAGTTAGTAGACAGAAGAGTTATGCGGATCCTAGGCGCAGAGATGTGGAGTTTCAAGTTGGAGATTTCGTTTTTCTGAAAGTATCTCCGATGAAGGGTGTGATGAGATTTGGCAGGAAGGGTAAGTTAACACCGAGATATATTGGACCGTTTGAGATTCTGGAGAGAGTTGGCACTGTTGCATATCGGTTGGATTTGCCTCCGAGTATGTCACAGGTGCATCCAGTATTTCATATCTCGATGTTGAGGAAGTATATCTCAGATCCTTCACACGTGTTGCAGCCCAACAGTGTAGAAGTGAATGAAAATTTGACGTTTGTGGAAGAACCTGTGGCGATCGTAGATTATCAAGTTCGACAGTTGCGATCGAAGCAGATTCCGATGGTCAAGGTTCTGTGGCGTAGCGATAGAGTTGAAGAGCATACGTGGGAGACTGAAGCTGAGATGCGAGCTTCTTACCCGTATCTCTTTCCTTCTTGATCTTTTCTTTTTAGAATTCGGGGACGAATTCCTGTAAAGGGGGAAGACTGTAATATCCCGTGTTTTTACATGTTTTTATACTGTATCGGGATATGCAGTATTAATAATTTTGAATATGTATATATACGATATTTTTATGAGTTGATATGTATTTTAAACCTATTTTAATTACTGTGTTTTATATACAGTGTTTTACGTAAAATTTTCCCGGGACTTTCATTTTCGGGGAAATTTTCACGTAAACAATGTATTATTAATTATTTTAAATGTATTTACAGGTTTGCATGAACTCATACATATTTTTAAATTATTAAATAAAGCTTATGTGTGTGTATATTTATTTAATTAGGGTTTAGTATTACCCTAATATTTTATTAATTATTTATTTGTTCTATTGTTATTTAATTATTTTTATTTAGTAAAACTTATTAAAATATTAATATTTTTATGTGTGTGGTGTATATTTGATGTGTGTGATTTAATATTATTTTAATATAAAGTATAAAGTATATATATATACATATATACATCAAAAATCAAAAAAATTTACCAAATTACACATTTGCCCCCGACTCCTTCTCCTTCTTCTTTCCCACGCCCGACGCCCGACCACCATCCCTCACCGCTGCAACTGCCGTTCCTTCACCGTCGGTGTGCCTCTCGGCTTGCCACCGTCGCCTCCAGCCGTTCCCCGCCGCCAGCAGCCCCTTTCCCGACGAGTTTTGGCCGGAATTAGCTTTAGAGGCCGAAAGTCGAGCTACCGCCGTTTCTCCCTCCTCCGACCACCGTTTTCGACACCGCCGGTCTCTTTCTTCTCCTTGAGCTCCAGTGAGTGTTATTCTAGCTTTGGTTTGAGCTAAAATGGTCTAGAATTGCTTAGTTTTCGATTTGTCAAATTCGGCCTATTAGGGTTTTCGATTTTTTTCGAATTGTTCTTGATTGATTCATGCTTAATTCCTTCACAAATGTTGTTCCTAGTAGCTTAATCTACATGTATGAATTTTTGTAGAATTTTTGGAGGTTGTTTGGATTTTTGGGTATTTTTGAATATTTTAATATTATTTTCTAATTTTCGGAAATTAATTATTTAAATTATGAAATTGGAGTTTATGGTTGAATTGGGTGTTGAAATGAATTATAGGAATTTATTTGGAATTTTTATGAATTTCTAAGTATTTATTTTTAATTATTGAAGTTTAGGTGATTTTGGAAAATTAGGTTAATTGTGTTTTTATTTGAATTTAATTGGTTAATTGGGTTTAATTATTAATATTATTGATAAATATGTTGAGAAAATTAATTTTGGGTAATTGTATGATTTTTGGTGAATTTTTGAAGTAATTTAAGTATATTTATATATATAGGGGTATTTTGGTAATTTTACCCTAAATTGTCTAAAAATGTAATTTAATTGGTTTTAATATTTATTTAAGGTATAAAAATGATTTCTACAAATTATTTAGTATTTTTAACTAATTAAAACTATTATTCGGGAATTATTTTCAATTATATATATAATATACGGTTTTTCTAATAAAATGAGTTTTAATCGGTTTTTATAGTGTTTCAAGGTCAATTATGTAATTTTTATTTATAAAATGTATTTCTGTGATTTAAGGATATTTTTGGTATTTCCTGAATTGTTCTGTGTTGTGGATCCCGGTCGGTAGTCTGGAGTCCGACCGTGGGATTTTGATTGTGTTGAGCTCGTTTTTTGAAGTGTGTTTCTTTGCAGGGTCGGCTCTACTCTTTGAGTAGAGAGATGTCCGTTTTACAGGGGAGGTTCTGTCGGATTTTCGGTAGAATTCTCGTAAAACGTGATATCCAGTCGAACCCTAATTTTCGATTCCGTATTTTAATACTCTAGATTGAATTCTAGGATTTCTGTTAGGTTTATTCTAATGTCGGTTATTTATTGCTTGTTTAGTTGCGCCGAGACCGAGGGCTAGTGGACCAGGCCCGTCGGACCTGTCTCGTGGAGCGCATTAGGTGAGTTACTATATTATATACATATGCTTAGGATGCATGATTTAGAAAATGCATGTTTTATTTTGACTGAATATGCATAAATAATGTGATTTATATTCAAGTATATTTTTGGTATATTTTTGGTATATAATAAATTATATACATGTTTTGTTAATAAAATATATTTAAAATGTTTTTAAATATATTTTTAGCTTAATTTATAATTTGATTGAATTTATTTGACGTATATATACTCAAAATATACCTGGTTTACTTTTGGTATATTTCCGGTATATATATGGATTATATTGTTATTTCATTTACATTCATGCATCATTTATTTTTATGAATGAATGTTTTACATTATTAATGATGAAGGATATCAATAGAACGTGCTACCTAGTGGGCAGCACTAGGACCGAGTACGTACCGGTACGCCTATAGCTTTAGGCTATATTACTAACTATTTGTGGATATTGATTTGATTATGATTATTGATATGTGTGAGATGTGGTTTGGGTGTGATTGCTGGAGCTCGGTTGACCAAGTGTCTCGGGGCCAATCACACTGGCAGTCAGACTGCTGGAGCTCGGTTGACTTAGTGTCTCGGGGCCAGTCTACTGTCCAAATGGATTAAGTGGATATATTTGGAATAAGTGAGCCTGTATGGCCAGAGTGTTGTTTAACACTATTTTCTGAGGTTGCGATATTCTAGGGTTCTATGTGATCCTTCATAAATTGGGATTTTTCAGTAAAATATATAAAAATGATTTTTCTGCATTTGTGTGTATTTGCCTGTATATATATTAGATATATATATACTGTTGACTGTATGCATTATCACTTAGAGTGTATGTATATATATTATAGTAATTCACTCAGTGAGGTCTGACTCCCCTCCGTTGACTATTTTTCAGGAGAGTCAACTTCCTCAGACCTCAGTAGCAGGTCGATACGCCGGATTTCTTCCGCCCCGGCTTCTTTATGTAAATTGTCTACTTGAGTTTTATTTATTTTATCTAGACACTGCAGTAGTTGTAAATTAAAGTATTGAATTTTATGTACTTTATTTTAAAGAGATGTATTATGTTGAAACTGGATTTGTATTAAATATTATATATATGTGATGAGATGAGTTTTGAAATAAATCCAGTTGGTATGGATGATATTATGATTTTTATTTTTCGCTGCATTTATTATATGATTATTGTTGTTAAGGCGTGATTTATTTTATTTTTAGGCTTGCTACGGGTTCCGGATTCGAAAGAATTCCCGTTCCCTAGCGCCGGTCATGGCCCCTGTTTTGGGTCGTGACAGATAGATTGATAAAAATGACTGAAATTCAAAGTAGAATAATGTAATAATCCTAATATTTATAGTATGGACTCTGTACCGAATTAATTGACAAAAAAAAATCATCTTGAAAAATTGTGTATTTTTCTGTATTTTAAAATGAATTAAACAATTTATTTTTTACTTTTTTATTTCAATCAACATAGTATCAATAACAGTAGTGAAAGGCTTTGAATCTCATACATTACATTATTTTGAATCTCATACATTTCATTATTTTCAATTCACACAAAGAGATAAGAGTTATATGTGGGATTTCTGACCCTTGATTTTCTTTGTTATTTGATTCTTATTTTTACGCTAGCCTCTAGAGTGAAACTACTTATTAGTCGTTTAGTTCATACTTCAAAATCAAAATGAAGGAGAATAAAAAATTGAATGAAAATTTTAACAAAATGTTACAAAAGAATCAAGATCATAATCAATTTTATTTATATATAAAAATATATTAAATAATAATTATTATAAATTTAGATATTTTATCATTAGTTTAAAAAAATATTATATTTCATTAATTTTAATAATACATGACAATATTGAAAATTTTAATTAATTTATAATTAATTTAATTTGATTTTATGAGAATGAAAAATCATTCTTGGGGAATGAGTGATTTGCATTGATAATGGAATAACTTCTCATTTTTATCAAAAATTTTAATAAACCAAACATTTGAAATATGAATCACTCATTCTGATTCCAATTGTCACTTTTTTTTTCATGAAATAAATGACCTTAATTTTTTAATTTTATTTGATTGTCCTTTTATTTTGTTTTTTTTATTGGAATTATTTTTTTTTAAAAGAAATTGAGAGAAACACGTTCTCACGGTATGAGAATGTATTTTCTATTTGTAATAATTATATAAATAATTTTAATACTTTTGAATATGTCAGATAGATTTCTAATATGAAAACTTATTGAACACATAATAAAAATAAAAATATTATTTAATTCCAACCTAGTGGGAGACTTAAGTTCATTATCATGACGACAAAAGTTTCAACTGCCAATACTATATAAGCTTTTAGGACCAATAACATAACTTAAGGTTAGTATGGGTAATTAAGCAAAATAATAATAATAAAGTTTTCATGGCAACAACAAAATTTTAAGGAAGTAACTTACTTTGCGTACATAGCTAGCTAAATAGAAAATAGAAAAGGTAGAGATTTTTACACTTTATAAATTTATTTCTACACTTTTTTTTTTGAAATTTAAACTTATATAATTACTTTTTGTTTAAAATTTTTATTTTTTTCATTAACTACTATTCTTAAACTATATTCTTTGTAAAAAAAAAAACTACATTCTTTTTATTTTTTTTTATCTAATTTACTATGTTTAAAATTATAAAACTACTTGTATTTGAGCTTACATCTTTTTTTTTTTTGCATTAAAAAACTTAGCATAGTCAATTAATTTTTATTAGCATTTTTGACCTTATTTATTTATTTATTTAGACAATTATAAAACTTTCACTAATTATAAAAAAAACAATAATCATTTTTCACTTTTTATGAAAAGTTTTTTAATTTTTACTTCCATGAACAGTTTTTTTTAATATCATATGCATATTATTATATTTTTATTTTTCTTCTCATATTTTTTAAAAAATAATATAAAAAATCAAATTACATGATTAAAAATATATATTATAAAAATTTAATGAAAATTCATCATATAAAAAATTGTTGCAATTTTAATTTTCAAGACAAGTGTTATAACGTAGTACTAATAGAAAAGTAAGTATCATATTTTTTTTTTCTCAAATAGACATTTCTAGTATAATTTAATTAGAGTATTTTTTGGAATATATTTGATCAAAATTACATGTAAATTGATTTTAGCTCAATTCGTTGAATTTATGAATACTTTTTATATGATGAATTATTCTTGAATTTTTAAAATGATTTTTTAATCACATAATTTGATTCTTAAATTATTTTTAAAAAATTAAGATAAAATAAAAAATAAAATTATGTGAATATGATATTTAAAAAAATCTCTTCATAAAAAAATAAAAGATATGTTATTTACTATAATTGGTGCAAATTTTACAATCAATATCAGTTAAAAGTTAAAGAGTACTTATAAAAAAAAATAGAGTAAATTACTTTTGCCTCTGAGATATACCATAATTCACATTTTCTCCCTTCTTGTTTGAAAATCGAACACTTACCCCCTCAATTTTTATACCGTTAACATTTTACCCCTTCCGACCAAATTTCTAACAACTCTTTTATACCAAAAAAATTTAACCCCTCTAATTTATAAAAATGAACACTTTAAACTCTGTATTTTAAAAATAAACACTTTAAACCTCTCAATGTATTATTAATATAATAAAAACATAATTTTAAGGTACTCTTTAATCAATATTAAATAATTAATATTTTATTTGTTAAAATTAGAAATTTAAATAAAACGCATTAAATAGTGAATATTGTTATGATTATTTTAAAAGTATCCCACATTGCTCAAATATAAACTAGTTTTATTTTTTATTAATATTGTCAAGTTGTTGGACTTGTAAATGGCTAACTATTGAGTTTACTACAATATATTATTATAGTTAATTCACAAGTGTATTGTTAATTACAGCGTCTTCAAAATTCAAAAAATCATAACTGTTGAGTTTATTACAAAATATTATTATAATTAATTTTCAAGAATAAAATACTCATGCTGGTATCAATGTATATATTTCAAGAGAAAATGAAAGAAATATTGAAGTATAATTAAAATTAAAGATTAAAAATTAAAATAAATTTAAAAATATAAAAAAGTAAAATGTTTAATTTTATTAAAATATATGGTTTAAAGTGTTCATTTCTATAAAATAGAGGGGGTTAAATGTTTTTTGATATAAAAAATTTGCCGAAAAAATGGTCGGAAGGGGCAAAATATTGACGGAATGAAAATTAAAGGGGGAAAGTGTTTGATTTTCTAATAAGAAGGGACAAAATGTGAATTATGATATATCTTAGGAGGGCAAAAGTAATTTTGTCATTACCTGAACTTGAGGGCACGTGACTGGCACTAGGGAATGGGTAGACATAAGAGCTCCGAAACTCGTAGTAAGCCTCAAAGAAAAGAAAAATAAAACCTTCAAATTTAAAACTTTATTTTATACAAGAACACATTATCAAACTGATTTTTCTAAAATAAACATAATCGTGTGCAATTTAAAATATTTTTCATCATCAATATCATAAATCAATCTTAAAAAATTATGCATAAGTGTGGTTCATTAAAATGCAATACATGAGTATTCTTAAGTTATACAAACTCATAGTATAAATACTACTACAGTAGTCTAGAATTACTATTACAATACAGCTCATAATGACCTACATAATATAGCTGATGATGAAGAAATTCGGCATAGAGGCGGTCTGAGGTCGAACTCCCAAGCTCCTGAAAAAAATATATTAAGGGGAATCAGACCTCATTGAGTAAGTTAATAAAAAAAAGTTGTACGGTTTGAAAACCTTTTTGAAAATCATATAGATATAGTGAAAATAATTTATAACGTATATATATAGCTTTGAAAAAATCTTGGTAGAACCCTAAATCTAAATTTCTAAATGGCCAACTAGGCCCACTTAATCCACATAGACTGTCGGTTCCCAAGAGCAAAGGCATCAACCGAGGCACCAAGACGCAGTCATCCATTTAATCCAAATACATGGCATTGGTGGTCCTCGAGAGCTAAGGCGTCCATTGAGGCACCCATCCCAGTCCATTTTTAACTTTCCAATCACTGGCAGTCCTCGAGAGTAAAAGCTTCCACCGAAGCACCCATCCCAGTTTATATCCATAAGTCATACATATATTAGATCCATCTCTCAATCTCTACCATGTGCACACTGTCCTGGTGAAACCCACCAGATAGCCCGTTCCACCAAAATTTCTCAAAATAAAGTTTAAATAAATAAAATGCATTTTATATCTTAAATAGTAGCATTTAAATTAAATAAATCATATAATGAATACTAAAAATATAAGCTAATGCATCTTTAATAAAATACACGCACAGATCAATTTATTAACTTACAAGATAAGCAAGAAGGCTGACGACCACACGTTTGCTCGATCCAAAAGCTTTCGCTTCGGTACTCTCTAGAAAAAAAAACAACAAACCTATTTAAAAAAAACTTGTCTATGGAATTAAAATCGAAAACCAAAAGAAATAGCAAAATTCTAGACTGACTCGAGGAAGATCGGATAAGACTCGATAGATAAGGGAAAACCCTAATTAACACTAGAAATTTACGGAAGATGTCACGTTTTACGAGAAAATCTATCAAAAATTTAGCAGAGTCTCCTCTGTAAAATGAACATCTTTCTACCATAGGTAGAGTCATTCCTATATAGAAAAATGCACTTCTAGTATTCACATATATTCACACTCAATTCGGGCTTCCAGAACTACACTTAGCCTCGACCGAGATCACAACTCAACCATCACAAAATTAAATCATTTATTTCCCAAAAATACATATTACATATACATATCAATAACTTAGAAAATAATCTCTCATTAAAGCTTAAAAACAAAATTTCACAAACATATATATATATATTTAGAAACAATATTCAAAATTAACATTACTTAATTAAAAATACCAATTAATTCATAAAAATCCTCTATAACTCTTAAATATTAATAAAACCAACTAAAATATATATTTAACTATAATTAGCATAATAGAAAAATATTTACCCATATAATAGAAAAATACACATAATACTAAAAAATAATACCTAATATATTATTTGAAATAAATTTTTGAAAATTAGTGTTAATTAGTCAAAAATAGTAAATGATTTGTAAAAATCCTTTTAATTCCTTAAATATTATTAAAACCAACCACAATCTATTATTTAACTAGAATTAACACAAAATTACATTATTACCCCTATCATACAAAAACTTACATAATATAATATTATTACTCAAAAATTTCCTAACAAATTATACAAATGCCTAAAAATTATTTTATCATCATTAAATTTATTAATATAAATAAAAACATAAAATTAACTAATAATTTCTTCCAAAATATAAATTTAACCTAATTATCTACATTTGACATACACTTAAAAATAATTATAAAAATAGTATAAAAATCACAAAAACCATAAATTAAGTTCTAAAATTAATAACATTTAATAATAATACCAATTATCAAAATTTCATAATTTTTTAACAATAAATTTTTTGGAAATTAATAAAATATTAATAAAATGTCCAAAATTCACAAAATTCACAATTAAAACAATAATTTTCTATAATCTTAATTAAAATTATATACCAAAAATAATTAACATTAATTACTCTAATTACTAATTAAACTCAAATAAAAATCAAATAAAATTTTGTAAAATCAAGAAAGCTCAAAATAATGTACTAACATTGGATTTAAACAACTAACTTAGCATAATTAATCATCTAACTTAGAATAAATGAAGTTTAACACTTAAATCAACCTAGACAACCAGAGAATGACCTAGAAACAACCTAAAAACAACCCTGCACAAACTCAGCTTCAACCTTGATTTCCGATGCCGAAATGGGTTGCAACGGCGAGGCTTGACATCAACCGATGCCTGAGAAGGTGAGCCAAGTTGAGGGAGCAACGGTGGCACCTATCTAGCTCTGACAGTGGCGGTGGGAACTCAAACCGAGAGAGAGGGAGACCGGAGGGGAAGAAAAGGAGAAGAGGGAAGAGGTTGGTGGCTGCTGCGGTAGTAATGGCTGGTCCGAGAGGTCAAAGCATGCCGGAGGAAGAGGGAATGCGGTGGTGATGGTGATGGATAGGGAGGAGGGGCAGCGGTTGGGTGTGGTTTTCGGGTGATGGGTGTGTTTGGGTGATAGGTGTGTTTCTATTCATTTTACATGTACATGTATATATATATATATATATATATATATATATATATATATATATATATAGCGGTTGGGTGTGGTTTTCGGGTGATGGGTGTGTTTCTATTCATTTGACATGTATATATATATATATATAATAAGTTACTTTATATTATAATCATATAATATAATATATGCATATATATGTATTTATACATATAAAATCCCAAATTAACATACTACACATGTATTTTCACACCCATGCATGTGTGTGTGTGTGTATATATATATATATATATATATACCTAAAAATAATTCTTACATAACATAATAAAACCCTAAAATAATAATAACATAATCTATCTCAATTAAATGGCTAGATAATTAACAATTGTATAATGTAGTTTAAAATTATTTATTAATAATACAAATTCAAAAATTACTTTATTTAAATTAAAAGTATAAGGTATTACAGTTTTCCCTCCTTAAAAGAATTCATCCCCGAATTCAAGAAAGAAGAATTACAAAGCTTAAGAGGGAAAGAGATACAGGAAAGAAACTCGCATCTCAGCTTCAATTTCTAAGGTATAATCCTCAGCAGAATGGTTACTCCATAGCACCTTCACCATCGGTATCTCCTTAGTCTGTAATTGTCGTATTTGGTGATCCACAATCGCCACTGGATACTCCTCATAGGTCAAATCATTGCTAAACTCTACAGCTTGAGGTTGCAGAATGTGAGATGGATCAGGAATGTATTTCCTTAATATAGATACATGGAATACATGGTGGATTCTTGACAGTTCTGGTGGAAACACCAACCTATATGCCACTTCACCCACTCTGGATTGAATCTCAAATGGTCCAATGTATCTAGGAGCTAGCTTACCCTTCTTGCGAAATCTCATGACTCCTTTCATTGGAGACACCTTCAGGAACACCATGTCTCCAACCATAAAGGACACATCCTTCCTCCTAGGGTCAGCATAGCTCTTCTGTCTGCTGAAGGCTGTCTTCAATCTCTGCTGTATGATGGGAACTTTCTCTGAAGTCACCTGCACCAACTTTGGACTTGTTAACTGTCTTTCACCAATTTCCTAACATAATGGTGATTTGTACTTCCTACCATATAGTCCCTCATATGGAGCTATCTCAATGCTAGCATGATAGCTATTATTGTAAGCAAACTTAATCAATGGCAAGTGTGAATCCCACTGTCCTCTAAAGTCAATCACACACATCCTCAGTATATCTTCTAACATCTAGATGGTCCTTTTTGACTGACCATCTGTCTGAGGATGGAAGGCTGTACTGAAATCCAATCTGGTGCCTAAAGTCTTATGCAATTCTTGCCAAAAGACTGAGGTGAATGTGGCTCCTCTATCTGACACTATACTCACTGATACTCCATGTAGACAAACAATCATGTTGACATAAAGTCTCGCTAGTCTATCAGTAGAGTACATCTTCTTTATTGGTAGAAAGTGTGTTGACTTGGTTAGCCTGTTAACAATCACCCATATAGCATCATAACCTCCTGTAGTTCGAGGTAGTCCAGTCATAAAGGCCATGGCTATCATGTTCCATTTCCATTCGAGAATTGGCATAGGTTACAACAATCCTAAAGGTCTCTGATGTTTAAGCTTCACTTACTGACAAGTCAAGCATCTAGACACAAACTCTACAATATCCTTCTTCATTCCATTCCACTAATATGTATTTTTCAAGTCATGATACATCTTGGTAGAACCTCGATGAATACTATAAGTAGAAAAATGTGCTTCTTCCATAATTTCCTTCCTTAAGTAGTCAACATCTGACACACAAATCCTAGTGCCAAAACGCAACACACCTTTTATGTTAACCACAAAATCTCTTGACTGCCCTTGTTGAACTTTATACATAATCATTTGTAACTGTAGGTCTCTATTATGAGCTGCCTTAACTCGATCCAAGTATACTGATCGTATGCTGAATTGAGCTAAAAGGCACTTTCTAGTAACTTTCAACTGCAACCCTTGATTAATCAATCCGTGCAACTCCTTGATAATAGGCCTCCTTTCTGTGCTGATGTGGGCAAGACTGCCCGTTGACTTCCTACTCAAGGCATCAATAACAACATTCACCTTGCCTGGATGGTACATAATGGAACAATCATAGTCCTTGAGAAGTTCCATCCATTTTCTCTGCCTCAAATTCAAGTCCCTTTGCTAGAAGATATACTTCAAGCTCTTATGATCGGTGTATATCTCACATGTAACCCCATATAAGTAATGCCTCCATATCTTTAAAGCAAACACAATGGCTGCCATCTCCAAGTCATGAGTATGATAGTTTTGCTCGTGCTTCTTTAGCTGCCTGGAAGCATAAGCAATTACTTGGCCATTTTGCATCAATACGCAGCCTAATCCTACTCTGGAAGCATCACAATACACTGTATATCCTTCATTTCCAAAGAGCAAAGTTAGAATTGGAGCTTACATCAACAAATCCTTCAATATTTGGAAGTGCTCTTCGCATCTGTCTGTCTATACAAACTTAGCACTCTTCTGGGTCAACCTTGTCAAAGGTGCGACAATTTTGGAGAACTCCTTCACAAATCTCCTATAGTAGCCTACTAGACCTAGGAAACTCCGTACTTCTCTGATTGTAGTTAGCCTCAGCCACTCTACGATAGCTTCTATCTTCTTAATGTCCACTTGTATGCCATCCTTAGAAACCACGTGGCCTAAAAATGCCACTTGATTCAACCAAAACTCGCACTTCAAAAACTTGGCATACAACCTGTGCTCCCTTAAAGTCTAAATCACCCTTCCTAGATGCATAACATGCTCAACTTCATTCTTGGAATAAACCAAAATGTCATCAATGAAGACTATTACAAACCGGTCCAAGTATGGCATAAACACCCAATTCATTAAGTCCATAAAGGCTGCTGGAGCATTAGTCAACCCAAAGGACATTACTAGGAACTCATAATGACCATATCTCTTCTGAAATGTTGTCTTAGGCTCATCACCACTTCTGATCCACAACTGATGATACCCAGATCTCAAGTCTATCTTGGAGAAGCATGTAGCACCTTGAAGCTAATTGAACAAGTCATCGATCCTTGGAAGTGGATACTTGTTCTTGATGGTGACCTTGTTCAACTGCTTGTAATCAATACAGAGTTGAAGGCTATCATCCTTCTTCTTCACAAACAACACCGGAGCACCCTAGGGTGATGTACTGGGTCTTATGAAACCCTTATCGAGCAACTCCTGTAACTGCTTTTTCAGCTCATGTAATTCAACTGGTGCTATTCTGTACTGTGGCATAGAAATAGGATATGTACTAGGTATGACATTGATACAGAACTCTATCTCGCTATCTGGTGGTAATCTTGATAATTTTTTAAGTTAGACATCCATAAATTCACAAACCACTAGCACCTATTTGATTGCCCCATTCTTTATCTCAACATCTCTTACTACTGCCAAGTAACCTTGACAACCCCTTCTAAGCATCTTCCAGGCTGTAATGGAATAAATGAGATTATGAGGCATGGAGCTCTTTTCACCTTTAAAACAAAACTCTTCTTCATTCAAAATTCTAAACACCACTTCTTTCTCTCGATAATTCACCGAAGCATAATACCTCGACAACCAATCCATGCCTAAAATGATATTGAATTCCAACACATTAAGCAACACCAAGTCCACCAATAATTCTCTACCATCAACTGACACTGGACACGAAGGAAAGAAGATATCTATCTCCAACTCATCATTAAGAGGAGTCGATACAGATAGAGGAAAGGTCAACCTGGAAGGCTGCCACTCGATTCTCAAAGAAAACACGAGGGAAATGAATGAATGCGAAGCGTCGGGGTCAAACAATACTCTAGCATCACATGCACAGACTGAGAGAATACTTGCTACTACTATGTTAGAAGTCTGAGCATAATGCGATGTCAGAGTGAAAACTCATGCTTGGCCACGACCTGCTTGTTGAGATTTCGAAGGCTACATAAACCCATAACCACTAGGCCTACCAACTGAACCTCAGCCCTGCTGGCCCATAAGCTGTGGCAGTCTCTACTGTAGCAATCTCTACTGTGGCTATACTGGTGCTCTGTATAACTGTAGCATCGGATAGTAAGGCTGAGCCACTGATGAAGATGAACCCTGAGCATACTGTGGCTAATATCCGGAGTGAGGACAAGCTCTGGTAAGGTGACCAACTTGTCTATATCTGAAGTAAGTGCCTGATAATAAATGACCCGGGCCTTGATGGAATTGACCACAACTTGCACATGCACTGGCTCCAGACCTAGAACTACTCTATTTAGAGCTCTACCCACTACTACTACTGCTGACTCTAATACTAAATCTATGACCTCTGCCACTTCTCCTGTTCATGGCATAACCATGTCGACCAACTCGATGAGTCCTGGACATTCTACCACCATACTGTGAACCACCAGCAGGCTGCTGGCTCGTACTACCCATATGAAATGTTGGCTGCTGGTAACCGGGAGCTACACCATATCCACTACCACTAACCATGTAGGGATCTAACATGGTGCCATGGCAGATGTGTCACCTTTCAATCAGATGGGCCTCCTTTATATCACTCTCTAGGGTATGGTCCTCAGTACGCATACCAATAAAAGCTGGCCCTAAACCAGTGACATACAACTCTACTGCTCTGTAAGGATCTCTCCTGATGTCCTCTACATGTCAGGATAGCCTATTAAACTCCTTAGTGTAATCTTTCACTGACCTATCCCCTCTAGTGATGTGAAGCAACTACCACCTGTAAGCATCTCTAGTGGCTGGAGGATAGAAGAATCTCAGGAAGCGGTCCTTAAACTCTAACCAAGTCAACTCATGCATGAATGGCTGAATCGACTGCATAAACTAGTCTTGAGCTACCGCTTAGACTAACAACCCCATAATCATTATCCGCTGGTAGTATGTGTGTCCTGTCTTGGTACGTGCTTCAATTGCATTAATAAAGTCCAAAGCGTCACTCATACTATCAAAGGAAACTTTACCAATCAAGGAGTAGAGGAGTGGTACATCAGTATCTGACATCTCCTGATTTCTCTATTGTAACATATGCTGCATAAGGGGCATCACCTGATTCAAAATTGCAAGACCCTGATTAATTCCTACTAGTCCAGCTGCAAAAGTTATGGGGTCTGCAATTGGAGCTTCAGGCCCAATTGGCTGCTGATCAGGAATCTCAGCTGCAACCTGCCCTAGCTCAACCTTTACCTCTACCTCTTCCCCTACAACATAGAGCAGGAGGAAGAGCCTCATCATGCACAGACTACTCATTAAGTCAAAAAGTCAGATCCACAACGGGGTTTGTTCGCACACGCCTCATTCTGAAAAAGACAAAGAAAATCGAATTCAAAACAAGATAAGAGTATTTAACACAATGCGGAATTAGAAACAAGAATGTCATAAAGACAATTATCAACCTAATCATTGCAGTAGTTACATTGAAAGGCAGACATAGACAATTAATCAAACTTATGCTCTGATACCAACTTTGTCACGACCCGAACCTGAGGGCACGTGACTGGCACTAAGGAATGGGTAGGCATACGGGCTCCGAAACCTGTAGTAAGCCTTAAAGAAAAGACAAATAAAACCTTTAAATTTAAAACTTTATTTTATACAAGAACACATTATCAAACTGATTTTTCTAAAAATAAACATAATCATGCGCAATATAAAATATTCTTCATCATCAAATATTATAAATCAATCTTAAAACATTATACATAAGTGTGGTTCATTAAAAAGCAATACATGAGTATACTTAAGTTATATAAACTCATAGTATAAATACTACTATAGTATTCTAGAATTACTACTATAATACAACTCATAATGACCTACATAATATAGCCGATGATGAAGAAATCAGGTGTAGAGGCGGTTTAAGGTTGAACTCCCAAGCTCCTGAAAAAAATAGATTGAGGGGAATCAAACCTCACTGAGTAAGTTAATAAAAAGAGTTGTACGGTTTGAAAACCTTTTTGAAAGTCATATAGATATAGTGAAAATAATTTATAACGTATATATATATAGAGCTTTTGAAAAAATCTCGGTAGAACCCTAAACCCAAATTTCTAAATGGCCAGTTGGGCCCACTTAATCCACATAGACTGCCGGTCCCCGAGAGCAAAGGCATCAACCGAGGCACCAAGCCATAATAATCCACTTAATCCAAATACATGGCACTGGCGGTCCTTGACAGCTAAGGCATCCATCGAGGCACCCATCCCAGTCCATTATTAACTTTCCAATCACTAGCGGTCCCCGAGAGCAAAGGCTTCCACTGAGGCACCCATCCCAGTTTATATCCACAAGTCATACATATATCGGATCTATCTCTCAATCTCTACCATGTGCACACGGTCCTGATGAAACCCACCAGGTAGCCCGTTCTACTAACATTTATCAAAATAAAGTTTAAATAAATAAATCATATAATGAATACTAAAAATATGAGCGCATGCATTTTTAATAAAATACACACATAGATCAATTTATCAACTTACAGGATGAGCGAGAAGGCTGATGACCATGCGTCTGCCTCGATTCAACAGCTTCCGCTCATGTACTCTCTAGAAAAAAAACAATAAACCTATTTTATAAAAAATATATATGGAATTAAAATTGAAAATCAATAGAAATAGCGAAACTCTAGACTAACTCGAGGAAGACTGGATAAGACTCGATAGATAGGGGAAAACCCTAATTAACGCTAGGAATTTATGAAAGATGTCACGTTTTATGAGAAAATCTATTGAAATTTTGGTAGAGTCTCCTCCATAAAATGGACATCTCTCTACCATAGGTAGAGCTATTCTTGCATAGAAAAATGCAATTTTAGTATTCATAAATATTCACACTCGAGTCAGACTTCAAAAACTACACTTGCCCTGATCAAGATCACAACTTAACCATCACAAAATTAAATCATTTATTTCCCAAAAATACATATTACATATAAATATCCATAACTTAGAAAATTATCTCTCATTAAAGCTTAAAAATAAAATTTCACAAATATATATATACATATATATAATATTTGGAAACAATATTCAAAATTAACATTACTTAATTAAAAATACCAATTAATTCATAAAAATCCTCTATACCTCTTAAATATTAATAAAACCAACTAAAATATATATTTAACTATAATTAGCATAAAATTACATATTTACCCATATAATAGAAAAATACACATAATACTCAAAAATAATACCTAATATATTATTTGAAATAAATTTTTGAAAATTAGTGTTAATTAGTCAAAAATAGTAAATGATTTGTAAAAATCCTTTTAATTCCTTAAATATGATTAAAACCAACCACAATCTATTATTTTACTTTAATTAACGCAAAATTATTTTATTTGATTTTTATTTGATTTCATTTGATTTTTATTTGAGTTTAATTAGTAATTAGAGTAATTAATGTTAATTAATTTTGGTATATTAATTTTAATTAAGATTATAGAAAATTATTGTGTTAATTGTGAATTTTGTGAATTTTGGATATTTTATTAATATTTTATTAATTTCTGAAAATTTATTGTTAAAAAATTATGAAATTTTGATAATTGGTATTATTATTAAATGTTATTAATTTTAGAACTTAATTTATGGTTTTTGTGATTTTTATACTATTTTTATAATTGTTTTTAAGTTTATGTCAAATGTGGATAATTAGGTTAAATTTATATTTTGGAAGAAATTATTAGTTAATTTTATGTTTTTATTTATATTAAGAAATTCAATGTTGAGAAAATAATTTTTAGGCATTTGTATAATTTTTAGGAAATTTTTGAGTAATGATAGTATATTATGTAAGTTTATGTAACTTAATATAAAATGAAGAAAACTTAAAATAATATACTAACATTGGATTTAAACAATTAACTTAGCATAATTAATCATCTAACTTAGAATAAATGAAGTTTAGCACTTAAATCAACCTAGACAACCAGAAAATGACCTAGAAACAGCCTAAAAACAACCCTGCACAACTCACCTTCAACCTTGATTCTCAACGTCGAAAATGGGTTGCAGCAGCGAGGCTTGACGTCAATCGATGCCTGAGAAGGTGAGGCAAGCTGAGGGAGCAATGGCGGCATTGAGATGAGAAGAGTCGCCTATGAAATGGAGTACTATAGTGAATAAGAGAGTATAAACAACATCTTGAAGGGGGTTTCCTATTTGGTCAAGAATATGTAGTCCTTCATCATCTATTTGAATAGCATGAAGAATTTCTTGTTGTTGTTCTTTAATAAGATGGTAGTCCCAACAACCTTTTAGTTGGCTAGAAAAACCAGCTATGATAAGTTCAACAATAGATCTATCAGAGGTTCCTATTTGGGCTTTATAAACATTTGAGGCCTTAGTCATTTATTGAAAGGATTTTAGAATTTGATATTCAGACATGCCATCTATATTCCATTCATAGACAGAATTAACACTAAACTTGGGCTGCACAAGAGTATTAGGTTGACTATCTAACTCAAGTTCAAGAAGTCTAGTCTGTGAATATCCAGAGTAGGGGGAAGGTCAATGAAGTTTAGAAATCTTAGGGGATTGTGCTTAAAAAATATTGTTTTCAAAAGAGTAGTCTATATATTTATTAAGAACACTAACAGTTTGATTGACAGAAGGAGGAGTATCGAGGACAATTAGGTCTCTAGAACTTGAAGGATTAAGCCTACTGAGATTTTCCTTTACTGCATATAAGAATTCAGTGTGCTTACTCCTAATTTCTTGTTGAGCACTAGTAAAGATTTGATAAGGTTCGAACATGGGGTTCTTAAGTTTTTTATTACTCATGGCTACAGTGTCGGAGGACTTAACAATTTTATTGGATTGGTTTTCAAGTCTAGATAACTGTTTACCTATGCTATGAAGATGGACATTGGTAAAGTTATTCTGGGAGACTATATTTTTTAGGTTTTAGGAGTCACTGTCTTATGGTTTCTTATAAGGACAAGATTCTATGGTCTCATTTCCAATAGAGATCTTAATATTTCTAAGAGGAGGATGTTTATACTCTATTTATTGACCATTTGATGCTTCCTAAACAATTATCTTTTTTCTTATAGTGATAGGGTTCAAAACTTTAAAAGGATATGAAATTTATTTTATGAAGTATGTATTTCAAACCATTCAAAAAATATCATATTAACTTTATTAACTTAGATGAGAGTGTAAAATTGATTTTGAAGATTATTTTGTTATTCTAAGAAATGCTGAAAAAACTAATTTCTTTTTTATTTATTATAAGATGCATAAAAATCTTTATGTAAAATAGCTTTATCAGGAGTGAACTCTTTATCTAAAATAGACAATTCATGAGCCATGTTTTATGTTATAGCTGAAATAGTAGGAAAAGTTAGAGGAGAAGGGTTTTCTTCTTTTCTAAGTTCTATATAAACAAGTCTGGCTATATTTGTACTATAGTCTACATTTCTAATGGAAGAAGAATGTAGATCTAAGGTAGAATATCGAGCAAGGACATTATATGGTAAATTTATAACTGGTGGTAAATTAGGGTAAAGGTTAGTTTGGACTATTTCTTGAGACAAGTGCATGGCCTTTTGTTGGTAATTTTCTTATGCATCTGTATGATATGGAAGGTTTATGACATATAGGATTCGAGATATTCTTCCAAGATTAATAGATTCTGATGAAGATGTATCAGAAAACCTTGCACTGGAGAAGGTTCTATTAAAAGAAAGTTTTACTTTGCCATCTTGAAATTGGGTGATATGCTTTATTTGTGTATTAGGAACAAGTGTTTCTTCTTGTTGGATTTTAGGTTCAATAGCTCCTTCTAAGATCCATTCTTAGGGAAGTATGACTTAGCTCCATTTTATGGGTTTGGGAATTACAACATTGGCTTTAGTCATATCTGTTTGGAGAAGAAGAGTTTCTCGTTTTCTACTATGAAAATGATTTTTTGTAAGGAATGTAGACATCATAACTTTATAATGAACTTTAAAAATAAGTGCAATTAGTATGGATCTATCATCCATAACATAATTATGGGTGTGGATTTGCAAAACCAAAGATTTTAATAAAATATCATCATTAAAACAAACAATGAAATTAGGATAGCAATCAAATGATATAGGACCTAAACAAAGACTGGATTCTACAGTTCCTAGAAGAGAATCTTAGAAGTTTTTGAATCTCATATCTCTAAGGGCAACAAGAATAAATATGTTCAGACCTTCACGAGCTAAAGGTTTTATGCTGACCTGAATAAGACCTATATGGATATATCTAAAACCTTTATCTTTATATTTGTCTAAAGAAGTGGGAGAAAGTAACTTTATGTAATCCTGAGATTTAGAAAGCTGGATATCTTTTTCTTCAGTTTTTATAACATAGTCAGATTTGAAGAGATTCAGATTTGGAGTTTTATAGACATAATCTTTCTTATAGTCTATGAGCCTAAAGTCATCTATGCATTTATTAAAGTCCTCAATGGCAATTTCATCACTATTGACTATGTTCTTATAAGCTTTGGCAAAAGAGGAAGTAGAGGAAGAAGAAGAAGAAGTGGTTCTTCCAAAAATTGGATGCATGGTAAAGGAATGGATACAAGAATAGGTTTTATAATGACAAACTCACTAACTAAACCAACGGATTCACTGCCTCTTAGGATCTTATTACCGGGACCACTTGTGACCAAAGGACTCGCTATAAAAACTACTATGTAGTCATCACTGTAACATGCAAACAATATTTGCACAAATCACTCAACCCCTTAGGCTCTGATAAAGCATCCCAAACCTAGTTATGGATTGATTCTATCTCTTAATCCCCCAAACTCCTTAAAGCTATTCAAAACACTCTTTAGCCTCTTGCCATTATTCAGACTGACAATAACAAAGGCATCTTAGGTAAGGCTCCTCAACCTATTTCCAAAATCTAGAAAGGAGATTCTTCCTCTCAGAAAACCCTTTCTCAAAATGTTTTATCTCCTGTCACTACTTAAAGTAGTTCACAGATTGTTTTATCTCAATCAAAACTTCTATCTTTAGAATTTATTATAAAGAATTCTATTCAAAATATCCTAACCATTGAAGATGGTTTTTTTTTTTTTAATAAAGATCCCTTTCTTACTATACAAAATCATTTTCCAAAAAATTGGTTTTTTAAACCTTGGGATCTTTCAAAACTCCAAGAATTTTATCTAACAATCTTAGAATTTACTGGTTTTGCAAAGTTCAAACACTTTTACCATAAAGGATATACCCAACCTTCTTATTCTACTTGTAAAATTCTTCATATCCTCCACCCTTCTGATTAGGGACAAGATCTTTCTAAACCAAAAGCCTTCCCTATTAAATTTAATTCAAAATTAGACTTTTGCCGCTCATTTTCCTACTGGGATTATGAACAAGCATTGTTTTATTCTTTTCTTATCCAAAATTCTCTTTTTACCCAAACATGACTATTCTTCCTAAGTGATCATGCTAATATTTCAACTTTCCTAGCATGGTTCACTCATTGGTGGAATAACTATGGTCCTAACGTGCCCAATATCGAATGGTGTATTGTTCACATGTAAGAATGCAAAGATGAGTCAAAAAATGAAAATAATAAAGGACAAATCATAATGTTAGTCTCACACTCCAGTCACAAACTAGACATGGAGGTTACCAGACCAAGATGCAATAGAGATTTCATAGAGTTTCAGATGTGCAGGATCCTAATTTCATAGGCAAGTATAGAGCATACATTCTACCACATAAACTATATATATATATATATATATTCTATAAAGATTAAAGGAATTAAAAGAAAGCTATAAATAAAAAAATAAACATAAAACTTTAGAGAACTATATGAAACTTATGAGAAAGAACTTTTCTCTTTATTTTCCAAGTAAAGGAAGGTTATAGAGTTTTTTAATCCAAAGAGTAGAGGTATGTTACAGAGTTTTGTTTCCAGAAAATAGCAAAGGAAATAAAGAAATTGAACCTATGCTATATCTTTTGTAAAGATACAAATTTTAGAACTATATCAAATGAGAGAGCTATATGTTTTATAACATTTTTTCTCTCTTAAAAACTTATATATCTCCTTGTAGGAAGGGAAGAGTCTCCTTTTATAGAGGAATGACAAAGACCATATCCTGGAATTAAAGGGAAGACGGGCCACAGACAGGAGGAAGTGGAGTAGATGGAGTCCTCCTCTATCTATCTTTGTCTTATCTTTTTCAAAGAGGACACCCAACCATGTCTTGGTAGTGAAAAGTAGGTCCCCATCCTTATAGTAAAATGGAAGTGAGTGGGATTAAGGCAGTAGGTGGAGATAACTACTTGATTTAGAAGTCAAATTTGCCTGATGGCTGTCCAAAATTATCGCATTGTGCATTATTAAGATGATGACTTGAAAAAAGAAATAATTAAAAAATATATTTTTTCATAAAAGGCCTTATTTTTGCATGGGTAGTCCTTAAAGGATTTTCAATCCATCTGGCCAAAATACAATATTCACGAAAATCTTTATAAGCGTAATGGCTTTGTAGGAGGAAGAATCCCAAAACAATCATCTTCATTATCATTACCCAAAGCAATAAAGGGCTCTGATTCTTAAGAGGCCTAGGACTGTAAAGGAGAAGCATATTCAGGCTGGATAAGTTGATGCATAATTTTAAAATATTCTTCTTTTGTTTTTGTAGTGGCAAGAAGTGCATTAGCATGTGAATTTTCAGCCAAGAAGGTAGACTGTGTCTGAGTTTGGGCACAAGAGAACATAAGAAATCCATGTTATTTAAGTTAGTGAGTTACTGCATGTTTAGAGAGTTTTTGAGGGACTTCATAGGAGGTCCACCATTTTACTTTAAATTTCCTTTGGAAGACAGTAATATCTTTATTAACATAAAAATTAAGATACCACTCAATAACCCAAGGAACAAAAAATTTGGAATAATAAAGGCAAAGAAAAGAAAATTTCTTTTTAAGGGGAGAAGGTTTATAGAGAGTGGAGAAAAGGTTATACGTTCTCACACTTCTTTAGAAAAATATAAAAATAAAGGTTTTAGATATATCCATATAGGTCTTGTTCAGGTTGGCATAAAATCTTTAGCTCGTGAAGGTCTGAACACGTCTATTATTACTGCCCTTAAAGATATGAGATTTAAAAACTTCCAAGATTCTCTTCTAGGACTATAAAATCCAATCTTTGTTTAGGTCCTATATCATTTGATTGCTATCCTAATTTCACTATTTCTCTTAATGATGCTTATTTATTGAAATCTTTAGTTTTGCAAATCCAAACCTATAACTATGTTATGGATGACAGATCCATACCAGTTTTACTTGTTTTAAAAGTTCATTATAAAGTTGTGATGTCTGCATTCCATACAAAAAGTCATTTTCATAATAGAAAAGGAGAAACTCTTCTTCTCCAAACATATATTACTAAAGCCAATATTGTAATTCCCAAACCCATAAAATGAAGCCAAGTCACACTTCCTTAAGAATGGATCTTAGAAGGAGCTACTAAAACTAAATCGAACAAGAAGAAACACTTGTTCCTAATATATAAATAAAGCATATCACCCAGTTTTAAGATGGCAGAGTAAAACTCTCTTTTGATAAAACCTTCTCCAGTGCAAGGTTTTCTGATACATCTTCATCAGAATCTCTTAATCTTAGAAGAACATCTCAAATCCCATATATCATAAACCTTCCATATCATAAACATCCATAAGAAAATTACCTACAAAGGCCATGCACTTGCCTCATGAAACAGACCAAACTAACATTTACCCTAATTTACCACCAGTTATAAATTTACCATATAATGTCCCTGCTCAATATTCTACCTCATATCTACCTTCTTCTTCCATTAGAAATGTAGACTATAGTACAAATATAGCCAAACCTATTTTTATAGAACCTAGAAAAGAAGAAAACCCTTCTTCTCTTACTACTTATACTACTTTAACTATAACAAAAAACATGGCTCATGAATTGTCTGTTTTAGATAAAGAGTTCACTCCTGATAAAGCTCTTTTTCATAGCTATTTTTATGCATCTCATAATAAAGAAAAAAGAAATTGGTTTTTCTAACATTTCTCAGAATAATGAAATGATCTTCAAAATCAATTTTATATTTTCATCCAAGCTAATAAAGTTAATATGCTATTTTTTGAATGGTTTGAAATACATACTTTAAAAAATAATATTTCATGTCCTTTTAAA
This sequence comes from Mallotus nudiflorus, assembly GCA_947683625.1. Classification (NCBI taxonomy): domain Eukaryota; kingdom Viridiplantae; phylum Streptophyta; class Magnoliopsida; order Malpighiales; family Euphorbiaceae; genus Mallotus; species Mallotus nudiflorus. Next base: position 392,165 of record CANTUR010000647.1, read on the forward strand.
GTTTTGAACCCTGTCACTATAAGAAAAAAAGATAAATATTTAGGAAGCATCAAATGGTCAACAAATAGAGTCTGAACATCCTCCTTTTAGAAATATCAAGATCTTTATAAGGAATGAGACTATAGAAGCTTGTCCTTATAAGAAACCAGAATATGGTAACTCCCAAAGCCTAAAAAATATAGTCTCCTAGAATAACTTTACCAATGTCCATCTTCATAGCATAGGTAAATAGTTATCTAGACTTGAAAACCAAACCCATAAAATTGTTAAGTCCTCTAACACTATAGCCATGACTGATAAGAAACTCAAGAACCCCATGTTCGAACCTTATTAAATATCTACTAGTGCTCAACATGAAATTAGGAGTAACCACACTGAATTCTTACATACAATAAGGGAATAGCTCAGTAGGCTTAATCCTTCAAGTTTTAGAGATCCAATTGTCCTTGATACTCCTCCTTATGTCAATCAAACTATTAGTGCTCTGGATAAAGATATATACTACTCTTCTAAAATTGATACTTTTCAAGCACAATCCCCTAAAATAGCTAAACTTCAATGGCCTTCCCCATACTCTGGATATTCGCAGACTAGACTTCCTAAACTTGAGTTACATAGTCAATCCAATACTCTTGTCCAACCTAAGTTTAGTGCTAGTTCTATCTATGAATGGAATATATATGGCATATCTGAATATCAAATTCTAAACTCCCTTCAACAAATGACTATGGCCTCAAATGCTTATAAAGCCCAAACGGGAACCTCTGATAGATCTATTGTTGAACTTATCATAGTTGGTTTTTCTGGCCAATTAAAAGGTTGGTGGGACTACCATCTTATTAAAGAACAACAATAAGAAATTCTTCATGGTATTCAAAAAAATGATGAAGGACTACCTAATCTTAACCAAATAGGAAACCTAATTCAAGATATTTTTTCTACTCTCATATTAACTATAGCACTCCATTTCATAGATGATCGTTCTCATCTTAAAGATAAAAATGTTGATTTATTGTCCAACCTTAGATGCAAAAAAGCTTAATGATTTCCAATGACATAGGTCAACTTTTCTTACTCGGGTTATGCTTAGGGAAGATTCAAATCAACCCATCTAGAAAGAAAAATTTCTTATTGGTCTACCTACCTTATTAGGAGAACGAGTCAGAAATACCATTAGACAGTCCTTTGGAACCCATATCATTCCTTATAACCAACTTACCTATGGTGAACTGATTAGTACTACTCAGCATTAAGGTCTTAAAATCTGTTAAGACTTAAAACTCCAAAAGTGTCTTAAGAAAGAAATGAAAAAGACCAGTCAGGAACTAGGATCTTTCTGTAAACAATTTGACTATAGTATTACCTAGAATCCTTCATGTAATGGAGATTGCAGTAAGAAATCCTTATAACCTTCATTTAGGAAATTTTCTCCTAAATATAGGAAATTTGCCAAGAAAAAGGATAGGGAAGAAGCTTACTACAAAAAACCCTATCGAAAGACTTTTACGAAACCCAAACCTGATAAAGCTAAGAAAACCAATCTTAAAGATGTTACTTATTTTAAGTGTGGTAAAACAGGCCATATCTCTAAGTACTGTAAAGTTTCTAAGAAACTCCATGAGTTGGGCTTAGAAGAAGCTACCCTCAATAGGCTTACAACTCTCCTTATATTTACATCAGAGTCTGATTCTGAAAGTTTCCTTGCTCATTAAATTATTGAGCTTGCTTCATCTTCATCTTCATCTTCTTCTTATTCTAGTATAGATTTTGATAAAGAAATAAAGCAACTTAATGTCCTTACAAAAGAACAAAATCCTTATGTCTAGAAAAAATATCTAGAACAACTTAGGCAATCTTTAGAAAAGGAACTTAAGCCTAAAGGTACTAAGTTACCTTTTACTAGTACAAGGATATATAGCCTAACCACCATTCTCAATAAGAAAAAGATCAATAAAAAAACCACTAGGTGATATCTAAGAACTTCAAGGAGAAATCAAAACCATAAAGTCTAAGATAAAGCAATTGAAAGAAAAATAATAAAAAGATTATGAATTAATCCAATTCCTTGTCACCAAACTAGCTGAAGAGTCTTATGATAGTGATGATACTAAGGAATTAAAACTAGGAACCTTGGCAAATCTTGAGAAGGTACCCCATGATTTTCTCTGTGCCTTAAATAAGATTACTTCAAGAAAATATCTTATAAAGATTACCATTGTTTTTTATAAAGATTTTAAGCTGGATACTATAGCTCTATTTGACATTAGAGCTGATTTAAATTGTATAAAAACTAGCATGTTCCTACATCATTTTCAAGAACACACCACAGAAAAGCTTTCCTCTACTAATAGTTCTAAAATGCATATAGATGGCAAAACAGAGGCTAGTATTTCTAATAATGGATTTCTTTTAAAAACTAGTATTTCTAATATAAGTTATATGGTGATTTTAGGAATGCCTTTCATTAATTTGATAACTTCCTATCTAACCACCTATAACTCTATCAATTATAAAAATGAAAAAGTTCATATTTCTTTTCCTTTTTTGGCAAAACCAAGAACCAGATCCGTAAACCTTATTAAAGCTCATTCTATTTATAAGAATGAATTCAATGCCTTAATTAAGGGAAAGGAAATAGACTTATATGATTTAAAATAAAATGTTCATTTTCAAAAAATTGAACAATAGTTAAAGTCTAATTTGGTAAAATCTAAGATTTCTCATTTTCATGATATTGTGTTAAAAGAAGTCTATTATGATTTACCAAGATGCCACATCTGCCTCAAGACCCATAGCTTATTCAACAGCTTACGCCCCGGGATTTGTTGCTTCCAAGGTTTTCGATTGTTCTTATTTCTGCTTTTTGGAAGAGGAAACAACATATAGTTGATATGTCTTATCAGCTAGGATTTAATGAGAAAAATATTCCTACTAAGGCTAGACCAATTCAAATGAATTCTCAATTAGAAAAGCACTGTAAGGAAGAAATTCAGGATCTCGAATCTAAAAGATTAATCTCTAAATCTCGTCTCTATGGAGTTGTGCAGCTTTCTATATCAATAAAGCTTATAAAATAGAGAGAGGCACTCCAAGGCTTATTATCAATTATAAACCTTTGAATAAAGCCTTAAAATGGATTTGAGACCTTATTCCTAACAAAAAAGATATTCTTTAAAAGCTGCACTCTACATTTGTATTTTCAAAATTTGACACGAAATCAGGATTTTGGCAAATAAAAATTCATAAAGATCGTCACTATAAAACTACTTTTACTATTCCTTTTGGGCAATTTGAGTGGAATGTTATCCCATTTGGTTTAAAGAATGCACCATCAGAATTTTAGTGAATAATGAATGATATATTCAATCCTTATTTTGAATTTTGCATTGTTTACATGGATGATGTGCTTATTTTCTCAAACTCCATTAAGCAACATTTCAAACATTTAAAGACTTTTCTTTATATAGTAAGAAAAAATGGTCTTGTGGTCTTTGCCAAGAAGATATCTCTTTTTCAAACTAAAGTCAAATTTTGAGGACTTTATATTTGTTGTGGCACTATAGTTCTTATAGAAAGATCTTTAGAATTTGGCAAGAAGTTCCCTGATAAGATTCTTAATAAAGTTCATCTACAAAGATTTTTAGAAAGCTTAAATTATGTTTTAGATTTCTAACCTAATATAAGTAAGATTGCCAAACCTTTGCATGATCATTCAAAGAAAAACCTAGTCCCTTGGACTGATGAGCATACCAGAGTTGTCCAATACATAAAGAAAAAAATCATTGAAATTCCTTATCTTCACCTCACTGACCCAAACCTTCCTGAGATTGTAAAAACTAAAGCTAATGATATAGGATATGGAGGTATCCTGAAACAAGTTTCAAGTGAAAAAGAAGTAGTTATTTAGTAAACTTCATGTCACTGGAATGATACACAAAAAAATTACTCAACCATAAAAAAAAAAGAAGTCCTTTCCATTGTCATGTGCATTTCTAAGTTTCAATTCAATTTACTTAACTAAAAGTTTTTGCTTCGCATTAACTATAAATCTGCTAAAGAAGTTTTACAAAAAGATGTTCAAAATATTACATCAAAATAGATTTTTGAAAGATGGCAAGCTATTTTAAGTATTTTTATTTTGATATAGAATTTATTAAAGGAAATAAAAACTCTTTACCAGACTTTCTGACTAGAGAATTTTTACAGAATAGATAAAGATGGTTCGTAAAAAATAGAAAGATAAAGATACAGTGGAAACATCTTCTATTCCCCCTCCACTTTCTATTGAAAAGCCTATAAAGTCATGGTTCGATATAGTTTTCCAAGAACAAAATATAGCAAATTTTGATAAAGCATCCCAAACCTAGTTATGGATTGATTCTATCTCCTATTCCCCCAAACTCCTTAAAGCTATTCAAAACACTCTTTAGCCTTTTGCCATTGTTTAGATTGACAACAGCAAAGGTATCTTAGGTAAGGCTTCTCAACCTATTTCCAAAATTGCAAAAGGAGATTTTTCCTCTCAAAAAACCCTTTCTCAAAATGTGTTATCTCCTGTGACTACTCAAAGTAGTTCATAGATTGTTTTATCTCAATCAAAACTTCTATCTTTAGAATTTATTATAAAGAATTCTATTCAAAATATCCTAACCATTGAAGATGGGTTTTTTAATATCATTTTCTTACTATGCAAAATCATTTTCCAAAAAATTGGTTTTTTAAACCTTGGGATCTTTCAAAACCCCAAGAATTTATCAAACATTTTTGGAATTTACTAGTTATGCAAAGTTCAAGCACTTTTACCATAAAGGATATACCCAACCTTCTTATTCTACTTGTAAAATTCTTCACGTCATCCACCCTTCTGATTGGGGACAAGATCTTTTTAAACCAAAGCCTTCCCCATTAACTTCAATTCAAAATTAGACTTTTGCTGCTCATTTTCCTACTGGGATTATGAACAAGCATGGTTTAATTATGTTCTTATCCAAAATTCTCCTTTTACTTATACATGGCTATTCTTCCTAAGTGATCATGATAATATTTCAACTTTCCCAGCATGGTTCACTCGTTGGTGGAATAACTATGATCTCATCCCTGATATTCTCCCTCCTGATATCTGTCTAGGGTATAACCTTTTCTCCACTCTTTACAAACCTTCTCCCCCTGAAAAGAAATTTTCTTTTCTTTGCCATTATTGCTCCAAATTTTTTGTTTCTTGGGTTACTCAGTGGTATCTTGATTTTTATGTTAATGAAGATATTACTATCCTCCAAGGAAATTTAAAGTAAAAATGTTAGACCTCTTATAAAGTCCCTCAAAAACTCTTTAAACATGCAGTAATTGACCTGCTTAAATAGCACGCATTTCTTGGGTTCTTTCGTGCCTAAACTCAAACACAGTCTGCCCTCTTGGTTCAAAAATCACATGCCAATGCACTTCTTGCTATTTTAAAAACAAAATAAGAATATTTCAAAATTATGTAGCAACTTATCTAGTCTGAAGATGCTTCTCCTTTATAGTTTTAGGCCTCTCAAGAATTAGAGCCCTTTATTGATTTGGGTTATCATCTCAATAATGCATAATGGGATCTTCTCGAAGAGCCATCAGGAAAATTTGACTTCTACATTAAGTACTCAACTCCATCTAGTGCCTTAATCCCACTCACTTCCATTTTACCATAAGGATGGGGACCCATTTTTCAATACCAAGACATGGTGGGGTGTCCTCTCTGAAAAAGACAAGATAAAGACAGATAGAGGAGGGCTCCATCTACTCCACTTCCTTTTATCTATGGCCTATCTTCCCTTTGATTCTAGGATCTAGTCCTCCTCATTCCTCTATAAAAGGAACCTTTTCCTTTCTTGCAAGGACATACAAGTTTTTAGGAGAGAAAAATTTTTATAAAACATATATCTCTCTCATTTGATATAGTTCTATAATTTGTATCTCTAAAAAAGATATAGCATAGTTCTAATTTCTTTCTTTCCTTTGCTATTTTCTAGAAATAAAACCCTATAACATACGTCTACTCTTTGGATTAAAAAACTTTGTAACCTTCCTTGGAAAATAAAGAGAAAACTTCTTTCTTATAAGTTTCATATAGTTCTCTAAAGTTTTATGTTTATTTGTTATTTACAACTTTCTTTTAATTCCTTTAATCTTTATAGCTTTCTTTAATTATATATATATATAATTTAAGTAGCAAAATGTATATTCTATGCTTGCCTATAAAATTAAGATCCTACACATAAAAAACTCAATGAAATCTATGTTGCATCTGGGTCCGGTAACCACCCTGTCTAGTTTATGACTGGAGTGTGAGACTAGTGCTGTGATCTTTCATTTGCTAACTCATCTTTACATTTTTACACATGAACAGTACACCCTTTGATCTTGGGCACATCTACCATAGCTCTATTTGACACTAAAGCTTATATATATATATATATATATATATATATATATATATATATATATATATATATATATATATATATATATATATATATATATATATATATATATATATATATATATCATTTAGGGCTCTTCAACGTATTCTCTATTTTTTTATCTAGATTTGTTGCATTTGCAGGAATTTTAATATAGGTATGTTTATTGTCTATGTAGTTTTTGATTTTTGATACCCATTTGTGCATTGATGTCTATAGTTTTTTCCCTTGTATGTTCCTTGCCTCATTGATATGAATAAAAAAATTACTATCGACTTCAAATGTAGGAGGTTCTTTCATGTCTTCTATTCTTATTGACTTCATTATTGCTTTCTCTCTCATGTTTTTTGTGTGGTTATGCTTATAGTTTTCTATTGCTTTTTTTTCCAATAAGCTATATAATTAAACATTGCATTCTTTTTAAATTTGACAGCTCAACATCTCATTTAACTTTCTTCCTTCTGTTGATATCTCACACATTTATAAAAAAAACATTAGGCTGATCTTCAAGGAAGAGTACCAAAAACAATTCAAGCGCAACATTTAAATGATACATCAAAGGTACGTACCTTTTTCTTATTCTTGACATTTTTTTTATTCTTTTAGTCAATGGATTTCTTTGGTCTTGAATTGTCTCTCTTCATAATAAGTTGTTAGAATCAAGTTCATAATATGTGTCTTTCAATCTCTCTCTGTCAAAAAAACCCTTATTATTTATTTATTTATTTATTTTTAATTTTGAAGCTCTCTTTTCCCATTTTGTTCTTATCAACGATAACACTTGTACAAGGATATGGACTCCTAATTATGTGAAAAGGCAAACGGTTATATCACAGACATCAACACTTATTCATTTGTTATACTCTATTATACTCCATTATGTTTTGTTATAATAGAGTCTTTGTATATATCAATAAAATACATATCACAAGCTCAGTTCTTTACACACACACACACACACACACACATATATATATATATATATATATCACAGATAACAACACTTATTCATTTGTTATTTATTTGTTATACTCTATTATACTCTGTTATGTTTTGTTATAATAGAGTCTTTGTATATATCAATAAAATACATGTCATAAGCTCAGTTCTTTACACATGGTATCATAGCATTAATATATATATATATATATATATATATATATATATATATATTGATAACCAATCATGTCAACAAATATCACCACCACACAAACTCCATCCTCTTCCATCATTCTAGTCACCACTCCCGCTTCCACCAACCAAACTACTTAGCTTGGAAGACCTAATTTCTTCCTTTGCTGAATTATCAAAACCTTATGGGGTATGTTGATGGTACTCAACCAGTCCCACCCAAAACCATCCCAAATCCTATCAATTCAGACATCACCATTCCTAATCCTGCTTTCACCAAATGGTTCATAAAAGATCATATGTTGATGACATGGCTCCTCTTTTCATTAACTAAGGAAGTCTTCTCCTATGTTGTTGGTTTAACATCGTCACTTGCTGTTTGGAATGCTTTAGCTCATGCCTTTGGCTCAATTTCACAAAATCGCCAATTGCAGCTGAATGTCAACCTTTAAGAGCTCAAGAGGAATTATATGCCTATTTCCCAATATTATAAAAAGCCAAAGCTCTTGCTGATGGCACTACTGATCGAATTCTGTCAACTGCAGAATTCAATGCAATCATATATCATAACATCGAGTTTGATTTTCATCCAATCATCACACCAGTAAATCTTTGGCCAGAACTAATCCCTTTCTATAAGTTACATGGACAACTTATGGCACACAAGATCTTATTGTGAAAAATGAAAAAGCCTCCTTTGGCTTATCTTGCTTCCTACACTCTCTTTCAACCACCTCCATCTCGTCCCCAACCATCTCAGTTTAACCAAACACACCCTTATTTTTCACTAGTACCTTTCTCGCCCAGAATACCATAAAATTCTGCACCACCCTAAAACTTTTAAAATAACTAGCTATATTGTTCTTATTGTTAAATTTGTAGTTAGAGAAATCATATCGCTAAGGAATGCCATAGGTGTTATTAACCCAACACTGAGTTCACTTAAGCCAATAATGTTTCTTTCACTCCATCATAAATTTCACCTCAAGATTCTGCCTCTTAGTCAATATATGGCTCTCCAAATCCTTACTAGTACCCAGACACCAGTGCAACGCACCACATGACTTTGGATATCTCACCTCTTTCCATCAGTGATTCTTATAAAGGAGAAGACTAATCCATGTCGCTAATAGTCAAGGTTTGCATACCTCTAACACTTGTTTCTTTACTATTCAATCTTTATCTAAAACCTTTTATTTATCCAATGTTTTACATGTTACCTGTTTAATAAAATATTTACTTTCAATCCAAAATTTTGTTATTGAAAATTCATATTCCTTTAAGTTTCACCCCACTTATTTTTTTTTTGTAAAGGATCAGGAAACTTGGTGAACCTTACTCTAAAGTCCCAATAAAGATCGTCTATATACAATTACTTCCTTAACACAATCTCATAATGATGTCAAGGTTTCCATCAACAATTGGCATGCTCATCTTGGACACCCAAAAATCCAAATAGTCACTAAGATTATTAAAGAATTTCAATTAGTTTTTCTTTCTTCCAATAATGTTTCAAATTTTAATTGTTCATCATGCTGATTAGGCAAAGTTTCTAAATTTCCATAAAGTTGTTCATCATTTAAATACAACTTTTCATCTTACCCTTGTTACTTTTATTAATGGTTATCAATACGTCATCATTTTTATTAATGATTTCATGAGTTACTACTAGGTATATTGTATGAAACAATATAGTAATCTTTACAAAATATGTTTACAATTTAACTCATATGTTGAAAGACAATTTAATGCAAAAATAAAAGCATTTCATAGTGATTAGGGAGGTGAATATTAAAAATTAAACAAATTTTTTAATTCAAGTGGTATTGCTCATCGCATTGCTTGCCTTTATACACATGAGAAAAATAGAGTATCTGGAAGAAAAATAAGACACATCATCGGTACTACTATTTCCCTTCTTGCTCACTCACATGTTCCTTTAAAATACTGGACTTTTACTATTGAGCATGCTATTTCCCTCATAAATTCCATGCCTATAGATGTGTTAAAAGGTCATAACCCATTTTAAAAATTTTCTAATCATGCACCATCATACAAAGAATTTAAATTTTCAGTTGTGCAATTTTTCCTCTACTTCGTCCATACAATAAACATAAATTTGCTTTCTGATCAAAAGAATGTGTTTTTCTTGGCATTGTAAAAAATTATCCAAGTTTCAATTGTTTGGATTTAACATCCGGTAGAATTTATGATGCTCATTTTGTTCAATTTAATGAGTCCATTTTCCCATTTTCTAACACTCATATCCCTAACAAAACCGTAGCATCTCAAGACCATTCCTCTTGGTTAACAATTGTACATCAGACTCCCATCTCTACTAGATATCCTTTAGATATGGTTTCCCACTCGAATTTTACTTCTCCTTCCTCATCTCCTTATCCTTCTACTACCTCATCTACAACACCTACGACTAACCCTTCCTCATCATTACCAACCCGAATTATTAAACATCCCTCACCTATACAGCCACCTTCCAAATTAAACTTAGTGGTTGACCTCACCTCTTATTAACACCTGAACGAACTAGAACCTCTAAACTGTACCCACTCTATACAACTTTTCTCATCCACCTTATAACAGCGAGCAGCTCATCTCACCACTAAACACCCTTTACACACCAGCACAATAAATTTTCTTCTAATCGAACCTACCACCTATTCGCAAACCCATAAATATCATGAAGGGAGAGAACCCATGTTTGCAAAAATTCAAGCCTTAATGACCAATAACATATGGTCCCTTATTCCTTGTCCACCGAATAAGAATATTATGGGTTGTAAATGGGTATTCCGGATAAAATTTAAATCGGATGGGCAAATAGAATGCTATAAAGCATGATTGGTTGTAAAGGGTTATAATCAACAATAGGGCTTGGATTATTTAAAGAGATACAACCCTGTCAGTCGTGCTACAATCATGCGCACAATTCTTAGTATTGCCATTACTAACAATTGGTGTCTCAAGCAAATTGATATATTAAATGCATTCATTCATGGTACATTATAAGAAGAGGTTTACATGTCTCAACCATTAATTTAACTCACCCAAAATTCATTTGTCATTTACACATATCCATTTACAGCCTCAAGCAAGCTCCTAGAGCATGGTTCACAAGGCTAGCAAATTTCTTGGTTCATCAAGGATTTATTTCCTCCAAAGCTAACAGCTCCTTATTCATTCTCATTAATGGAACTAATTCAATTTTTATTCTTATCTATATTAATGAAATCATTATTATAAGTTCATGCATGGACAGTATCAATTCGGTCATCCAATCTACTCAACATGAGTTCCCACTACGTGATCTTGACCTATGAAGCTACTTTTTAGGCATTGATGCTATTTGAACTTCACAATGGCTGATGCTTTCCCAACAAAAATATATGGTTGATTAACTCACTTGGATAAATATGATCGAATGCAAGCCATGTACTACATCGATTGTGGTTAGTCCACCTTTCACTAAGACATCCGGCACCCTCTTACCAAATGGCGAAGTCTACAGACAAGTCATTGACGCACTACAACATGTCACATTGACCCTTCTGATATTGCCTGTGCTGTCAACCGACTCTGCCAATTCATTCATTGCCCAACTGACATGCATTAGCAAGCTGTCAATAGAGTTCTTTGATATTTGAAATATACAGTAATTCACTCTTTAACTTTTTTTTGTTCTTCCCCAACCAATCTTTAATGCTTTATGGATAGTGATTGGGGAGATTGCCCTGATGATCAATAATCCACAAATGGGTTTGCTATCTTTCTTGGTAAAAACCTCATCTTATGGATGGCCAATAAGTAGCCCACCATCACACGATCATTAACTGAGAGTGAATATAAGGCTATTGTAAATGCCTCTACTGAAATTATATGGATCTGCTCCCTTCTCTATGAACTTGGTATTTCCTTATCGTATGCTCTTACACTTTAGTGCGATAATATGGGTGCCATTTATCTTTCTGTTAATTTGGTTCTTCACACAAGAACAAAGCATAGCGAACTAGACTGTTACTTTGTTCGAGAGCAAGTTAGTCCAAAAATCATTAAGTGAGCTTCATCTCTTCCACTGATCAAATCGCAGACAACATGACCAAGCCCTTATCCACTGCCTGATTTAAGTTCTTACGTGACTAGCTTCAGTTATCCATTTGACCACCATCAACTTAATGGGGGGGGGGGGGGGGTATCAAAGATAACACTTGTACAAGGATATGGACTCCTAAGAATGTGTAAAGGCAAACAGTTATATCACAGACATCAACATTTATTCATTTGTTATTTATTTGTTATACTCTATTTTGTTTTGTTATAACAGAGTCTTTATATTCTATTTGTCTATCTTCTCTTTATTGTATTTATACTTGCACTATGTATCTTTGAAATATATTAATAAAATACATATCATAAGCTCTATTCTTTATAGTTCTCTGTAAAATTTCTCGTTATGTATATATAATTTTGATTAGTATGATTCCATCGTTTATTTGTTGTATCATAGGTGAATTTTTGCATTTTGAGAATTTTCTTTTTCAAATTAATTTTTTTGGTTTGTTCTTTTCTATTTTTTATATGGTTTAATTATATAAAATAATTATTCAATGGATCAAACAGTGTGTGAATTTCGTATAAAATTCATTCATTTTTATAAATGAAATTGGTGCCACTTTAAGCTAAAACAATTGGGTTCTTGCTTTTTTTTTTTTACTTTACTAGCTGAAAAAAGTGGATTATAATAATAAAATTGATCTAATATTACATAATTCATTCATTTTTATAAATGAAATTGGTGTCACTTTAAGCTAAAACAATTGGGTTCTTGCTTTTTTTTTTTTTTTTACTTTACTAGCTGAAAAAAGTGGATTATAATAATAAAATTAATCTAATATTATATAATTCATTCATATTTATAAATGAAATTGGTGTCACTTTAAGCTAAAACAATTGGGTTCTTGCTTTTTTTTTAACTAGCTGAAAAAAGTGGATTATAATAATAAAATTGATATGAGATTGGATAAAAGAGGTCAAGGAGGCATGTGTTCATGATCTTAGGCTTTCATTCACCATCAAAACACTCAAAAACAAAGCCAAAGTCAGAGATTCATGAATAAAAGTTGATCAATCAAATACCCAAATGCTAACACAATATGGTTATATATATATCAGATATACAATTTGGGTCCCTTCAACTTATTCTTTATTTTGTATCTAGATTTGCTGCATTTGCTGGAATTTTGATATAGGTATGTTTATTGTCCATATAGTTTTTTATTTTTGATACCCATTTGTGCATATAATAACCATTTTAACCATTTGATTTTTTATAACCATTTTTTATATAGGTTTTTTGATATAGTTTTTGTTTGTTGTACATATTTTTTTCTTTGAGAATTAAATATAAAAATATTTTTAGTAATTTAAAAAAATGTCTATAGAAAATGATATAGTTTTGAGTATTTGGAGCCAAACTTGATAAATAAGATTCAAACCTGAAATGTTATTTAAAAAATCTAAATTTATTTTTTTTAACCAACAGACATTGATTTTTCCTAATTTTATTATCTCTATGAAGTATAAATACATTATCAATTTGATTTGTTATAAAATAATCAATGCTAAAGATTTATGGATCATCAATTTGATTTGCCATAAAGAATCAATCAATGCTGAAGGCATAATAAAAATGAATACAAAATAAATTATCTAAAAGGATTGCAGTTTGCAATGAATTCAAAAGAGGGGCGAACCAATTAAAAGATGCTCATGTGTGAATATGCTTGGAATTTACTCTTATTATTATTATTATTTTCAAAGATAAATGCTTTTTGATGGCAATTCCTATTCTTTGTGGTCTTTCTCAGGGTTGCATTAAGTTTCTGGAGTGTTATTCTTCTTAAATTTACTCTTATTATTATTATTTTTTCAAAGATAAATGCTTTATGGTGGCAATGCCTATTCTTTGTGGCCTTTCTCAGGTTGCATTAAGTTTGTGAAGTCCTATTATCTGATTCTTCTTCGCTACTACCGTCTTTTCCCTCCTCCTTCTCCTCTCGTCCATTAAATTACCTATTCAAACAACGACGATTAGAGTTGGCTTCTTCGCTTTTGCATCCCTGCATTACTTCAAAGGTATTTTTCTGGTTATTATATGCTAATAATAATTTGTTAACATTATAATTTAATCATTCAATCCATTATGTTGTCACAGTTCTGCTTGTGCCTTAATTTAGAATTGAGCATTCTAGTACTTTTTCATATAAACTATGTCTGCTTTATCCAAATGCTTGCTAGAAGTATGGATGAAATTAAATTAGTCTCACTAAAGATAAATGCTTTATGATGGCAGTGTCTAATCCTTGTGGTCCTTCTTAGGTTGCATTAAGTTTCTAGAGTTGTATTATCTGATTCTTCTTCATTGCTACCTTCTTTTCCCTCCTCCTCTCTTCTCCGCCAAATTACCTGCTCAGGCAACGATGGTTAGAGTTGGCTTCTTTGCTTTTGCATCACTTCAAAGGTATTTTCTAGTTATTATATGTTGATAACAATTTTGTAGCGGTATAATTTAGGATTTTTTTTAAACATTGAATCCATTATGATGATCACAGTTCTGTTTGTGCCTTAATTTAAAATTGAGCATTCTAGCACTTTGTCACAACAACTATGTCTGCTTTATCCAAATGCTTACTACAACTATAGGTGAAATTAAATTACCTCACTAAAATGTCTGGGCAGATTAGCTCCACTGCTTTTGTCTAATCACTAGGAGATAACGCATGAAATTGAATTTGTTTCTTTAGCATGCAGTTATATGAAACCCCTGTGTGCGGGTGTGCTTTACTCTATGCGTTTGCTTATATTTGATGCTCTAATAGATTTTTGGATTTTTCCTTTTCCATTTTGTTTTTGTTCTTTATTTGTTTCCTGTGTACTTTATTTTTGTTTCTCTTTATAGCATCTATAGCAAATTTTCCTTGTGTGCAGATTCAGCTAGTTTCTGATTTGAACTCTCCTAATTGTAATCTTCTAGCTTTCTTCAAAAAGAAACTACTCAAAATAGTAGAAAAACGTAATGTGTTTTCCTATTCCTGTTCATCTTGGTGCTAAGAGTTCAGTTCCCTTGCTTCTTTATTTATACAAACTTTGTATCTTTTGGCTCATTGTATTTCATCAAATATATATATATAATAATAATAATAATTAATATTATTAGGCTTGGGTTTTTACATTAATTGCTTGGCTATGCATATAAAGCAACATTGGAATTTAAAGTAGCCTTAGTTTATGAGCCTTCTTTGTTGCAATTGGAACAAGGTTTGTATTTGTTAGTTGATGGTAATTGTTGTAGGGTATCATGTTAATGGACACCTTATGATTTTCTTTTCAGTGACAATGAGCAATCTCAAATAGCATATGTTACATTCAAAGATCCACAAGGGGCAGAAACTGCAGTTCTTCTTTCAATGCATTATAATCCCAATAATTTTTCAAAACTTTTTGGTTTGATGTAATAAATTAATATTTATTTATGTAGATACAACTTAATTTTCATTGAATATTGAGACTGTTGATTGCTGGATCTAATGTTAATTGAAATAATGCATTGGTAGGAATAAGAATTATTGTTATTGAAAATAGATATAAGGTTGTCAGGATTATTTACATATGAAAGTTGCATTCCTATTTTTGAAACTCTAGAAAAATATATATATTGTTTGTAATTTTTGCCTTGTCTTCATGATGTTTTATGTGTATAACTATATGGACTTTACCATTCACACATTTTCTATTGTTAATTTTTTCCATTGTGATTATCATTGCCAGAAATCTGATGTTAGATTTTTTATAGAGATTAAGGTTCACCATTTACATGCTGCTCTCTTAATTTTTTTTTTTTTTTGTGCAAATGTAGATGAGAATTAGTTTTGCTGAAGAGTTTACTACGATCAGATGAACTTCATTTCCCATGTGCTTGCTAGAATATGGATAGTCTGATATTTTTTAAAGGTATTTTATAATAAAATCATTGTTTTGATCTGTGTATTAATCCATAGAGATTAATTATTAATTATGTTGATGTTTCACAGATTTGTATATAAAACAAAATATTGAACATATCATAATTTTAAGCAACATAGAGGTATATATATTATATTTCATTTGGATATATTATTGGGATAAAAACAAGGATGCAAAAACAATGATATATGAAAAACAAAAACTCTTAAACAGAAAAAAACAATGATGCTATATTTATTATTGGGATATATGAATTTTTTTTACAGGTCAAATTGTCAAAGGAGTAAAAACTCTTAAATGATCACATTTAAGAGGAAATTGATATGCAACTTTTGCATATGCAATAATTGAGCATACGTTTTACAATAAACAAGGAACACTATTGAAAATTGTTGAAGATTCAGAACATACAACAAAATTTGACGATTGCCACAAAATATTGAGAATTATGGGGCCATATCCTCATTTTATAACCAAAAGAAGTTGCAAAAAAATTTGCAAAGAAAAAGGAGGACATTGGAAGCACAAGCTAGAAGATCCAACAAATGAAGATTATATAGATATAAAATGCAAAAGATGCATTGTTGATGTTCAAGTATTTAGAATTATATTTTACTATTAAAAAAATTACAAGTCAAATATTAAATGAATGTACAAATTTATAATATATAACTTATATTTGTTTTATGCATTTAAAAGTTTTATTATTGGATTATTTAAAAATATTTATAATATAGATTTTATATTTTTCAATTTAATTGTGTTATTTATTATCTTTAAATAAAATATTTATCTGCTTGCAACATAAAAATAAAAATAAATACAATAAAAATATATATGTCATGACCTGAATCGAAAGGTATGTGACCAGCATTAAAAAATGAGAATATATAAAATACCTGAAATCCATAGTAAGCCTTAAAATTTTTTTTCAAAATAAAAATAATACTCTTAACAATAAACTGATGATAAATGTACAATACCAAATACATATAATAATATCTTTCAAATACATCAAAATTTCAAGTCAGAATACAAATAACATAAGTTTCATAGATAACTAATGCGGTGTCTAAAATTTAGTTATACAATACATATATCAATCCAACATACATAGCGCAGCAGTTGAAGAATGAACCCCGTGTAGATAAGGAATATTAGGAAGCTAATTGTGAGGTCATAAAAAATAAATTGAGGGAAATCAGACTTTACTTAGTGAATTAATTCTATAAAATACATGCTAATTTATAAAACCATTTGTTAAAACCTCTTTTAAATTAAGAGTAAATAAAATAATTATAATCATTAAAATCATTTACTTTTTGTGAAAATATTTAAATAAAATCTATTTATAACTCTTAAATCAATTTAATATAAAATTCCTGTAATAAAATATATAAAATATTTATTTTAGTTCAGAAGTTGGTAAAACATTTAAACCAAAATTTTAATAGCCTTTCGACTTTCTTGAATCCAAGTGACTGTCGTCCCGATTGCAAGCTCAACCGAGTTACATCTCTTTATCTTGCCCAAGAGCACTAGCTCCACCGAGCTTTAACAATTTACTCTTACCTAAGAGCACATGCTCCATCGAGCATATTCCACAAGTTAAACATATATAGAGATCTCACCTGTGGGCACGTGGTCTTAGTGACACCCACTAGATATCACGTTGTACCATTATCTTCAAATCAATTTAAATTATAAATAATTAAATAAATAAAAATAAATCATTAAATAAATAATTAAGTAATGAATAATTAAATGATTAAATATAACTAAAAAAACATAACAAAATAAATTTCCTTTAAGCATGCTTTCAATTTTTACTCGCAAATATAGAAGAAATGATTATGCATATGGCAATATAAATATATTCGTAAATAAATCATATAATCATTTATTTATTATATTTAATTATTTGAAAATATAATACAACATGCATAGCACACATTTCATTAAATTAACTCACAGGTTGAGATTGCCAGACGACGTATTCTCTGCTACCCTAGTGCTACAGCTTGTATCCCAAAGTTCTCTAAAATAAATAATATTTATTTAAAATATGCTCGTAAAATAAAATAAATAAATTCATGAAAATTCTCAGAATTATAGAACAATAGAATTGACGAAACTAACTCGACCAAAGACACAAAGTCAACCAAAGCTAAAAGTTTGACACATGCCAATGTCACGTTTTACGAGAAATCTATCGAAAATTTGACAGAGTCTCCTCTGTAAAACGGGCATCTCTCTACTAAAAGTAGATTCATTCACTCACGAAAATACATTTTGAATATTCACACAATCACCACATCTCAGATTGGGCCCCTAACTACACTAAATGCCCAACTGACAACCATAATTCATATAAATAATAAAATTATATAATTTTCTTTAAAATTGTCAAAAATCATAAAATCTCATTTAAATATCACAAATTCATTTATTTTCATAACAAAACATAGACATATTTATTTTCAAATAAATAGTAGAATTCTAGTTTATATTTAAATTTTCACCAATAACACACTTAATTCAAATTTTACAATTAAATTAATATTAATTGCAAATAACTATTTAAATTACTTAAATATATCACAAAATCAATAAATAACTTATTTAAGCTTAAAAACAATAAATAAGTTTATTATTCTATTATTTTCTAAAAATTAATATTAATTAGCTAAAAATATGAAATAAATTATAAAAATTATTTTAATACTATATTTAGTCAAATCTACCTAAAACATGATAATTACCAATAATTTACTTAAATTAATAGAAATTACTAATTTATAGTTATTTTTCTAAAAATTTAATTTTGACATAAACATTCAAAAATTCGTAATAAAATTTCGGTACACAATTTCAATAAACTTTCTTCACGAAACTTATTGAAAATAATTATTAGGATTTATTAAAAATATAAAATATTCTCCAGTCTCGGGACTATACCAGAATAGTAACTCCGAGCCTCGAAATAATGCTATTTAAAAAATAATCTCCAAAATTAAATCTAATTACATATTTGAAAAGCTTATAACACCAATTTCAATAATCCAAAGTCAATTAACATAAACTAATCTAATTTAAAATCAATTAACAAAAAAATAAAAAACTAAAACCTAGAATAAATTCCTTAAAATTAAAGTGGAAATCAATGATGATTGGATGAATTACCTTAGGGGAATTGTAGCCCAAAAGGAGAGGAAGAGATTGAGCTATCCTGGAATCTTTGCTAATGTGCTTCTAAGCAATTCAGTAAAAAGATGAATCTGAGAAAGAGAAGAGACGAGGCGGCAATCGATGATGGCAGGCTGTTGGCGACATCAGGCGTGGTGAGATGGTGGCTTTAGTGGCAACATGGGTGGTGGTGGTCATCATGGGTTGCAAGGGTGGAACAGTAACTCTGAGCCCCATAATAGTGTTATTTCAAAAATCATCTTTAAAATCAAATATAATTTCATATTTGAAAAGCTTATAATGCCAATTTCAATAATCCTAAATCAATTTAACATAAACTAACCAAATTTAAAATCAATTCACCAAAAAAAAAACTGAAACCTAGAACAAATTCCTCAAAATTGAAGTAAAAATCAAGGATGATTGGATAAATTACCTTAGAGGAATTGTAGCTCAAGATGAGAGGAAGAGATCAAGCTATCAAGCTCATCCTGAGATGACCAAAATCTTCGCCGGCATGCTTCCAAGCAATTCAGCTAAGAGAAGAAGCTGAGAAAGAGAGGAGAGGAGGTGGCGACCAACGATGGCGAGTTAGTGGTGACATCAAGTGTGGCAAGATGATGGCTTCAGTGGCAACATAGGGGGTGGTGGTGGTGGTGGTCAGTGTGGGTTGCAGGGGTGGCTACGGTGGAAGAAT
Organism: Mallotus nudiflorus; assembly: GCA_947683625.1. NCBI lineage: Eukaryota > Viridiplantae > Streptophyta > Magnoliopsida > Malpighiales > Euphorbiaceae > Mallotus > Mallotus nudiflorus. The sequence goes on from CANTUR010000647.1 coordinate 411,671, forward strand.
GGAAGAGAAAAAGAACAAGGAAAAAGAAGAAGAATAACCTAGGAAAAATTATTCTGTACCCTCCTTTTTTTATATAAAGGACAAAAATATAATAATTTAAAATTAAAATATCTACTCTCAATTATTCTCTCCCAATATATATATGTATATATACTCAACAACTCATTTAAATTTAATAAAGTTACATGAATAATAATGATCAAATATTAATTAACACTAATTAATCCCGAAATAATAATAATAATAATATTTGACGTAAAAAAATTTGAAAGTTAAATTTCATGAATAATCAAATGTTATAAATTAATAAAATAATATTAACATTGCAAATTCGAGAATTTTAATTTATTAATTTATAAAAATTTTCGGTTTTAACAATCTTCCCTCCTTATAAAAATTCATCCTCAAATTTAAATAAATAAAAAGAAGTACAAATGTTTACTACTGAAAAAGATAAGGGTACACTGCTTGCAATCCTACCTCTACCTTCCACATGTAATCCTCCACCGCATGGTTGCTCCACATCACTTTCACCATTGGAATCTCCTTAGTACGAAACTGATGAACTTGTCAATCCACTATCGCCATTGGATACTCTTCATATGTCAAATCCTCACTAAGCTCCACTGTTTGAGGCTAAAGGACGTGCGAAGGATCAGAAATACACTTATTTAATATCAATACATGGAACACCGAGGGATTTGAGACAACTCTAGCGGTAACACCAGTTTATAAGCCACTTCGCCAACTCTTAATTGAATCTCGAAGGGTTTGATGTATCTGAGATCTAGCTTACCCTTCTTCCCAAACCTCATCACTCCTTTCATTAGAGACACTTTTAGAAAACTCAAGTCTCCAATAGAGAATGATACATCCTTCCTCTTAGCGTCTACATAGCTCTTATGTCTACTGAAGGTTGTCTTTAACCTCTGCTGAATGATGGGAACTTTCTCAAAAGTCACTTGTACCAATTATGATCCTATCAATTACCTCTCACCATCTTCCTAACATAGAGGCGATCTGCACCTCCTTCCATACAGTGCTTCATATATAGCCATTTCAATACTAGCATGATAAATGTTGTTATATGCAAATTCAATTAATGGAAAGTGTACGTACTAATGGCTACCAAAATCCATCATACACATTCGAAGCATATCCTGCAAAGTCTGAATGGTTCTTTCTGACTAACCATCAGTTTGAGGATAAAAAGTTATGTTGAAGTCTAACCTTATACCCAAAGCCTTATGTAATTCTTGCCAAAAGACTGAAGTCAAAGTGGCTCCTCTATCAGACAAACAATCTGATTAATATACAATCTTACCAACTTATCAGTAGAGTACATCTTTTTAATTGGCAGAAAGTGAGCTGACTTAGTTAGTCTATCAATTATAACCCAGATAACATTATAACCACTTGATGTATGAGGTAATCCACCCACAAAATCCATAGCAATCAAATCCCACTTCCACTCTGGGATGGGTAACTACTGCAATAATCCTAAAGGCTTTTAGTGTTCCAACTTCACCTGTTGCCAAGTAAGACATTTGGACACATATTCTATAATGTCTCTCTTCATCTTATTCCACCAATATGTATCTTTCAAATCATGATACATCTTGGTAGAACCTGGATGAATGCTATAAGTAGAATAATAGGCTTCCTCTATAATCTCCTTCCTCATATCATCCACATCTGATACACACAACCTTATTCCCAAATGCAAGGTGCCCTCATTATCAATAACAAAGTCTCTAGATTGACCTTATTGCACTTCAAATATAATCTTTTACAACTATGGATTTTTTCTTTAAGCTGCTTTAACTCTATCAAAGTACACTGATTATACTATGAATTAAGCTAAAAGACACTTCTTTGTCACCTTCAACTACAACCCTTGATCAATCAGTCCATGCAGCTCTTTAATTATTGACCTCCTTTCGGTGTTGATGTGAGTAAGACTACCTGCTGACTTCCTACTCGGTGCATCAACTACCACGTTCGCTTTACCTAGATGGTAAAGAATAGAGCAATTATAATCTTTCAGAAGTTCCATCCATCTCCTCTGTCTCAAATTCAAGGCCTTTTGCTAAAAGAAATACTTTAAGCTCTTATGGTCGGTGTATATTTCACAAGTCACACCATATAAATAATGCCTCAATATCTTCAAATCAAATACCACATCTGCCATTTCCAAATCATGGGTAGTGTAGTTCTACTCATGCTTCTTTAACTGCTATGAAGCATAAGTAACCACTCTCCTATTCTGCATCAACACACACCCCAATCCTACTCGGGAAGCATCACAGTACACTGTATACCCTTCATCACCTAAAGGTAAGGTCAATACTGGAGCTGAAGTCAACAAGTCCTTAAGTAACTGGAAGTGTTATTCACATCTGTTAGCCTAAACAAACTTGACATTTTTTTGAGTTAGCCTTGTTAAAGGCATTGTAATGTTGGAGAAATCCTTCACAAGTCTCCTGTAATAGCCAATTAAACTTAGAAAACTCCTAATTTCTATCACTGTCATCAGCTTTGGCTATTCTATAATGGCTTTTATTTTCTTAAGATCCACTTGTATGTCATCTCTAGACACCACGTGGCCTAGAAATGCCAATTGATCCAACCAAAATTCACATTTAAAGAATTTGGCATACAGTTATTGCTCTCTCAAAGTCTAAAGCACCATCCTCAAATGCATGACATGCTTGGCTTCACTCCTCAAATATACTAAGATATCATTAATAAAGACTATCACAAATCGATCAAAGAATGGCCTAAACACTCGATTCATCAAGTCCATAAAGGTTACTGGGGTATTAGTCAACCTAAAGGACATCACAAAAAATTAGTAGTGGCTATATCTCGTTTAGAATGTAGTCTTGGGTATATTTGCACTTTTAATCCTCTATTGATGATACCCAAATCTCAAGTCAATTTTAGAAAAGTACTAAGCTCCCTAAAGTTGATTAAACAAGTCATTAATACTAAGAAGAGGATACTTGTTCTTGACAATCACTTTATTCAACTGTTTGTAATCAATACAAAATCGAAGGCTACCATCCTTCTTTTTCACAAATAGCACATGAGCACCCCAAGGAGACAAACTAGGTATAATAAAACCCTTATCAAGTAATTCTTGTAACTATTCCTTAAGCTCCTTCAACTCAGCCGGTGCCATTTTATAAGGTGATGTTAAGATATGATATGTACTTGGTATAACATCTATACATAACTCTATCTCTCTATCTAGTGGCAATCTGAATAATTCTTCTAAAAACACATCAGGAAACTCACACACCACAGGCACCTTTTTAACTATGCACATATCCACCTTTGTATCTCTAACCACGGCTAAATAGCCTTTACATCCCTTTCTAAACATTTTATTAGTTGTGATAGCAAAAATAAGATTCTGAGGCATTAAACATTTATTTCATTTGAACTGATACTCTTCATCATTAGGGACTTTGAAAATCACCTCTTTCGCCTGAAAATCCAAATTGGCATAATGTTGGGCTAACCAGTCCATCCCCAATATCACATTAAAATCGATTACATCCAACAACACCAAATCTACAAGCAATTCTCTACTCTCCACCAACACAGGATAAGATGGAAAGAAGATGTCTATCTCCAACTCATCACTAAGTGGAGTCACTATAGAAAAGGAAATAACAATTTGGATGGTTGCCACTCCATCCTCAAAGCAAAGATAGGCAAAAAAAAAGAGTGTGATGCACCATGATCAAATAAAACTCTAGCTTCAAAAGAACACACTAAGAGAATACCTACTATTGGATCCTTGAGCATCATGAGGAGTCAGAGTGAATACCCTAGCTTGCCCATGACCAGCCTGCTGGAATTGGAAGGCTGTGTGAATCCTCTACCACTCAGTCTACCATCATGTCCACATCCTAAACCTCAGCCTTGTTGGCCCATAAACTGAGTTAGCCTCTACTGAGGTACATAGGTGCCTAGTAGGGCTGATGCACTTGCTGAAACGGCTGAGCAACTGAAGATAAAGATCTCTAGGCATATAAAGACTGATATCTGATGTTAGGACAAGCTCTAATGGGATGTCTAATCTGCCCACACCTTAAGCATGCTCCGATCAACAAATGACACAACCCTTGATGTACACAGCTACAAGCAAGACATGCACTAGCCTTGAACCTAAATTGCCATACCTAAAGCTTTGACTGCCACTACCATTGCTAGCTCCAGGTCTAAACCTTAGAGGTCTACTACTCTGTCTACTATGTCTGCCAGTCCTATACACCCGGCTACCTCGATGGCCATGTTGTGAAGTATCCATAGTCTACATGTCACAACCCAAACTAGGAGTCATGACCGGCGCTAGGGAACGGGAATTCTTTCGAATCCGGAACCCGTAGCAAGCCTTAGAAAATAAAATCATACAATAATTATATAAAAGTACGACCAAATTAAAGTTTTTCTGAATCAATATATAAAATAAATACTCCAAATCCTTTTATAAATGAATACATATTCATACAATGTTCAAATACAAATTCTCAGAGTATTTAATATCCAAAAAAAATAATACACTTCCAATATAATGACACTACTACTGCAGTTTCTAGAATACAATTCAAAGTTCAGAATATACATTTGCATAAAATAGCCGGGACTGAAGAACACTGGCGAGGAACTCTACAACTAAGGTCTGATGATATGGAATCTCCTGAAAAAAATAATTGAGGGGGGTTAGACCTCACTGAGTGAATTATTATACTATATATACATGCAAACTAAACCATAACAATCAGGCATTCTTATATATATATGTATATACACACATTTCACACGAATGCCAAACTTTGCTTTTATAAATATACTAAATGTAGAAAACGTTTGTTTTAATTCATGAAGGATCCATAGAACCCTAAATAATAACAACCTCAAACAATCCCATCATCACTCTAGCCATACAGGCTCACTTGATTCCAAGTAGAACACTTATTCCAATTTGGACAGCAGACTGGCCCCGAGACACTAAGTCGACTGAGCTCCAGCAGTCTGGCTGTCAGTGTGATTGGCCCCGAGACACTTGGTCAACCGAGCTCCAGAAATCACACTATCCATCACCTCACATCTCAATCAACCCAATAGATCATTCAATTCACTTATGGATAGTAGACTGGCCCCGAGACACTAAGTCAACCGAGCTCCAGCAGTCTGACTGTCAGTGTGATTGGCCCCAAGACACTTAGTCAACCGAGCTCCAGCAATCACACTATCTAACATACCATTAATCTTAGTCAAATCAATTAAATCAATTATAATTCCCTAATTTTAACTCTCACTCAATCCTTATCTATCGTACCGGTACGTACACGGTCCTAGTGCTGCCCACTAGGAAGCACGTTCTATTGATATCCTTCACTTCGAATAAATCATTCAATCGAAAATTAATTAATGTAGAACAATATTCATAATAGTAAAACCAACCATATATATATATACCTAAAATATACCTAGTATATTTCAAGTATATATATATATATAGTCAAATAAAATATGAAATAAACTAAAGATAAATCATTAATATAGTTAAAAACAATTTAAATGAGTAACAATAATATAACATGCATTATCTTAAAAATATACTTAAATATGCAAAAGATATACCCTAAGTACTCAAATCATTTAATAAACCATTTATGTATAAATATTCATTTAAATACGTGTTTGTGTTTAACATATATTCACAAATATACTAAAAATAAACCTAATTATCTAGCATGCATATATCAAAAATAAACCCTAAATATACCACTAATGTGTTAGGTTTAATTTAATAATAAAACATTTATTTATTCGGAAATAAATAAAAAAAATATACCAAAAATAAACTTAAAAATAATTTAAGTGTAGGTTTATAATTTAACATGCAATTATTTAAGAATAAACCTAAAATCTACTGAAACTATACCTAAAGTATACTAATCATTTAATAAAATAATTATGTCTAAGAGTACATTTTAAAACATGTGTATATTACTCAAATGTATTAAACCTAAACCTAATTGTTTAATGTGTATATATCAAACTAACATGCATAATTATTTAATATGCATATATATAAGAATGCAACCCTAGATATACTAAAAATATTATAATTTAAATCATTTTTTTAAAACATACAATGAAAATGAAAAATTCTAAATATTGCATCCTATATGCAGTGCATATATATACAGTATAATAACTCACATGTTAGCGTTCCACGATACAAACTCGATGGGCCTGATCCGTTAGGCCTCGGTCTCGGCGCAGCTAGATAAACAAATGACAACATGAAATCAGAATAAATTTAACAAAAATTCTAAAGACTCGATCTAGAATTTTAGACATAGCTTTAGAATAGGAATTTGACCGGACATCACGTTTTACGAGAATTCTACCGAAAATCCGACAGAACCTCCCCTGTAAAACGGACATCTCTTTACTCAAAGAGTAAAGCCGGTCCTGCAAAGAAATACACTTCGGAATAAACACAGGATTACAATCAAAATCCCTCGGTCGAACTCCAAACTACAGTTCACCGACCGAGGTTCACAATTCACAAAATATTTATAAAATACCGAAAATGCCCTTATATAATAAAAGTACATTTTATAAATCCAAATTACGTAATTAACCCTAAAACATACTAAAAATCAATAAAAACCCATTTATTAGAAAAATAGTATATTATATATAATTTGAAAATAATTTACGAAAAATAGTTTTAATTAGTTAAAAATACTAAAAATTTGCAGAAATAATTTTTATACCCTAAATAACTATTAAAACCAATTTAATTAAATTTTTAACCAATTTAGTGTAAAATTACCAAAATACCCCTATATATATATATTCACTATAAATGTCCAAAAATTCACCAAAAATTATATAATTAGTCAAAAATTAATTTCTCAACATATAATTCAATAATATCAATAAATATACTCAATTTACCAATTTATTTCAATTAAACACATAATTAACCCTATTTTTCAAAATTACCTAAACTTAATAAATTCCAAATAAATACATAAAAATTCACAAAAATTACAAATAAATTTCTATAATTCATTTCAACTCCTATAATCACCATAAAACACAATTTCATAATTTAATTAATTAATTTTCGAAAATTAGAAAATAATAATAAAATAATCAAAAATTCACAAAAATTAAAATAAATTCCAAAAATTCTAGAAAAATTACAGCATGTAGATTAAGCTTCCAGGAACAAAGTTTGTGAAGGAAGTTTTCATGAATCAATCAAATTGAAGCTAAAACAAATTTAAAACCCAAAATGGCTGATTTGAAGAAATTGAAACCTAAGCAATTATAGACCTAATAAAGTGAAAAAAATCTTGGAATCACACTTACCAGAGCTCAAGGAGAAGATAGAGACCGACGGCATCAAATTTGGTGCCCGGAAAGTGCTTGGTCGGAGTTAAGTTGATTTTTGGCTCTTTGAAGAAAATCCGGCCAAAACTCACCGGAAAAGAGTGTTTTAGGTGGTGGAAATGGTTGGAGGTGGAAGAGGAAGGCTGAGAGGCATAGTAACAGGAAGAAAACCAGCTTGAAAGTGGCTGGAAATGGAAGAAAACGTTTTGGGAGGAAGAAGATGAAGGAGGGGCAAAACTGTAAATAAATGGAAGTTTTAGTTTTTTTGATAAAAAAATTATGTATATATGTATATATATATATATTTACACTATATATTATAATAATATAAAAATTTCACACACATTAAATATACACCACACACATATTTTAATATGTTTAATAATTTATAAACTTAAAATTAATTAATACAAAAATTAAATAATAAAATTAAGGAAATTAATTAAGCTCTAATTAATTTAAATAAATACACATATATACATTTTATTTTAGCACTTTAAAATTATATATGAGTTCATGCAAATTCATAAAACTAGTCAAAATAAATAGTATTAATTTATTTACGTGTCAATTTCCCCGAAAATATAATTTCCGGGAAAATTTTACGTAAAGTACTTAAAATAATATAAAATAATTAAAATTAGCTTTAAACAAACAACAAACTCATAAAATATCATAAATATATATACAAAAATTATTAACACTGCATATCCCGATGCAGTATAAAAATATTTAAAAATTCGGGATATTACACTACATACCAGCACTACCCATTTGAAACATAGGCTGCTGAATCCCTTGTGTCCTTATTACTTTACTACTGCTACTCGTATACGGGTTGGAAATGGTACCATGCATAATATGGCATCTCTTTAGCTATCGAGCCTCCTCAATAACACTGTCTAATCTCTGGTCCTTAGTCTATATGTTGATAGATGTTATACCTAAACTAGTCACAAACAACTCTATTGCTAACCTATCATCCTGCATCACATCTAGAGCATGACAACTCAACCTGAGGAACTTATGAGTATACTCTACAACTAACTGATCACCTTTACTTATATATACTAGTAGCCATCTATAGTTGTCCATCGATGTTGGATAGAAGTACCTTAAAAATTGTTCCTTAAACTCCAACCAAGACATCAAAGTCATGCGTGGTTGGATGGACTGCATGAACTAGTCTTGGGCTACAACCTGAACAGATAGCTCTGCCACTATAATACGATGATAGTCCATATAGCCTATCCGAGTTCTAGCCTCATTAGTGTTAAGAAAATCCACTACATCTCCCATACCATAAAAAGAAACTCTCCCTACTTTGGAGTACAATAATATTACATCTGCATCAGACATCCCTTGATTTCTCTGCTGTAACATCTATTGAACTAAAGGCATGGCTTGATTTAGAGCTGCCTAGCCTTGGTCGATGATGCTTGCCATTCTAACTGCAAAATTTGCAAGATCAACCTCTGGAACTCCTTATCCTACATGATACTCTTGTTCTTACATCTAAGCTGTTTCTACTCTAGGTCACCCCTACTCCTACCCCTACCCCTTCTTCTACACCAAGGAGCAAAGGGAGAAACTTCATCCTGAATGGACTACTCATCCTCATTATATGTTGTTGATGTAGTAAGAGCATCCCGTGCTCTCCTTCTCATTTTGAAAGAAAAAAATGAGTAAAAATTCAAAACACAACATGGAAAAGACATAATATAGAATTTTAGGGACAAGGACAACAATTGACATTATCAACCTAATTACTGGAGTAGTTCAAGAAAAGACATATGTTAAAGACCATTAGAGCCAAATAAAACATGCGCTCTGATACTAACTTTGTCATCACCTAAACCGAAAGGTACGTGACTGGCACTAGGAAATGAGAATAAATAAAGTACCCGAAACCCATAGTAAGCCTTAAAAAATTTTCATGAAATAAAAATATTACTCTGAACAATAAACTATTAATAAATGTACAATACCAAATACATATAATAATATCCTTCAAATACATCAACATTTCAAGTCAGAATACAAATAACACAAGTTTCGTAGATAACTACTATGGTGTCTAGAATTTAGTTATACAATACATATATCAATCCAACATACATAATGCAGCCGGTGAAGAATGAACCCGGTGTAGATAGGGAACACTAGGAAGCTAACTGTGAGGTCCTGAAAAAAATAAGTTGAGGGAAATCATACCTCATTGAGTTAATTGATTCTATAAAATGCATGCCGATTTAGAAAAACCATTTGTTAAAACCTCTTTTAAATTAAAAGTAAATAAAATAATTATAATCATTAAAATCATTTACTTTTTACAAAAATATTTAAATAAAATCTATTTATAACTCATAAATCAATTTAATATAAAATCCCTATTAGAAAATATATAAAATAATTATTTTAGTGAAAAAGCTGGTAGAACACCTAAACCAAAATTCTAATAGCCTTTTGGCTCTATTTAATCCAAGTGACTGCCGTCCCGAGAGCAAACTCAACCGAGTTACATCCTTCTGTTTGGCCCGAGAGCACTAGCTCCACTGAGCTCTAACCATTTACTCTTGCCCGATAGTACACAGTCCACTGAGCATATTCCACAATTTAAATATATATTGAGATCCCACCTATGTGCGCATGGTCTTAGTAATGCCCACTAGGTAACACGTTATACCAATATCTCCAAATCAATTTAAACTATAAATAATTAAATAAATAAAAATAAATAAATAAATCATGAAATAATGAATAATTAAATGATTACATATAAATAAGTAAAACATAATGAAATAGATTTCCTTTAAGCATACTTTCAATTTCTACTTGCAAATATAGAAGAAATGATCATGCATATGATAATATAAATATATTCATAAATCAATCATATAATCATTTCTTTATTATATTTAATTATTTGATAATATAATAAAACATGCGAAACACATATTTAATAAAATTAACTCACAAGTTGAGTGTGTCGGGCGATACATTCTCTACTGCCTTGGTGCTGCAGCTTGTATCCTGAAGTTCTCTAAAATAAATAATATTTATTTAAAATATGCTCATAAAATAAAATAAATAAATTCATAAAAACTCTCAGAATTATGGAACTATAGAATTGATGAAACTGACTCGACCAAAGGTACAAAGTCAACTAAAGCTAGAAGTTCGACACATGCTGATGTCATGTTTTACGAGAAATTTATCAAAAATTCGGGTAGAGTATTCTCTATAAAATAGACATCTCTCTACTAAAAGTATAATCGTTCTTATACGAAAATACACTTCAAATATTCACACAATTACCTAGTCTCAGGTTGGGCTCCCAAATTGCACTAAATACCCAACTGAGAATCACAATTCACATAAATAATAAAATCATATAATTTTTCTTTAACTCGTTAAAAATCTTAAAATTCATTAAATACCACAAATTCATCTATTTTCATAATAAAACATAGACATATTTATTTTCAAATAAATAGTAGAATTCTAGCTTATATTTAAATTTTCACCAACAACATACTTAATTCAGATTTTACAATTAAATTAACCTTAATTGCAAATAACTACTTAAATTACTTACATATATCATAAAATCAACAAATAACTTATTTAACCTCAACAAATAAATAAGTTTATTATTCTATTATTTTCCAAAAATTAATATTAATTAGCTAAAAATAGGAAAAAAATTATAAAGATTATTTTAATACTATATTTACTCAAAAACATAATAATTATCAATAATTTACTTAAATTAATAAAAATTACTAATTTATAATTATTTTTCCAAAAATGTAATTTTGGCATAAACATTTAAAAATTTGTAATAAAAATTCGGTACTCAATTTCAATAAACTTTCTTCATGAAACTTGCTCAAAATAATTAGTAGAATTTATTAAAATATGAAATATTTTCCAGTCTCGGGACTGTACCGAAATAACAACTCTGAGCCCTCGAAATAGTAACTCCAAGCCTCGGATAGTGCTATTTCAAAAATAATTTTCAAAATTAAAACTAATTACATATTTGAAAAGCTTATAATACCAATTTCAATAATCCTAAGTCAATTAACATAAACTAATCTAATTTAAACTCAATTAACCAAAAAATAAAAACTGAAACCTAGAACAAATTCCTCAAAATTGAAGTGGAAATCAGTGATGATTGGATGAATTACCTTGGGAATTGTAGCCCAAGAGGAGAAGAAGAGATTGAGCTATCAAGCTCATTCTGAGATGACTAGAATCTTTATCGACGTGCTTCCAAGCAATTCGACAAAGAGAAGAAACCGAGAAAGAGAAGAGACGAGGCAACGACCAGTGAAGGTGAGCTATTGGCGACGTCAAGCATGGCGAGATGGTAGCTTTAGCAGCAACATGGGTGGTGGTGGTGGTGGTCATCGTGGGTTGCAATGGTGCTATGGCAGAAGGAAGAGAAAAAGAATAGGGAAGAAGAAGAATAATAATAATAACCCGGAAAAAAATTATTTTGTCCCCCTTTTTTTATATAAAGAACAAAAATATAATCATTTAAAATTAAAATATCTACTCTCAATTATTCTCTCCTAAATATATATATATACACACACACACACACTAAAGAATTAATTTAATCTAATGAAGTTACATGAATACTAATGGTCAAATATTAATTAACACTAATTAATCCTAAAATAATAATAATATTATTATTATTAAAATAATATTCAACGTAAAAAAATTTCAAATTTAAATTTCACGAATAATCAAATGTCATAAATTAATAAAATAATTATTAACAGTGCAAATTTCATAATTTTAATTTAATAATTTATAAAAATTTCGGATTATAACAATATATAAAAATAATAATGAAATCAGCCCGCGCAACGTGCATGTTTACGACTAGTTCAAATTTACATTTTAAATTTTTTTTATAATTAAAAAAAATTAAAATTGTTAGTATTTATAAGAGCAATAAATATATAAATTTTTATTAAAACTAATTGATAATATAACTATCTTAAAATAGTACATAACTTAATAGATCTTTAGAAATTACAAAAGAGTCAACGTAGAGACTCATCAATATTAATCTTAATAACTTCAATATCTTAAAAACTATCTTTTTTTATGTCGAGAAGAAGGAACTGTAATCCTCGACGACTCTCTACCTAACCTCCTTGTCTTGTGGCCCTACCTATTGACAAAATTAAGCATAAGAATCATCATTTAATCAATAAATAATTTTACACTTTTTATTTCATTAAAAAATTTTAAAGAATAATTTAACTTAGTGTGTTTGGTTTATACTCCGAAATGAGAACGGAATGAGAATTAAAAAGAATGGGAAAGAGAATAAAAATTTAAAAAAGGTGTTTGATTTCACTAGATAATGATAATAAGAGTAAGAATCAAACATTATTTAACAACTAAAATTTCTTTTATTAAAATAGTTTTGTAATTTTTTTATATATAAAAATTAATATTATAATTATTTTTATATATTAAAAATTAATATTATAATAAAATATTTATTTATAAAAATATTATTATAATTTTTTTAAAATGTATAAAAATTATTTATTTTTGATAAATATTTTTTTATTCAAACATTCAATGCATATTTTATTAAGTTACATGTTTCATTTATAAATTTTAAAAATAATTTAAATATTTAACCAATTTATAATTGATTTGACTTAATTCATGAAGAGGATCAAAAGTCATTCTCTAAGAATAAGAAGGGGAATGGTGATTCTCATTGATGGGGGAATCACATTCTCATTCTTATATTAATTTTAGTAAACCAAACAATAGGAATCAGAATTGTTTATTCTGATTCTGATTCCGATTTCCATCCTCATTTTTTACCAAACAAAAGAAAAAAAAAATGAACTTGCATCTATATATATAGGGGCTTACAAATTGTATAGGGAGAAGTCCTAAAATCTCGTGGCTATTACAAGCCCCACAAAAAACTCAAAACATATCCTTATTTTGTTTTTTTTTTCCATTAATCATTTTTGTCCACATTAAGTTAAGGATGCATTTGTTTGGTAAAAAATGAGAGTGTGAATTGGAATCAAAATGGACAATTGCGATTCATAGTGTTTGGTTGGCCAAAATTAATATAGGAATGGGAATGTCATTCCCCCATCAGTGAGAATCACCATTCCCCTTTTATTTTCAAGGAATGACTTTTGATTCCCTTAGGAATTAAGTCAAATAAATTATAAATTGGCTAAATATTTAAATGTCAACATTTATTTTTAAAAATTTATAAATAAAACATATAAAATTCATAAAAATATGCATTAAATGTTGGAACAAAAAATATTTATCAAAAGTAAATAATTTTTTAAAAATTATGATAATAATTTTATAAATAAATATCTTAGAAATATTTTATAATACATATGTAGACACCTGATTCGGTCGACCCTTGTTAGGAGACAAATTAGGGATGCTTGGTTTGATCGACCCATTGTTAAGCCCAATGATGAGAATGTGAAACTTGGACACAAGAACAAAACCTAAATCTCCAATTGGAAATGACTTGAAAGCCTAAAAGCCTCAAAAGCCCAAGACTTAGCCTAATTGTCCAAAAACAACATAGGCCCGAGCCAAAAAGCCATCTCCTCAGTGCAATGAGGTGATTGCCTCTTTAACAACTATTGCATAGATGATCGCCTCATCACAGAGGTGCCGCCTCTGTGGCAGACGATTTGCAATTGCATTTAATGCATCTGCAGCCATGATGGCTAAGTGGTGTGGACCCCACATGACCAGACCTGATTTTGCATGAGGAAGAGATTTTTAGGGGGAAGAAAAAGGC
>CANTUR010000648.1:0-47087 GCA_947683625.1 Mallotus nudiflorus
TGGTCAAGAGCCAAATATTTCCCCATCTCAGAATTTTTGGTTGTGTAGTATATGTACCCATTGCGCCACCTCAGCGCACAAAAATGGGTCCTCAATGAAGATTGAGAATTTATGTTGGGTTTGAAACACCCTCGATTATTAGATATCTTGAACCTTTAACTGGTGATGTTTTTACAGCACGTTTTGCTAATTGCCAATTTAATGAGGTTGTTTTCCCAACATTAGGAAAAGGGGAGAAAGAAGGAAAAAAGGATATTTCATAGAATGAACCATCATTATTGCATCTGGATCCTCACACAAAACAATGTGAATTAGAAGTGCAAAAGATTGTGCACTTACAAGCAATTGCAAATCAATTGCCAGATGCATTTACTGATACAAAAAGAGTGACTAAATCATACATACCAGCAGCCAATGCTCCTGCTCGTATTGAAATTCCAAAAATAAAACCTGAGAATAAAGACACTCATAAGTCTAAAACACGCCAGAAGCGTGGAAGACCAATTGCTTCTAAGGATAAAAATCCTCGAAAGAGAAAGAGAGTAGATAATCATATTGATAACGAGGAAAATATCCCTGAAGAAATAGAAAATAAAGAAAGTCATGAAGCATTGTCATATACTGTTGCATGTGAAATCATAAATGACAAAGATGATCCTGAACCAAAATCAGTCATGGAATGTCAAAATAGGCATGATTGGATAAAATGGAAAGATGCTATGTAGGCTGAATTGGACTCACTAAACAAACAAAATGTTTTTGGGCCAATTATTCCTATGCCTAAAACTGTGAAACCTATAGGATACAAAAGGGTCTTTGTACGAAAGAGAAATGAGAAAAATGAAATAATAAGGTACAAAGCTAGACTTGTAGCTCAAGGTTTTTCACAAAGGCCGAGAATTGATTATGATGAAACGTATTCTCCTGTTATGGATGCAATTACATTCAGGTATTTGATTAGCCTAGTAGTTCCTAAGAAATTAGAAATGCGTCTTATGGATGTTGTGACTGCTTATTTGTATGGATCACTTGATAGTGACATTTATATGGAAATCCTTGAAGGATTTAAAATGCCTGAAGCATTAAGTACAAAACCTAAAGAAATGTATTCGATCAAGCTCCAGAGATCTTTATATAGGTTAAAACAGTATGGGCGCATGTGGTATAATCGTTTAAGAGATTATTTGATTAATAAAGGATATATGAGTACTATTATCTGCCCATGTGTTTTCATTAAGAAAACAATATCCGGATTTGTGATTATAGCTGTATATGTTGATGATTTGAATATCATTGGAACAGAAAATGAGATCCATGAAGCAACAGTACACTTAAAGGAAGAATTTGAAGTGAAAGATCTTGGAAAAACCAAGTATTGCCTTAGTTTACAAATTGAGCAAATGCACAATGGGATATTCATGCATCAATCAAATTACACAGAAAAGATCTTGAAACGCTTTAATATAGATAAAGCAAATCCTTTAAGTACTCCAATGGTCGTTAGATCACTCAATATTGAGACTGATCCATTTCGACCCTATGAAGAAAATGAAGAAATTCTTGGTCCTGAATTTCCATATCTCAGTGCTATTGGAACTCTAATGTATCTTGCTAATTGTACTAGACCTGACATTTCTTTTGCAGTCAATTTATTAGCAAGGTTCAGTTCAGCTCCAACAAAAAGGCATTGGAAAGGGGTCAAACATATACTTCGATACCTTCGAGGAAATGTTGATTTGGGTTTATTTTATTCTAACAATTCAAAATAAGAATTGATTGGTTATGCAGATGCAGGGCATTTATCTGATCCTCATAAAGCGAAATCTCAAACAGGCTATGTGTTTACAAATAATGGAACTGCAATTTCTTGGAGTTCCCAGAAACAAACGCTTGTCACTACTTCCTCAAATCATTATGAAATTATTGCACTACATGAAGCAAGTAGAGAGTGTGTGTGGCTTAGATCAATGACACATCATATTGAAGAATCTTGTGGTTTTCCAGTCAACAAAAGTCCAATAATTTTATATGAAGATAATGCAGCATGCATTGCACAATTAAGGGAAAGATATATCAAAAGTGATAGAACCAAACATATACCTCCAAGATTCTTTTCATACACTCAAGAGCTAATAAAAGACAATCATATAGATATCAAGTATATTCAGTCTAGCCAGAATTCAGCTGATCTTTTCACAAAGGCACTTCCAACTACAATCTTTAGAAAGCACGTTCACGATATTGGAATGCGACATCTGCATACTATATGAAGGAAGATTATACATATCAACTTGAGGGGGAGAAAATCATGCACTGTACTCTTTTTCCTTAAGCTAAAGTTTTTCCCACTGGGTTTTATTTAGCAAGGTTTTAACGAGGCAGTTGCAAAATATTGTTATTCAAGGGAGAGTATTATGAATGTGAATGAACAATATATTGCTTGTGAATGAACAATATATTGCTTGTGAGAGAATAGTATATATTGTTTGTGAGAGAATAGTACTAAAATAGTGAAAAAAAATCTCTATATAAAGGGATTGAAATTCATTAATGAGAGTGTTAAGAAGAAGAAGAAGAAAAGATAGATTACTCTCTAAATTCTTTCAATATTATAGTTCTCCAAATTCTCTCCAAACTCTTTCTAAATTCTCTTAAAATCATTCTACTATAAAATATTTTTCTTCTAGTTAAATACTACTAAATTCAAGTTTAATTCTATAACAAATTAAGTAATTAAATCTTTATTTCACAACAGATGCTTGTTTTTTTTTTTTCTATATTTTCTTCTCCTCCTTTTTCCTATGAGTTTTGATTTAAAATTATTTCATTATATGAAGTTGTTTTAGAGACTATTACTATAATACAAATATTTATATCTATATAAATGAAATTAGAACTGTTTGATTTTTTTATGTATCAATACATTAACAACTAATTAGATTAGTAACAATTCTAATTTCATTTATATATATACACAAATGTTTGCATTGGATTGTTAACAAATTCTTAAACTTTAATTTTCATAATATTCCAAGTTCCCAACCTTGATAGTAGGATAAATGTAATTAAGATTTTAATATTTCCTATAAAAAAAAGGTTGTGTAATAGACAATATTACTTGGTAATTTCGGAGTATGCAGGTGTGGAAGTTTTTTACACAAATGAAATGAGTTGTGTCAAGAAATAAATAACAACTAGTTATGAATTCACATTTTGTGCAGATTGTAATATATATATATATATATATATATATATATATATATATATATATATATATATATATATATATAATAATTTAAACTATAATTTAATTAAAAATAGAATTGAGAACTTAAAAAGTTATTACAACAATTTTTATTTTATTATTTTTTTATTAAGAGTAAATGGCCGAAAAATAGAGAGTATCAACATCAAATTCCCCTTGTTTTCAACAAATTATATGTGTCCTTTTTTTTAATTTTCCTTTATACGTGTACCTTTTTTTTCTTGCGTCTTCTTCCTTGTTTCCTTGTATTTTTTCTTTTCTCATCCACAAACCTTTCTTCTTCTTCTTCTTCTTCTTCTTCTTCTTCTTCTTCTTCTTCTTCTTCGTGTTTCCTTGCATTTTTTCTTTTCTTATCCACAAACCTTTCTTCTTTTTCTTCCTTGTTTTCCTGCATTTTTTCTTTTCTCATCCAGAAACCTTTCTTCTTCTTCTTCTTCTTTTTCTTCTTCTCCTCATTACCTTGTTTCCATCGAACTCACTTAAGCCATCATCACCACTATGTCATCGCCAGTAGCCACTGCCACTGCCTCCTTGCCGCAAGCAATCGTTGCTACACCATACACCTCTTCTTCTTCTTCGCAAAGACTAGTAAGCTGATTCAAAGTTGGAGTTCTAACTTGCTTTTTCTCAATAGCACTAGAAGAATCCATATTATCAACAAGATGTAAAAAATAAAGCTTTTCATTTTTAACAATTTTAGGGAGCTTTTTGACTTTTGAGTTTTCCTTCTTTTTCATTTCTTTAGGATTATCATTCTTCTTTGAAGATTTCTTCCTTTGAAAATGAAAGCTACACTCTTCAAACTCTTTCGAATTTCTGTCAAGCTTATAGAAAAGGTTAGCCTCGAATTCTCATGTTATCAATCTCATCAAAATTAGAATCACCCTCCAAAGATGCTACATCATGATCTTGCACATCAAAATATGCTTCTTTAGTAGAACTCTCTCTAATTTCATAAGTTCAATTCTTTTTTAGTTTCAGATCTTTAGTTATAAGACCCACAAGTCTTTTTTTTTTTTAATACAATTGGGTGTAAATCTGAATGCTTTTGTGTTGATTTTATTGCTTATTGTTTGAAAGATTGAGATTTTAGTGCTTTTTCGTTAGCTGAAAAAAATTTCAAGCTTAATGTTTTGATGAGTAGTTGAGATAATCAATGTATCGCAAAAAGAAAGTAACAACATTGATTTTTTGATGCTTGGTCATTGGTTCATTTCAATGAGATAATGATATACTGAAATTGCAGAGTGGAAAGAAGTATTAATGAGGTCAAATGGAGGTTTTTGTAATATTTTCATTTGAGAAGGGAAAATTCTATATAATTAAAATTGTCAATTTTTGTTTGCTTTTATGATATTTTCTTGGAAACTCTATTGTTTCTATTAATGTCTTTTAAAAATATTATTGCAAGAATTTGATAGTGGAAAAATTTAATTGTAATGAATTGTATATGTATATATATGGATGTCAGAAGGAGTAGCATTGATATAGAAATTAGTATCTCTAACATTTTTAATATTTTAAATTAATATATTATTATTGAAAAAAAAAAGTTATATTTTGTTAAAAAAAAGTTAGGTCTATATTATCTAATTGTGTTAAAAAGTAATAAAAATTATTAATTAAAATTTTTGTTACACAACAAGTTTAAGAAGTACTTTTCTAAATATTATTCATATATAAAATTCAAAATAGTATCTGAAAATTAAAAATGATATCTCAAACTCATAAATATAGTATACTATTTGAATATTATATATATGCAAAACTTTAAAATCGTATCTAACACTAAAACCAGTATATTATCTGAATATTATTCAAATATTTTCCTTTAACCAAAATCATATTTTTTGAATTTTACATATTTGAATCTCAAAACAATATCTTAAACTCAAAGTAGTATTTGAATATGGTAATTTGAGTATGTATATATTGTTAAAAAAATTATCAAAAAAATAGTTGGTCTTGAGTAATAAATTTTAAATATAATTGTATTAAATTAATAAAAAAAAAAAAAAATTGATATATGTATGTCAATTAATTTGAATTCAAGTGCCAATCTTTTTTCAAATGCATGAAATATGAAATATTTTTTATTTAATTCTATTTTTTTATTTGTATATTTTAGTTTATTTTCCATGTATAAAATGAATAAAATAATATTAGCCTAATATATGTATAAATATACAAATTTATATTTCACAAAAAGTATTAAATAGATTAAAAATAAAATATATTACATTAATTATATTTTCTTTAATTTTTGTTGTTATTATTTTTAAATAAAATAGGATTTGTGTTCATAACTATTAAATTATTATTGAAGTATGTATAATAATGTTTTAATTAAAAAAGGTTTTAAATTAAAATTTCAAATGGTTTAGGAAAAATGAATGAGTGATTTAAGATTAAAAAAAATCTATTATATAAATACTTTTAGAATTTGAGAGGTATGAGAATATGTATATTAGTTAAAAAATAAAATTAAAAAACTATAATATATATATATATATATAGAGAGAGAGAGAGAGACCAACTTTCTATCATAATTTTATTTTTTACTTTTTTTTATTTTATTATCATCCAATTATTATTTTTACATATCTAATAATGATTATTTGTGAAATATACATTATAAAAAGAAAATTATAATAAAAGTTTTCATATAAAGATGTGATATAATGTGAAAAAAAAAATAAATTTAACGGTGATAAGATCTTTTTTGGGAGGAAAATGTAGAAATAACATTAAATAGAAGCCGTTACATCATGAAGCAACAAGGCACTAACAAAATTAGGAGCCTGCTGCCAAAAAGAGGGACTAGCATGAAAAGAAATCCCAGCATTACGAATTTCCAAAACAAGGGATGAGCATTGACCAATTAAGCAACCAAATTCAGAGACATCATCCTGAGAAGACTTTAACGCATCAACCACTATCTTAGCATCAGATTCAATTATCACATTGGAAAGCCTCCCGCCTTCAACCGGCTTAAGGTTTCTTTTAAGTAAAAATCTTCTGCTAGAGGAACTGAAAAAAGCCCAGGGTAAGTCTTGGTAAGGCAAAACAGCATTAAACCTGTACTATCCCTCAAAACAATATCCATGCCAATATCTGTACCATTAATCGGGACTGATGCATCAATATTTCACTTGAACCAGCCTGAGAGTGGTTTCTCCCACTTCACCGACCCTGTCCGATTTAAATTTGAGTCAGCTGTTGTGTCACGCAACTGAGCCTGTTGCCAACTCCTCAGAAATTGCAGATTGTTTTGAACAATAGTAGCCGCCGAAACAAACTCTTTTGTCCATAACCAATTGTTGCATTGCCTCCATATTCCCCACAGCACTGTGATAAATTTCGCCATATATTCACTATCCTACAACTCCAGGATATGAGCTAACCAATCCGAAAAATCGTCGCTATGAGCACTGGAAGGATGTAACCCAGCAAAATACCAACAGTCCACTGCCATACTGAAGTCTAAAAATAAATGAGTCAGATGCTCTCCTACTTCACCACAGAAAACACAAGAATTATCCACCGACAGATCTTTGAGAAACAAGCGTGAAAGCACAACATGCACGCCAACAAAATGTTTAATCCTCGGTGGAACTGGAAGCTTCCGCATGCGAGACCAATCCCTCAAATTCTCCTAATTGGTACCCAACAATTCTTCCGAAGCTATCCAATACCCAGATTTCACAATGATAAGATCTAAGTCCTAAATTTTAGTCATACAAAAATTCAATTGATTCAAATTTTTTTTTTTAAAAAACATCATAAATCATTCCAAAAACTAAAATTACTCGAGAAATATATTTACCATCATTTGTTGTTCGTGTTGAATGACTTGAAAATTTTATTTTGTTTGAATTATTTTTATAGTGCTTCTGGCAAAGTTTGATTTATTACCTGTGTTTTATATAGATATTTATTTTTATGAATGTGAGATTAAAAATTGGAATAAATCTAAAATTTATTTTTGAAAATTTGTCTCTAATTGTCGCATGAATTCTCTTACATTCTATGTTGGTTTTTGTCGAGGTTATGTTCCTTTTGTTTATCTTGGTGTCCCTTTTTTGTTGGTTCCCTAAAGCGAAGATGGTTGCAATGTCTTGCTAACAAAATCCTTTCCAATTTTGATAAATGGAAAGGTCATATTTTGTCCATGGCAGGATGTTATACATGGTTTTATTTTTCACTCATTTATGATTTACAAATGGCCTGCTCTTATGCTCAGAAGATTGGAGAAATCTATTAGAAATTTCCTTTAGATAGGGGATATTAGGTCAAAGAAATTGATTACTATCAAATGGAATGCTTGTTGTGCTCCTCTTGAGGAGGGTGGCATAGGTTTAAAAAAGCTTCATTGGCTTAATCAAGCTTTGTTGTATAAATTAGCTTGGCGGATTAATTGTGATGAGGGCTTTTCTTTCACCTTTTTAAGAAGTTGTTTTTTCAATTCTTTCAAGCAGCCTAAGACTTCTATTTCTTCTTTAGTTTGATCTTCAATTCAAAATATTTATTTTGGCTTACAAGATAATTGTCAATGGATCCCTTGTGCTAAATCTTGTCTTAGTTTTTTGTTTGACAATTGGTTGGGTTGCTGCATTGTTGACACAATCCCAATTTCTTCATCCCACTACTAGTTTATCCAAGCTTGTATATCATATATTTTTTATAATGGGACTTGGCGTATCCTCAATGCTTTTGTTTCTTCCTACCCTAATATTGTGGATGACATCAAAAAATTATTTTTCTCCTCTATGGATGATTATTTTTGCCGTTTTTCCTCTACAGGTCTTATCACTTGCAAAGCCGAATATAATCATATCAAAGTTAACATGCCTAACGTTTCTTGGAGTCTAGAGTTGTGGCATCATTACCTTCCTTCGACATGTTCTATTCTTACTTGGAGAATTTTGCATCGCAAAATTCGAACAATTGATGCTCTTCAAGCCAAGGGTTTGCAAATGTTCTCTAGATGTTCTCTTTGTTGTGCTGCTGAAGATTCTTTGGACCACATTTTCTTTAAGTGTTCTTATGCTAAGATACTTTGGTTGGCTGTATATAGCTTATTTGAGGTTTCGATGGATTTGAGTTCTGGATTTATTCCTCTTTTCAAAGTAGCCATGCGTCTGCACTTTTCTTCTCAGATTCTGATTCTTTGGCATGTTGGTGTTCATGCTGTCATCTGTATTTGAAAAACTAGAAATAAGCTCCTTTTTAAGGACAATCTTAATTCTATTTCTACTTCAGTTCGTTTTGTTTGTCAATCGATTAAAGAAGTTGAGATTTTTAAAACATATAATATGCATAACTCTTTGGTTGACCATCACATTTTACAATGTCTTCAGGTATTAGGCATTGTCACGACCCTAACTTGGGAGTCATGACCGGTGCTAGGGAACGAGAATTCTTTCGAATTTGGAACCCCTAGCAAACCTTAAAAATCAAATCACATACAATAAATAGATAAAAAAAAATATGCCAGAATTAAAATTTAGATTAATATAAAATAAATATTCAAATGTTTTTTCATAAAATAAAAATATTCATACAATATTCAGAGATATGTCTCTTACTAAAATAACATTCTACTGATACAATACACTATTACTGCATTTTTCTAAAATACAATAAAAGTTCAGATAAATAAATTACATAATCTAGCTAGAGTTGAAGAAGTCCGACGTAGAGGTCTACTACTGAGGTTTGACGATAAGGAATCTCCTGAAAAAAATATATTGAGGGGATTTAGACCTCACTGAGTGAATTATTATAATATATATACATGCACCACTTAATGTCATATGTAATCAAGCATCAGTACACACACACACACACACACACACACACACATATACAGACATTTCACACAAATGCTGAAATCACTTTTATATATAATAAATGTAGAAAACATTTATTTAAAAGAAGGATCAAATAGAACCCTAGATATCCGCAACCTCAATCAAAATATCTCACTAGCCATTAAGCTAACTTAATTCCAAAATAATTCTCTTATTCCATTTTGGACAGTAGATTGGCCCTGAGACACTAAGTCAACCGAGCTCCCGCAGTCTCACTGTTAGTGTGATTGGTCCCGAGACACTAGGTCAACCGTTCTCCTGCAATCACACTTTTTACTCACTGAAATTCTCAATATTCACAATAATCAATTTCACCTCAAATGATTCTCATAATATCGACTTTAAAGTCTAACGAACCGGTATGTACATAGTCTTAGTGTAGCCCACTAGGTTGCACATTTTATTGATACCCTTCATATAAAATCGTATATATATTAGAAATAATAAAATGCATCATTTAAAACATAATGACATTCACAATATAAAAATATACTATTTATATATCAGAAATATACCGAAAATATACTAAATATATTCCAAGTATATATACTACATATAATTCAAAATCAACCATAAATATACCAAAAATATACTAAATGTATATTAAGAATATACCAAATGCATACGTCACATATATATTAAAATATATGAAAATATACTGAAAGTATACCAAACATATACTTATTTATTAATGAGATCATTCATATCAAAACATAATTACTTATAATCATGTTCTATATGCAATGTATATATAAAATAATAACTCACAAGTTTACGCACCTTGAGACTGACTCGATGGGTCTGATCCGATAGGCTTTGGTCTTAACGCAGTTAGAAAAATAAATAATCATAAAATCAAAATAAATTCTAACTTATACTTCAAGAATTCTAAAGAAAGACTCGATCTAGAAATTAAAAATTAATCAAAACACAAAGACTTAGGATCGACCCGACGTTATGTTTTACGAGAATTCTACTGAAAAAATTGACAGAGTCTCCTCTGTAAAACGGACATATTTTTAATGAAAAGTACAGCTGATCATGCAAGAAAAACACACTTCTAATATCATAGAGCTCAACACCTCAGGTTGAGACCTCGAACTGCACAAATTCACAACCGAGGTTCACAATTCACCACAAATCAATATAAAATAATAAATATATTAAAAATCATTAAATTTCATAAATATCCATAAAATAACAAAATATAATATATTTAAACATTAAAAACACTAAATATAATTATTGACACATTAACTAAATAAAATCCCAAATAATTTATATAATATTAATAAAAATCCAAATTTTCAATTATTTAGCATAAAATAGTAAAATTCAAAATTAATTCACCAAATAGGTTATATATATAATAAAAATAGTTAAAAACCCATTTAATCACAAGAATAGTAAATAATTTATTATTTGAATATAATTTTCAAAAATTAGTATTAATTAGATAAAAATAGTAAATAATTTGTAAAAATTATTTGAATACCAATTATTATTCCAAAATTATTTAAAACATATTATTTAACAATATTTTCAATAAAAATACACATTTAACCTATAAATCCAATATTCACATAATATTAAAAATATTCCCAAAAATTATATAAAATTGCTAAAAATTATTTTTTAAATTCTAAAATTAATAAATTAAATTAATAACACTATTTTAATCAAATTTCCATTCAAAATAATTAATTAACATAATTAACAAAAATTTACTTTTTAATATTAAAATATTAAAAAATATCCATAATTCAAATTAATTCAAAAAAATAAAAAAAAAATTATATTTAGGAAGATTAAGTTGCATATAACAACATTTCTTAAGGTAATTCTCAAGAATCAAATAATAACAAGCTTAAAAAAAAAATAAAACCTAAAAATGGACATAAAAACTTGTTAAAACTCAAACTTAAGGAAGATTGAGCTCAAATGGAGCTTGGAAATGAACTCACTGGTGCTGAAGGATTCAAACAAGATCAAGAACATGAGCCCATATGGCCGGAAGCACCACTAGCAACAATGGAGGCTCACGGTGGCTGTCTCGGCTTCGCGCAATTTCAGTGGCTCCAAGCGTGGTTAGCAGCGGTAGATGGGAAGGAGAGGAAAAGGGGAGGTAATGGTGGTTATCAGTGATGGCTATGGTTGCTTTGGTGACTATGAAGGGGCTTTGCAAGTCTCAGGAAACAGAGGAAAACGGAAAGAGAAGAAAAAGAAAAGAAAGAAGGAAAAGAAGAAGGCGATCGTAAAAAAAAAGTATCATGACCCTTGCTTTTTATATATATATATTAATTAATTAATTAATTAAAAACTCAACATATTTATATATACATAACACACACTAACACAAATACACACACAACTCATATACATGCATTTATAATATAATAATAATAATAATAACAAGTAATAATAATAATACTACTACTACTATTAAAACATGCATAAAATAATACTATTAATAATAATAACATTAATAACACATGATAATAATAATAATAATAATAAAAAATAATGCACATGTATGACACACATGCATACTAAAATAATGAAAATAATAATAATAATTCTTGTTATTAACTCTTTTATTTTTACTTTAATATAGGGTGATTAAAAAGGTGTCAACCTAGTTGGGACTCTCAGGTGCACTTACTGATGCTAAGTTCCCTAACTTTTTATTAAAAAAAAAATGTGAGATTAATAAAATAAAGAGAGAATAACAAATGAAATTTCAGGCAAATTAGTGAAACATAATGATTATTTTGAAAATAAAATCTTACCCATAATTTGATTTTTATTTTTCTTTTTTTTATTAATTGAATAATTGCTCTATAAAATATTAATTTGATTTTTAATTTTTATTTTTCATTTAATAATTAAAAAGTAGAATTTATGCCTTATCATGCATTTTAACGCCTAGACTTTTAACTTTTTTAACATTTTAATCTTGCACTTTTGTTTATTTATTTTTTTAAAAGACTCTTGCACTTTTATTTTAACACATTGCAATTTTACATTTTTATTTTTCAGTACATTGAACGCTTATTGGACAAAAGAAGATAGCGTCTATTAAAAAGTATCCAATTTAGTCTTGTTTTTTTAAATTTTTTTAGTTAAATTTTTGTAATTTTTATATTTAACTAATTAAGTTCCTGAAATTACTAAAATATATTTTTTCTAACTTTTCTTATCTAATTGACATGTTGGCTATCTATTTCTAATAAATTATATTATTAAAAAACATAAAAATATTTATAATGAAATATGTATGTTTTAATTGTTCTTCAAAATATTTATAATTGATAAGAATATGAATGCAAAAAAAAATTAATACATGACAAAATTCTAACTAATAAAAAGGACATATGAGCTATTTAGTTAATGATTTATAATAAATCATATTCATCCATACATATAATTTATCATATTTATTCAAATATATTTATAATTATTATTCAAAAAATACATTATATAATTTACAATCTAAACAAATGATTGGTATATTTTGGGAAAATAATATGCTTTATCCTTAACTTTAGGTCAATTATCAATTAAAGTCTATTTTTAAAGTTATTTCAATTTGTTTTTTCAACTTTAAAAACTGTATCAATTCTATTCAATTTTATTTAAAAGATCTAATTGTAATTTTAAAAATTACTTTTAAATCCTTGAAAAATAAAAATTACTTTTAGGTGATCTAACTATCATTTTAAAAATTCCTTTTCAAGAAAAACAAAATTTGAAAATTATTTCCATGTTTTAATTTTATCATTTTTTGAAATAAATTTTAAATTAAATTTTAAATTTTGTGCATAAAAGTTTAACTTTTTATGTATCAATTAAAAATAATAAGAAAAAAGTGATAATTTTGAATTAATTTATTATATAGAATAATATTTTAAAAAATAAAAATAAATAAATGTATAACATTTAACAATTACTATAAATAATAAAAAAATATTAATTTTTAATTATTTCATATTTTACAGAAAAACTAAATATTTTTATATTATTGACTAATCTTTTTAGTGTCTCAAAATTTTTTTTTTTATCTAATACTTGTTTGGTTTGATTTCTATTAGAAAAATTTATCATTAATTTAGTTGAAAGTTGAAAAGTAAATTTTTTAAATTAAAATTTAAGAATTTAGTGAAAAATTAAAAATTAATGAAAATATTTAAAAATTAATTTTTAAATTTATCTCAAGAGTGAAAAAATTAGAATTCAAAAACATCTTCTTACATTTTATTTTTTTAGGAAAAAAGGATAAAAAATTTAGTAAGTGTCAAATTTATTTTATAAGGATCTAAAAGTAATTTTAAAAAAAAAATGCAATTAGGCCCTTTACATAAAATTGGATAGAATTGACATAATTTATAAAGTTGAAGGAGCAAATTGAAATGACTTTCAAAGTAGGATTCAATTGATAATTGACTCAAAGTTTAGGATAGAACTGATAGTTTTTATATAT
This sequence comes from Mallotus nudiflorus, assembly GCA_947683625.1. Lineage (NCBI taxonomy): Eukaryota > Viridiplantae > Streptophyta > Magnoliopsida > Malpighiales > Euphorbiaceae > Mallotus > Mallotus nudiflorus. Next base: position 13,619 of record CANTUR010000648.1, read on the forward strand.
ATTTCTTAAATTTTTAAAATAGTTTTAATATTGATAATAATTACTTAATTATAAATTACATATTTTTCAAATATGATTAGGGTCTATTTTTAAATGAGAGGATCTAAATTATTTGGTGATGATGAAGAATTAATTAGTTATAATGTAAATTTAAACTTTATAAGTACTTCAAAGATAATATTATAATAAATTATTATTTTTTATTTAAATAAAATTAATAATTAAAGTATTAATTTATTGAATATTATAAATTTTCATTAATAAAAAAGTTTTTAAATAGCTCATATGGTTTTTTGTTAATTAAAAATTTATCATTTATTAATTGTTTTGCATACATATTTTTTTATAAGTTATATAAAAATTTAATGAACAGTTTAAATCTCCATATTGTATAATTTTTAATAATATTCTATTACTAAATAGTTCATGTGTCTTTTTTTTTTAATTAAAAATTTATTATGTATTGATTTTTTGTATTTATATTTTTATTAATTAAATAAAAATTTAATGAACAATTAAAACTTAGATAATTCATTATTAATTTTACAAAATTTTCACTAATATTTCATTTAATACATAGCTCATATATCTCTTTGACTAATTAAAAATTTATCATGCATTAATTTTTGTGTTCATATTTTTTATTAATTATTCAATACAAAATATTCTTTAAAACTAATTTTTTTAATATTACAATTTTATTAAAGAAATGACCTACATCTCATTATATAATAAAGGGTTGAAAATGTATACAATTCTTAAATTTTTTAAGGAATTTAGTTGAATTATTTTAGTAATTTTTAAGGAGTTAATTGGTTAAAAAATAAAAATTATAAGATTTGATGGAAAATTTACAAAATTATAAGGGCTAAATCAATTTTTTTTAATAATTGTCATCTCTTGCCATCTAATACGGGTTCAATACATTTGCCATTTCTTCACATCTAATATGGTTCAATATATCGGACAATTAAAGTATAAGATTAAGATTATAGTACTTATACAATATAAATATATGTATCTATACATATGGAATTATAACTATTCAATGTTAAAAGTACATGGTTCATAATAATTTTTTCCTAAGAAAATTTTAGTTTCTTGTAATATCTTAAAAAATTAAAATATTTTTTGTATAAAAAAATTTACAACATATTTTAATAGTTGAAAGTAACAAAATTAAAAATTATCTTCATAAGCAAAAAGTTTATATTGTTATATTTTAGAAACTCATGTAGGTTAGATGGATGATTTTTTCAATGATTCATGCAAAATAGATAGATTGTATTTGAGTCATACCAATTTAATGTTATGCCTATTCTATTGTTGGCATCAGACTATCACGAATAAATTGTGTTTTAAATTTAGAGTTTTATTTTATTGATGCATAAAAATAATGATAAAAAAATTAACACATTGCTAAATATATATATATTTTATATTAAAAAGTTATATATCATGGGATGTAATCGAGTTGAGAGAGTCAAGTTTTAACTACTTTAAGTTCGGTTTATTTATAATCAAGTCGAACTTGAGCCGAGTTCATACGATACTTGATGTTTATGAATTTAAAAAAAAAAACTAAACAAGCCTATTTTTTTTTAAAAAAAATTAAACTATAAATTAAATTATACATTAAAAATTATTTACTAAATAAATTATAATATATTTAATAAAATTATAATTTTATTCTAATAATATTTTTCAAAAATATTTTTTATAATAAAAATTTATTTTTTATGTATCTAAAATCAAATTATTAAATATTAAAATTACAAACTGATTTGCGAACTTTTACTTGAACTTTATAAACTGAGTTTTGTATAGTTTGTTTCGAGTCAAACATCAAGCAACTTGCGAATAATTTGACTCATTTACAACTCTAATTGTGTGTGTATAAAAATTAACTAAACTGACCAAATCATATTAATATAAACTGAATTCAAACTAAAAGTTACGATTTAAAGTGTTTAATAGTTTGTTATAGTTAGAATTTTTTTTTAAACTAAATGTTGGTGCATTATATGTTTACGTTACTTTTTACAAAATAAAATTTACTTTATTTATAATCACTATTAGATGATGGAAAATACCTTTTTCCTATGGTAGTAAGTACAGAGCAAAAATAAATTATTTAGAAAATAAAATTAGAATATCTTGAACTTTTTGTTTGATTTTCGTTTTAAAAAATAAAAATTTAATTTAACCAAACCAAACTAATAATAATCTACATCTTTTTTCCCATAATTGTAGGGTTATGGAATACAAAACATGTTTTATGCAACCTAATATTCTCTAATTTCTTTATTTACTTGCACTTAATTTTACACATACTCTTAAACTACTCACAATTTTTTAAGTCTTTTTTTTTTAATCCTTTACAACAATGGGTCCATCATCTTATCTCTTATTTATATTTTTTGTTTTTTTACTACATATTCTCTTCAATTTTTTTTATTCCTTATGATAGCAACTCCAATTTATTATTATGCCATAAACAATAAGTATATAATATGATTTTTTTGTTTTTATAAAAACATGGTGTTCAAGCATCAATAGGTGCAATTGGGTATCCCAGCTATGTTGGCATCCTCTTAACACGTTCATCGGACACTAACAACCACCATTTATTAATAAGAAAATAAAAAGTAATAAGACAATTCGGAAACAACAAAAGAGGGCAGAAACAAAAGCAAAAGAAGTAATCAAATTTATATGACTCTAAGATAAGAGCATCACTAAGCATAAGATTGTGACATCAAGGAGGATATGAAGACCATCATTGTGCATTTTGTAAAGACAGACCCATAGAAACTAATTTGTCTGCAACCTGATTGCCCTCTCTGTAAATGTGGCTAACGTAAAACTGAAGAGAGGCCAATTGGTTGAGACAACGTTTCTAGGAAGCTCGAACTCGTTGAGAAATAGCAGTACTCTTTGACTGAATTAAATGAACAACATAAGCCAAATTTGATTCAATCCAAATTGGAGAGAGCTGGAGTTCGAATGCTTTATGAACAGAGATAGAGACAGCTAGCACCTCTACTTCAAAAGCGAATTTTACACCAACTGGGGCAGCAAAGAAAGCCAACGCTGAACCTCTGCAATCCCTCAAAACACCGCCAACAGCTGCAATACTTAGAGAACCAATAGCTGCTCCATCAAAATTAAGCTTAGTCCAACTAGGAGGAGGACAAAACCACATCACTGGAGTTGCTACTGGAAAACGATGCTGGATGCCAGCAACTCGAAGATGCTGAAGAACAAGAAAATCCGCTTGAGAAATACTCATATTTCCTTATTTGAAGATTTTCGCCTCCTTAATAGCTTGGCAAATATGATGAACTGAAACAAACATAGGAGTGAGCACATCCTTCAAAACTATATTATTACAAGCAGTCCAAACACTCCAAATCGCAGCATGAATCCCAACTTTCCAAAGAGCAGAAATTTAGGAAGAAAATCGCACCTTCATAGCCATTTTAAAAAGATGAACAATCCCATGAGATAAATCAAATGAAGAATCAAATAAGCTCCTAAGAGTATACCAAACAACAGTAGCATAGTAACAACGAGAAAAAACATGGTCCAACGATTCAGCTGTATGGTGATAAAAAGGATAACAAGAAACTACATATCGACCCTTGCTCCAAAAAAGATCCGTAACTGGAATTTTCCCATGTAAGACACGCTAAGTGAGGAAAGAGTGTGATGGATGAAGAAAATGATGCCAAACATCCTTACTCCAAGCAACCTTGGGTAATTCTTTTATGATGTGATTATAAGCTGCTTTGCAAGAAAGAACACCCGAAGAAGAAAATGTACAAACATAAGAATCCACAGGGGAAGAAGAGAAAACAATGCTCTCTATGTCAACCATAACATGAGGAAAAGCAGGGATAAAAGAATAAGGAAGATGCCAAGAACCCCTATAAAAAAAAATATTAGAAATTGAAGCATGCAAATATTTGTAACAAGAGGTTGGAATATTAATTGCATCTGCAATAGTATACCCAAGCCAATTATCAATTCAAAAACTCAGCTTCAAGGCAGCTGAACAACCCATTAACAATTTTCTTGAATCTCTAAATAACAAGTTCTGATTGAGGTCCAAATGGAAAAAGAAAGATAAGAAGGTCGAGGCTCCTGAAATGAATTAAGAAAGTGGCTCCTTAGAAAAGAGAAAACAAAACTGTCATGACAAGCAACTCTCCACGCTAAGGTGGCCTTATTTAACCATGAAAGCTTTTTTAAACTAAGACCACCTTCATTTAAAGGAGCACATCAGTGGTTCCACTTAACTGTGATTAACTTTTTGAACTTAACATCCCTTGTCCAGAGAAAGACCCTAATAGCTTTTTCTTTGATTTTAAGCAGTTGATATGGCCACTTATAAATCATAAAAAAAATGAAGAAAAAAAAATGAAGAAAAGATCCATAAATCACTGAATTAACAAGTGCTAAATGACCAGCCATGGAAAAAGTACTGCCCTTCCATTTGTCAAAGTGAGGAATAATTTTATTTGCAATCCCATGTAACCATCTATGCTTTGGAGCTCCAAGAAACAAAGGAACACCCAAATAAATAAAAGGAAAGAACTACGCCGAAACCCAGCAATAAAACATAAAGAATGCATGTGGGTAGAAGAAATATAATTACGAAAATATAATTTAGATTTATTCCAATTAACCCATTGTCCAAAAAGACAACCATACTCATTAAGAATATGCACAATTTTCCTAACATTATCAACAATAGCTCGACAAAGAATAAGGACATTATCCACATAAAGCAAGTGAGAAGGGCACTGAACTTTCCCAGGAGCATGCATCAAAATCAAATAACTACTAGAGAAAGAGTGAACTAGCCATCAGTTTAAAAAATCCTCAGCTAAACAAAAGAGCAGAGGTGATAAAGGATCACCTTGTAGAACTCCACATGAACAGCCAAAATAACCTTCAGGAGAGTACCATTGATGAGAATAGAAATGCGAGCTCGTTAGAAATTATTTAAAATTCACTGACAAAAAGGTATGTGAGAAACCAAAACTCTCCAAGACAACAATAATAAAACTCCAACAAACGCTTTACGAATATCCACTTTTAAAGCCATATTGCCTTCCAAACAATGAGTATTGAGCAAGTTAACACATTCAGATGCAGTGGCAATGCAATTCTCAATATGACGATCTTTAATAAATCCAAACCGATGCAAGTCAATAATTTTTCCAGAAACAAAAGCAACCCGATCTGCTAGAATCTTGGTGATAATTTTGAAGACAAAGTTACCCAAAACAATAGGGAAAAATTTATCAACCGAATAAGCTCCTTGGACTTTTGGAACTAGAATCATAAAGTTAGAATTCAAACCACTAAAACTAGAACCCATAATAAAGTAATGGCACACTACTAAACAAACAACATTGCTAATAAAATCCCAACACTACTTATAAAATAAACTAGTGAAGCCGTCTAGGCTAGGGTCACTATAAGGATTTATAGAAAAAACCACATCTTTTATATCGATATCAAGAGGAATACGAAGAAGAAAGTTATTACCATCATTCAAAATTAAAGAAGCAACTATAGTTTTAACAAATGAGAAATCTCTTGGACTCAAAGAATCTGAGAAAATGTCAGAGAAGTAGCCACTAATATGCTCACTAATAACATGTTCATCATTAACTAAAGAATCATTGAAAATAAAGCTATGGATACCTAGTTGAGGATGATGTTTAGCAAGCAAACTATGAAAAAACTTGGAATTTCTATCTCTTTATTGAAGCCACTTAACTCAAAATTGATCCTTGAGAAGGTTGTTTTTACTATTAAGGTGGAATTCAAGATGTTGATGGGCTTCTAGCTCTTTGGAATGAAGCTCTTCCGTAAAACCATTAGCACTGATAGCTGCTTGAATATCCAAAAGACTTTGCGACGCTAAAGAAATAATCTCATCAACATGACCAAAATTGTTTTATTCCAACTTCGCAAGAAAACCCACAACAACTTAAGCTTCTTTATTAAAATAAAGATAGGATTTCCAGAAAAAGAACGTGAATTCCAAAAATCCTGAACATCGGAGTGAAAACTTGGCTGAGAAACCCATATAGTATGAAAGTGAAAGGGATGATGACCCAAAGCTTGCACCTGATTGCAACTCAAAAGAATGGGATGATAATCTGATTGGTGGTATAATATGAATTTTACATTTTGTAGTATGTTTAATAGAATTGACGAGATGTATCTTAATTTTATTCATTTATCATTTTTTAAACTAATCAAACTGGTCATGAAAATTAAATTCAAATATCTTCAGTTTGGATAATTTTTAATGATGTTTGATTTGGTTAAAAGTTTAAGTATATATTTAAAAATTAATTTTATTATTTTAATTAAAAATTTTAGTTTTAAACCGGCCCAACCAATCTACAAAAACTCTTTGTTGTATGATATTTTCCTAATTAGTTCATTTATAATTATAAATATTTAATTTCTAATTATATGATATGTTGTAAGTAAAGTTATTAAGTATATAAGTATATATATATACTTATAAGTATATAAGTATATATATATATATATATATATATATATATATATATATATATATATATATATATATATATATATATATATATTTATATTTATATATTTGTATGTTTGACATACCTATAAATACTAACTTTTTCATTTTAAGCTTATATTTATTCATACAAAAATATAATAAATCACATTATACATTAGTTTGTTCACATGGTATAAGATATTTTATTTTTACATTTTAATATTTTTCATTGTTTGACTATATATGGTGTCCAATCTAAATGTTAAGTACATTAAGTTATTGACACCTTATTTCCTGGTGGAGTTTGCGGTGAATAAATCAAACATATCCTACAATGCTAAGTTATAAACTAGCTTTATGGTTTGTTAATATAATCAACTTGGTGGGCCTGTAAAGGACCAGAGATAAGAGAAAATTACAAGCACATGAGAAATGGACCAAGAGCTTATTTGTAGTGAAAACGTGTGGATTTGCCCCTCCCCTATGCACGTGAGATGTACTCGAAACCTTATTCAAGAGATAATGACACCTAATTTTGTAAGATCCTGCCTCCCAAAATAAAAGACTATTTTCTTGATGGATCTATTCAATTCTAGAGGATACAAAACTAAAATCCTTAAGGATAGTGCTCTTAACTGCACAACTTAGACTTCTGCTCTTCTATATACTTTTCTTACAATCTTAAGTATTTAAAACTTCTTTTTCATAATGGACCCTTCTCTTTCTACCTCCATTGTTTCTCTTTATGCTATTAATGGTGATGCTCCTATCGAAAATAATTCTAATACTTCTAATACTTCTATCAGAAATAACTCTATTGCTCCTTCTGCTTTCACCGTTGACATCTTTCTGTTGCTATTCTTTATGCCAAACCTTTTCCTAATGTTTCCAAAATTAAAATTTTTACAGGTGAGAGATTGTTAAGGCGAAGTGAATTATAGAAGGTTGAGTTTCTCATTGCTCTTATGCTATGGTCTTAAATGCTTGTCACCCACCCTGAAAGTCTAAGTGAAGGGCACCGCTCGTCAGATTTGGATTGGCATTGCTAGCAATTAAAATTGGTTTTTCTCTTGAAGAAGATAAACTTATGGAAGCTACAAATTCAACTCATACACTGGGACTTTCTTTGTCGTGATAATTGTTTCTTCAGTTAGCATAAAAATTGCAAATATATTTTTACATAACGTGAAAATATTTTTAACAAGATACGGAAAGTGTCACTTGCTCTCACTTTGCTCAAGATGATCAAGGGCTCTTTAAAGGTGGACATAGTAATAAGACTTTATCCATGGGACTCTTTGGTCCATGATTTAAATACAAATAGACATCAATCACCTTTTCTCGGTTGCCATGGTTCTTTAGAAAGGGTTATATTTTTTACCAGATTATTCTGAATCGAGCATTACCAACGGTCACAACGAAATCACATACTAAAATTGTAGCACTATAATCATCGCAATGATTAGCCAAAGAATAAATATCATTGGAATGAGCACCGAGTATGTTATTCTATACTTTATGGGATTTCTCAAAGTACCAAAGTTTGATGATCAAACAAGTTGAATAGATGTCATTGAGCAATGGCCCATTACAAATTAAAGGAGCTAAGTGTAATAATGAATTAAAAAAAGATCAGTTAATTCATCTTGCCCAAAACAGCGAAGATAAATGGAACCTTTGGACATCGGTTTGTCCTGAAGAGGCTTTTGAATTTAAAGTTTGTATAGCAACGGTGATATATTTAATTTTAATAACGTTATAAGTATAAGATACAATTATCAAAGCCAGATCTCATTCTCAAAGACTGAAACTCAGTTGACAATGGCAGAACATCTTGAACGAGAATGGCTTTAGGATTATAAGTCAAGCATCAAAGCACAAAAGCCTAAAAACAGTTAGACATTGATCAATAAAGCTCAGATAAAAAGATAAAAAGAGGATAAAAGGATGCTTCATGATTTTTGACAGTAACAAAAGTTCAAGATTAAATCCCAACACATGATTGAGATTGGGTGACAAATTAATAAACCTTCATAGTCTCTGGTGGTGACATTAAAAGGGGAATACCGAGCATTCGAAGTCCTTATGAATCGAGATTAAAGCTCCGAGTAAGAATCAACAAAGAAACCACCACGTTCGAATCTAAGTTTGAAGGCGAAACCTAGTTTACAACTTCCTGCTCCTTAACACCGTGAATGTTGGCTAAAACTAGGAAGACTTATATCAAAGGAGCATGCTAATTTGTAAAAAAAAAAAAGATATAATTTAGATCAAGAACTTTGAAGATGGAAGTTTTGGCAATGGTCAAACTCAAATGACCATTTTACATTACAATAGCTTCATTGGAAGGGGGATGAGGAAACAAAAAAAAAGGATGTATTTGAGTTTTAAATGAAAATTATATCTTTGATTCAGTAGCTCCTAAGGTTAGAATTTAGAGTAAATCGTAAGACATATAGGCAACCAAACTGAATCACTGAGCATCTGAGCATCGAGACTTAGAAGTAGTTCAACCCAAATTAGACATGGTGATGAATTGAAGTTAGAAATCTATATGTTTTCCTCTAAATTCATGAAATTGGACCACATGAGCTCATACCGAGATTGAACACATCAAGTATTCGACGAATTGTTCTCAAAACTAAAACTGAGTATGAAGTGAACATCAAGTATCAAATACTGGACACTAACTTCTTAAGATTTCAAACGTCGAGCATTGAGCATGGAGCTTATGAGCACTGAGCTTCAGAGTATCGAGCTTGCAAGAACTAACATTATGATATTTGAGTTAACCGAGCACTAAAGTTGGGGAATAATCAAACATGCAGGTCTAAAATCCTGATCTTCATTACTGAGCCTTAAAATTCCATACATCAAACCTTTAAACGAGCGTCGAATACCAAACATTTGCTTTGTGAGCATCTATCAAGCTTTAAGTGATGAAGTTTCAAAGCATGAGACCATTGAGCATCCGAGTCTGAGCATCAAAGATTCTAAGTCCGAGCAACAAATAACATAAATAATTTTTTACTGAGTATCGAAGTCTATGATATCCAAGCAATAAGCATCCATTGCATATGGAGATTCAAGTGTTAAGTATCAAGCATCAACTTTATAAGCACCCAAACTCTAAATAAAGGCTCAACAACGCCACTTTCAATCCATAAAAAAAGGACTAACCATTCATCCAGTCCTAAGTTCTGAGTGCCAAGTGTTAGATATCCATGCTTAATGATAATCAAGAACTCTCATGAGTCAGAATATTTAAAAGATATTAAGCGTAATAAACTACAATAAAGCGAAATTCATATTAGAACAAGCTTTCGGTAAAATTGATTATCGGATTCCAACTAAAGGCTAAAGCATAGCGAGCATCGAAGCATGAAGCATTTGCTGATCACTAAGAATTCATCAAGAGAGCTAAATACTGAATACACTGATATACAGGCAATGGATGGAAAATTGATAGCATTTCGAGACCTTATCTATCTTTTGTAGTTTAGTTGGCTATTGGAAAATCATGTAAGTGTGGACCTATCAACGTGATCGAAGTGGCAAATGCAACATTCCCATCTTCATCAGTATAAGCAGAGCAACATCAGCATCAATTTTTTTTTAAAAAAGGAGAATCAGTAGACACACTTTGTTATGAAGTCAAGGCCAATGCATAACTCTATACATGGACTTGAATAAATAAATGGAAGCCTTACAAGACCTCGATGCATTGAGGAGGTGGAAGAAGTGGTTTGTTTACTGATCATTAGGGAGTCAAATCCTCACTACGAAAATATAGACACTTTTATAAATTGACAATATAAAAAATCTAGTTTTGTAGATTCGCATGACAACAAACACGAGTTAGAAATATAAAAGACCTCCCTCTAAGCCATACATACTAATGACATCTTGACAACGAGAGCTTGAGGCTCATAAAAGTTAATAAAGCTTGGCCAACCTGGAATAGCATAGGATGAAGTCTCATCCCAATTGTATTCGAGTCTAACATTGGAACCAAATCCAAGAATTGGACACTTAGACATATCAAATTGCATTTGAAGGATAAGTTCAAGGCAGTACATGACACCAAATTAAAGCTCGAATATTCAATATTACATAAAGCAAAAGTCATGATAGCATCTTTAAGGACAAGGTCATTCAGGCAACAATTGAAGCAAACAATGAACATAAATATTCATTAAACTTAAGGGTGGGACAAAAGGTCATAAGAGATAAGTTTTCTCTTTTTTTTTATTAATTATTTCTATTCACTTAATTATTTATTCTTATATAAATACTTATAGCTTACCACACAAGCATACTTACACATCTACACATAGATGCTCGTCCATAGATACATGATTATTATTCGTGCAAAACATACATAAACCACATTGATATATTTATTACATGAGGGCTAACCATTAATTAAGATCATGCATTATTCTGACTAGGCGGCTGCCATCAATAGAGTTATTAAAGTTCATAAATTGAGAATATACGGCACTCGGACTGTGCTTCTAATGCACTGAGAATATACGGCACTTGGACCACGCTTCTAATGCACTGAGAATATACGGCACTTGGGCTGTGCTTCTAATGCACTAAGAATCTAAGTCCAGTAATTGAAGCTGGCACCCTCAAGTCACTTTTATAGTACTGAGGTTCTGAGCATGTAAGCCTTGAGTCATAGCATCGAGCATCTAAGCCTTAAGCATCTAAGTCTAATGATTAAAGTTGGCACCCTCAGGTGGCTTTAATAGTATTGAGATTCGACACTTAAGCCTACTTTTAATGGACCGAGATTATTTGGCACTCGGACCACACTTTTAATACATCAAGATTATCTGGCACTCATGCTATGCTTTTAATGCATCGAGCATCAAAAATTTAGCGACAGATGGTTTTGCCATGTTGTCCCCATATGGGTAGGTTAATATCTTTCACCGAGCATTTTTATTGTAGGTTTTGTGTACTCAAGTCCAGCTGGCACTTCAACTGTAATAACCCTTATTTTTAAATTATTTAAATATAAATTGAGATATGCACTGTTAATAAAAATTCAAAAGTTATGTTTATTTATTTTATTATTTGTTACTATTTTTATGTTAAATATATTTTCTACGTAAATATTTATTTTTAGAAACTTATTATTTTAAGCATTTAATTTACATTATTGATTGTTATTTTTCAAATAGTGTTATTTTAATAATATTAATTTTAGTGCATTATTATTTCTATTACTATTATTTTTATTAATATAAATTATTTTTATTATTAAATTATTTAATAAATATGGTTTATATTATTGTTATTTTTAAGTGTTATTTTATGTGTTATTATTAGTTTAATGTTTGTATATTATTATATATATGTGTGTGTATTTATAAATGAGAATACAATGTGTGGTGAAGATTTATTTAAACTAAAGTATTATTATAATATAAAGTTTTAATATAATATATATATATATATATACACACACAAAAATCAAAAGAAAAAAAACACAATAGCATCCCCTCCTCGCATGTTGTCGTCCCAATCTTCCCCTGTCAATGTGCCTCCCTCCACTCTGACATCAGACAACCATCAACCTTCCTCCTCCAGCCATCGTCGTCATCTGTTCTTCCCCCTCCAGTTGCTGGTTTCTGCAGAAACAGAAACAGTAGCAACAAGAAGCTTTTTTACTGTTTCTTCCTCCTCCGACCACCTTAGCTTGCTCCGTCGGTGCCGTTCGACTCTTGGAGCTTCAACGAGATTGAATCCAAACTCTTTTTAAGCTTAAATCTGATCGTTTGTGATTTTTAGTTAATTTTTGGTTTTTGGCTTTTAGGGTTTTCTATTTTTTTTATGTTGATTCTTGGAAACTCCCTTAACAAATAATGATTCTAGTAGCTCAAGGTTCATGAATATATATATTTTTTAATTTTTAGAATTTATTTGAATTTTGGTGAATTTTTTATTATTTGATTATTATTTATTGAATTTTCGTAAATTAATTATTTAAATTATAAATTTGGTTGATTTGGTATTATTATATTTTGTTATTAATTTTAGTGTTGAGAAAATAATTTTTAAAAATATTATGTATTTTTAATAATATTTTTATATTATATAAATATTGAAATTTTAGGTTAAATGTATATTTTTGTTGAAATTATTGGTTAATTATGTGTTTTAGTTGATATTAGAATAATGTATATTGATAAAATAATTTTAATGATTTTATATAATTTTATATAATTTTTGAGGAATATTAGTTATATTATGTGCATTTTGAATTATTGGGGTAATTGTATAATTTTGTTAAAATTATAGTTAAACATTATGTTTTAAATGGTTTTAGAATTATTTAAGGTAATAAAATGATTTTTATAAATTATTTACTATTTTTAAATAATTAATACTAATTTTTAAAAATTATTTTCAAATAATATATTATTTACTAAATTGGTGATTAAATGGGTTTTTAATTACTTTTAATATATATTTAGGCTATTTATGCTATTTGAAAATATAAAAGTGATTTTTTTATTATTTAATATTAAATTATTGAGAAATTTGATTTTTAATAATATTATATTATTATTTTGGAATTTTTACTTAATTATTGTGAAAATAATTATATTTAGTGTTTTAATGTTAAATAAGCTATATTTTGATATTTTAAGGATATTTATGGCATTTATTGATTTTTAATATATTTATTATATTATTTGATTTTTTGGTGAATTGTGGGCTTTAGTTGGGAAATTGTGTAGTTCGGGATCCCAACTGAAGGTGTTGTGTTTTCTGAGTTAGAGGTGTGTTTCCTTGCATGACCGACTCTATTTTTTAGTAGAGAGATGTTTGTTTTACAAGGGAAGTTCTATCGAATTTTCGGTAAAATTCTCATAAAACATGACATCGGATCGATCCTAAAATTCTATATTTGTTTGTATTCCGTATTCTTAGATCGAGTCTCTTTAAAAGTATAAGTTAGATTTATTATGATATTATTATAGTTTTTATTGTTTAGTTGTGCCGAGACTGAGGCCTAGTAGACCGGACCCATCGAACCAGTCTCGAGGAGTGCAAACTTGTGAGTTGTTATTTTATTTATATATGACACTTAGATTGCATGTTTTAGTATATTTTCATGTTTTGATTTGCATTTATTCATAATTGTTTTATTAAATGTTTAAGTATATTTTAGGTATATTTATAGTATATTTTTGCTATATTTCCACATAAATGCATGTTTTACTTTCGATATATACTTAGCATGTTTTAATATATTATTGGTTTATTTTTGGTATATTTCATGGTTGATTTGAATTTATTTGACATATACATACTCGAAATATACTTAGTTTATTTTAGGTATATTTCTGGTATATATATGGTTTATTTTGTTATTATGATTGTATTCTGCATTATTTATTTTCCTTTATGAATGTTTTATTTAAATGAAAGATATTAATAGAATGTGCTACTTAGTGGGCAGCACTAGGACCGTGTACGTATCGGTGCGATAGATTTAGGGTTGAGTGAGAATCACTTGAGGTAATTAATGATTTGATTAATTTGCGATTGATATGATTGGATAGTATGGTTGCTGGAACTCAGTTGACTTAGTGTCTCAGGGTCAATCACACTAACAGTGAGACCGCTGTAGCTCAGTTGACTTAGTGTCTTGGGGCCATTCTACTGTTCATAATGGAATAAGTGAATTAATTTGGAATTATGTGAGTCTATATGGCTAAAGAGTTGTTGTTGATTGAGGTTGCGATTATATAGGGTTCTATTTGATGCTTCATAAATAAATGATTTTTCAGTGTTTAATATATAAAGTAATTTCAGCATTTGTGTGAAATGTTTATATATATATATATATATATATATATATATATATATATATATATATATATATATATATATATATATATATATATATATATATATATATATATATATATATATATATATATAGATTATTGATTACATATGACATTAGGAGATGCATGTATATATAGTACAATAATTCACTCAGTGAGGTCTGACTCCCCTCAGTTGTGATTTTTTAGGAGATTATTCTTTCTTAGACCTCAGTAGTAGGCCCATTCGCTGGATTTCCTCAACGCCGACTATTTTGTGTAAATTACTTATATGATTTTATTTGTACTCTAGAAAACTATAGTAGTAGTTGTATTTTGTATTTGTTTTATGTTGGTTGTTATTTCCAGAGGCCTTTCTCTGAATATTGTATTATATATTTTATTTTATGATATGACAGAAATTTATTATTATTATTATATTGGTTTAAGATTTTTAATTTGGTGTATATTTTATTTAATTATTGCATGTTTTTATTCTTTTAAGGCTTACTATAGGTTCTGGATTCGAAAAAAATTTCTATTCTCTAGCGCTGGTCATGACTCTCAGTTTGGGTCGTGACATCAACGATGTTCTTTTACGATGATTTTAAGACTCGAAACTGAGATTCATTTTTTCTTGTGACTAAGGCTAGCCACCTTAGTTCACCCTTCCATATCAAATACAATTATTCAAGTAGTCTCTCTCTCTAAATGAAAGAATGATGTTTCCATCACTTTACAGACCCAGATATATCAAATATAAATATCCGAATAGACTTTTACATGGGACTCTTGATATCTTATATCAATATCCTATTCTAATAAGGGTTATAATCCCCAAAAAGGATGATTACTTGAATAAGAAGAAAGCTTAATAAGGAAGTCTATTTCAATTAGGAAGATTACTTTACAAAAGAAGTCTCCTTCTCTCCTAAACAAGGAAATCCTATATGACTAAGGAATCATATTCCTATGAGGTTTAAGCAATACCTTCTCCTATAAATACATCTCATGACATCTTATGTCATTCATTCATTATCTCTACATAAAAACACACTCTACATCAAAACATCATTCTATTACCTTATTATACAAGCAATCATCATTTACTCTTTTATTTTTTATTCTATTATGCCTATTTGCTTTATTATACTTTCCCTCATATCATTACTGACTTAAGCTTCAAAGTGTTTATAGCAAAACCTCACCCCTTTACCCATTCTCCTTGTCGATGTAAGTTCCATAAGCAAGAAATATCAATTTAGAGCTATCAATGAACATTTTTAGACATGATATAACATATGTTTTATGCAGATTGAGTAGATATACTCATCATTCCAATCATAATCATTAGAATGCAATAGTTAGACTAACAAAATTTTGGAGATGTATCATAAACTATGGTATACAATATAGTGGATTTCTTACTATATTAAAGGGATACAGTGATACTAATTAGATCTTGAATTCAAATGAGACAATATCCACTAGTGGATATGTATTCACTATCAGTGGAGGTGTTATAGCTTGGAAATCAACAAAACAGACTGTCATTGCTAGATCTACAATGGAATTAAAGTTTATAGCTCTAAAGTCAACTAGTAGTGAAGTTGAGTGGATAAGCAATTTTCTATCAAAAATTCCATTAGGTATGAAACCAACACCTTTAGGGTTTATACATTATGATTATCAAGCATCAATAACCATTGTAAAGAACAAAGCTTTCAATAGCAAAAATAGGCATATTCAATTAAGACATTAAGTGGTTAAATAGCTACTAAAAGATAGAATAATATCAATTGATTATGTAAAGTCAGAAGTGAATTTGACAAGTCCTTTGACTAAACCCTTAGGAAGAAAATTAATTTATGGAACATCAAAGGGAATAAGATTTAAGTCAATTTATAAATAGTAGTGATGATAACCTAACCTTTATAATTAGAGATCCCATGAATGAGGTTCATATAGGTAATAACAAGTCACTATTATTCCTATTAGCAATAAAATAATGAAAATTCCTATGATGTGAGAAAGTGCTAGTTTGCATTATTTCAAAGGATGAGTATATCCTCTTAATGATTTTATATCTCTTAAGAGTGGTTTATAGCAATGAAAATATATACTTGATAAAATCACCTATATAAATGTGGAGTGGGGCTAATTTTATAAGATTATGACATAATCTCTAAAATATTCATGAATAACCAAGCATGTGCATGGCCTATTAGCACAAAATAGCGTTGACTATAAAATTATAGAGATGTAGTGTGAAGAATAAGACCAACGTTTACAAACAGAATTTTGGTTCATATAAGTTATAAGCTTCACCAATAACTCTATAAAGTATGTCTTATTTTTTCTAGAATAGGTTCAAAGTCCAAAAGACACCAATTTAAAGCATATACACATGTAATTAAACTCATTAAGCCATTTTCTAAAATGTTTTCAAAAATTTCTCCCTTTTGAAATATATAGGGGATTGTTGTTAATATTTCAAAAGTATCCAACATTGCTAAGTTATGGTTTATTAACAGAATCAAGTTGTTGGGCTTGTAAAGGGCTATAGATGGGAGGAAGTCTTGTGTGAATAAGAAATAGTCTAAAAGCTTGTTTGTAGTGAAAATGGGTGGATTTGCTCCTTTTACGCACGAGATATACGTGAAGCTTGATGCAAGACTAATTTTAATACTTCATTGTAATTTATTATCATATAAATGTTAAACCTTATCATTATAGATTTAAATTTTTAAAATCATAACTGTAAAACTCAATTTTTCAATTACCTATGTATTCAATGTCTTACAGCTATGCAAGCATTTGAATTTCTTTATAGCAACATGATTTTATTTTTCATTAATTTGATGTTAATGACAGTCTTTTCAAAATTCAAAGTAAAAACGTTGCTAAGTTAATTATAGAGATAATGACATTTAATTTTGCAATATCCTGCCTCCCAAAATAAAAGACTATTTTCTGGAAGGGTTGTTTAATCCTAGAGGATACAGAACTAAAATCTTTATGGACAATGCTCTCAACTGCACAGCTCAGACTTTTGCTTTTATATATATATATATATATATATATACACACACTCTTCTTAATAGAGTTCTCTCCCCTTTCTAGTCTTTTTCTTTTTCGGCTAGGGTTAGTGTTTTCTTTTCCTTATAAAGTTATATTTTTCTTGCTTTGTTTTTTTCTGCTTTTGATGGTGCACAATTTGGAAAACTTATTGGAGAAATTTATGCTTACTCATGATGAAGAAGAGGTGGTTGATTTGCATGAGAGTACATCTGGCCAACAATACCTTCAATGTCACGAACTATGTGTAGTTGGTAAAGTGATATTTGGAAAGCCTTTTAACCTTAAAGCTCTATATAGGGCTTTAAAAGCAGCATGGCGAATCTCAAAGGATTTTAAGCTCTAAGAAGTAGCGAATAACCTATTTATATATGAATTCTCTATCAAACATGATAAGATAAAGGTGCTTTGGGAAGGATCATGGCGTTATGATAAACAACTTATTGTTTTTAATGATTTGAAGGGAGATGGGTAACTTTCTGAAATTGAACTCAACCTTTGTCCTTTTTACTACATCTCTACAATCTCTCTTTAAATCGACGAAATAAAGAGTCAATTCAAAAGATTAGTGCGAAGCTTGGTTCAGTAATAGAGATTCCTGCTACTAAGGTGCACTCTTGGGGAAAGTTTATTATGGTTTGAGTGGCAGTGAACATTAATCAACCTTTACAACATGGAACACTTGTTCTTCATAGTGCTAGTGAATGAGTCTGGGTCTATTTTTTATATGAATGATTGTAGAACTTTTGTTATTGGTGCAGGGTGATTAGGCATACAGAGGACGATTATGATTTAAATCCAGATGTGATTGATCTTGATTCATGGCCTTATGATCCAATTTTGCGGGCCTCTCCCATTCTTAACAAATTTATGTCTCATGTTGTTTCTTCTAATTGTCAATCATTTCATAAACTGCCAAAAGTTTCAATCCATCGGGAAGGATACCAATTCACCGTACTTTGCTAATTAATCATGACTCTTCTTTAAATGATGTGAATACACCTCATGGGTCTTTTCAAGGTTCACAATCTAATGCAGACACTCCTATGGGTAATATTGAAGGCTCTATAGGAAACACAATTTTGCTTGAACTACCTGGTACTTCTGCAGAGTCTGAGTAATTTCAGGATTCTGATGTGAGAGCGGTTGCTTCACGTCCAAAATTAGGGGATCATACAATTAGGAATAATGATATAAAAATCCAGTCTCTCAGATGCTGTAAATGTTTTTGAAGGTTGAGTAGGAAAAATTTGATGGGTTGTAGGTTGATTTTGTTCCAAGTTATACAAGCAATATTGATTTTTGAGAGTTGGAAGTAAAAGGCTCATGGCTGTTCCTTTGATGGTAGAGTCAGATTTGTGGCTTTGTGTAATCTGGAAGTTTCTGTTTGGAAGAAGCATAGATCTATCTCTCATTTGGCAACTGAGGTCACCAGTTATGAGGCAGAGGTTGCTCTGCAACCCTGCTGGGCCTCATGAAAATCTTAAGCTGGAATGCTCCGGGACCGAGGAACCCTCGAACATTTTCAGTTCTCTGGTATCTTTATTTATAATAATGATTTAGAAATCATTTTTATCATGGAGTCATAGATGCATAAACTTCGTGTGAATGGGCTATGTTTTATTTTTCCTAAATATTTTTTATTCCATGTAGGTGCTTTTAGAAGGTTTGGGGGTCTAATACCGTTATGGCAGAAGACTTCTTCCCTGAATATTCTTAATTTTTCTGATCATCATATTATTTTTTTTATTTTTCATTAGATTATGTTGCAACTTAATGGTGAGGAATCTGTTTTTATTAATGGCTCATATCTAATTTAAAACATAATTCTTGGACTTTATCATCACAACTTGTTCTTCTATAAAATTACATGTGCTGTGCTGGGGTGATTTAGAGTGATATTGTGCAGCTTTGAAGAGCAAGGTGGCCAGGATTTGATGACTCAATCTATGGGTGATTTTCGATTGCTCGTTAAAAATCTTTAATGGAAAGGTTTGAGCTTTTCAAGTTATTCTTCTACTTGGGACAATGTTCGTTCTGGAAACGAATTTATTACTAAAAGACTAGATAGGTTCTTTTGCTCTTCTTCATGGGAAGCTCTTTTTCCTAATGTAACTGTTCATCATTTTTCCACGTTATCCTTAGATCATGTTCCATTGCTTCTTAATCCGATTGATTATCAAAGACAT
Source organism: Mallotus nudiflorus (assembly GCA_947683625.1). Taxonomy (NCBI): domain Eukaryota; kingdom Viridiplantae; phylum Streptophyta; class Magnoliopsida; order Malpighiales; family Euphorbiaceae; genus Mallotus; species Mallotus nudiflorus. Next base: position 33,304 of record CANTUR010000648.1, read on the forward strand.
GGGCATTACAATCAGCGCCCTTTTCATATTAAAGCTTAATGGACAAAAAATGAGGAGCATGAGGTTATGATACGATATATTTGAGCCGGTTCATCGAACTTTTCTCATTCGAGTTTTATGATTGCAAAGATAACTGATGTTAGTGCTGCTTTATAAAGTTGGCACAAGCACAAATACAGAAATTTGTCTATGTAGATTTGAGAAACTAATCACAATATTGAGCCGCTTCAACGAAGTGCGAGATCAAATGATGTTATCGGTAAGCAATTATCTTTGCAGTAATCTTTACATGATTTCTTAAAGAAGGAAGAGACCTATTGGCGTTAGAGATCTCATGTTGCTTGGTTGACAGAAGCAGTTAGAGTAGCACCATTGACAACAGTTTTTGTAAAGAATAGTAAAAGCGGGAAAAAAAAAAGGGTTTGTGTATTGAAAATATTGAGCCACTTTTTTTTTTCCCAATTTTTGGCACCGTTGCTTTTTTTTTCGTAAGGAATAATTGTATAAATTGTGTTACAACTTTTCAATTTTTACCATTTTTATTTCTTTATTAATTTTTCTTTCAATCGAGTGACTTAACTTTTTAAATATTAAATGCATTTATGTACTTTCAACTAATTTATTATTTTATGTTAATTATGATCAAGTGTAGTCTATTTTTATATCTAAACATCTGGTATTTGATATCCTATAAGATCTGATTAATTCAAAATTCTATAAAATCTGATTAATTCAAATTCGATCCGAAAAGGATCAAGCGAAGTTTATTTTAATTTAAGATAAATTCACAAGATTATAATCTAACTAAATTTTTTTAGCTAAAAGAATTTAAAAAACTAATATAACATTCTTTATTAAAAAGGAAAATTTTAACCATTTATTAGAGAGTGAACTACGCATTCTAATAACAATTAAAAAATACTAAAAAATAATTATAAAAATACAATTATTTTTTTACAAATTATAAAAATATATCTTTTTTTATCTTTCTCTCCCGCTCCATGATAAAATTAGGTTTGTTATTTTTTTTTTACCATCACCACTGAACACCATCTTCGTCGGCGCTATCATCAACGTCACTGTCACAATGATACAACCTAATACCACCACCTAAGATCACCGCCAATATCACCTACCATCGACACAACCTCACACCACACAAGCAAAGCAACAAGATCACTGGTAGAGCAGAGATGATGAAAATAAGTTTTCAACTATCTTGCAATCCCGTAATCCTTGAAGGGTTTTTTAAGTTTTGATTTCTCCGTCCTTTCTGAACCCACAACAATGTCCTACGTATCTCTATCTTCATGTGTTTTTTGAACTCAAACATAAACAAACAAAACCAATAATGGAGTTTCTTGTTGTTTTTCTTTTCTGCTACATACCCACTTTGATTTTTCACTTCTCATCAGTACATGTCGTGGTGGAGGAACCTTTTATTTCTTCTCCAGCTGCTTCTCCAATCTCTTCTTCTATGGATCCTTTTTCTTTGGCTCTTCTAAGATGGTTCCTTTGTTATTGCAGCATTATTGCAACAACATGAGAATATCTTATAGCTTTTAAGGATGTGAAAGAAGTGATTGGATTACAAGACTTCAAAGCGTCATTATATGCATTATACCTTAATACAACATGTCTGCATTTTGAACTTAGGAAGAGTATTGATGTTTGCTTTCTTAATAATGCACCTTCTAGCTTTTGTATTCCTGACTTCTTGTTTCCTTGTGATATGCATTATTGTGGTTTTTCTAGTCTGGACCATTGTCAATTGAGCACCAATTATGGATTTACTTTTGGTTGTTCTGTAGCTTCCAATCGCACATTGCTTTCGGTGTTAAATTTCTTTTTCACACCAAACATCCAAACGTCTTTCTTCTTCAATAATCTCCTGCTCCTGTTGAAGAGTCTTGATCTTTTATATAATTATACTTATTATTTAATATTTTCAATTTTTTTTAAAATTTTTTGCTTCTTCCTCTCTTTCTCACTTGTTTTTCCTATACTCTTCTTAATTAGTGTGTAGAGTAGATCAATACTTACTTTAGTTTCATATTTATTACTAATAAATGGTGGTGGTTCTTCATTCAAAATTTTCTTCATAAAAAAGATATTATTGATATTATACTTTTGCAATTTTCCATGAATAACCTTAAATTTCAAAATAGGTTGAACTAAATACCCTTTTTATCAAAATATATATATATATGGCTAGATTCTAGCCATTTAGCGTTGCCCTTAAATTTATTAGGCACGCCATGTTATTTATCATATCTGCCAATAGCTTAATACTAAAAAAAAAAAAAACAATGACAAAATATGTTGCAATCTCATTATCGCGATAAATTAGTAACAGATTGTATTCCATAGGAAAAAAAGGGATTGTTAAGAGAATTAGTGAAGAAATTGCCAATATATTGCTATAATTAATGACTAATCAATGATGAAATATAATTCATCACTAATTTTACGTCTTGAATGTTGTTGTTAGCCATTGCTAATTAGCAATCAAATATCGACAAATTGCTTAATTTATCGGTAAATTTTCTTATATTAAAAAATTATTTTTGTTTGGCGATGACTAGATTCGTTGTTAAATGAAAAAATATTTTTTAAAATAATTTATAATTTGCTTATTCATTTAATATATACATTTTGTTATAAATGATGAAAATAAAACTATATATTATAAAATTAAAGTCAAAATAAATATTAAATCGAAAAATATATAATTGATTGAACAAACATAAAAAAACAATAAACTTGGATAACTGGGAGGAGGATTGTCCAATCGTGAATATAGACTTGAGAAGATGATGATCCATTGATCAGAAGTCCGGCCTACATACAGGCCATCATTGCCCTCCATTATCACTGCATTCAGCATATAATCTCCTGCTCCTGTTGAAGAGCCTTGATCTGTCTCGAGATTCATGCACGTTCAGCTTCGATCTCTTTTTGCTCTTGCTCCCATTGAAGCATTTGATTCCGCTCATTCAACAGTTGCCCTTGAAGTAGTTAAAGTTCATGATCTTCAAATGATGTAGAAGCGGAAAGAGATGATGTGCCAGTGTTGCCAATAGAGCTGAAGCAGAGAGAATGAGCATGTGATTCAAGTCTATATAAGCGCTACTTCTTCTCGTCACCTACAGCCTCTAGATAGAAACTTGTCATGTCGACTCCAAGTGGCTGCGACCTATCATCAATAGACTATGATGAGCCTCAATCATATCTATGGTCTTATCTTGTAACTAATTAAAATAAAATGTTATCTCATTTTTAATAACATTATTAAAATGTAATTTGATATTAAATTTATTATTAAATTACATTTAGATTATAGCTTATATGGTCGATTATTAATAAAGGTTTTTTTCTTTTTCGTATGGATCATTTTGAAAATCTCCCATAGCAAATCTCCCATTGCATGGGCTCCTTCTCTAACTCTTTAGTCTGAAAAGAAATTCATTATGTACGTGATTTTACTCTATATATTTATAAAATTAAATTATAAAAAAAATTTTAAAAATATAAAAATATTTAAATGTCTTATGAACAATGACATGGTTGACTATGCTACAGGAGCCATCATTGTGCTTCGAGATACCAATGCATGGACCTCAAAATCTGGCTCAAGTGGTTAGCTTTGATCTTAATAGACTTACGTTGTTCCTTGAGCGTCTATCAATGAGTTTACCACTTATTCTAGATATTTTGTCAAATTTTGATTAGCTTGACTCTCTTTCTTTTAATTAATAGCTTTATATTAAATTTGTTAGTTTTTTTTTTTTAAAAATTTGGGAGAAAAATGACAAAAATTGAACTCTTCATTTATTGCTGTGTTCAAAAAAGTTAATATCATTAGCCTACTAAAAGTTCAGCATTAAATTTGTTCGTTAAATATTAATAATAATAATTGATAATAGGGAGACCTATGATAACAGGAGAACCACGCCTAAACAATCGATCAAGTAACCTAGTGACCATCTATAAATCTACAAGGAAGATTGATTCATGCATGACCAGGCTGACCGACATGACCCGCCCTACGAATAGATGGGAAAGGCAAGCACAGTCCTCGAGAGTGACATCACCTATAATAAATAATCCAAAAGGCATGCACAAGGTCATGCCATACCAATAAAAAAAACTATAGGCACTGACCTGCCAGGCGTCCAACCCGTGGAATGATCATCTAGGAAAAACATGGCGAGCGAGTCAAATTCCCCCGTATAAAAGGAAGAAAGAATGCAAAAATGAGGAAAGAAACCCTACATGCTTCGCTCCTACACCCTCATTCTCTCCATAGTTGGACACACACTAACTTGAGCATTGGAGTAGCTTTACCGGTGACCACCTAATATCTCCCTTATTTGCCTTGCAAGACCAAGCTCATTAGGTGGTCACTAATAGCCTGTCATCATTGGTATGGAGAGCACGACATGGCAGAAGGCATGGAGAAAAAAGGAAGTAGGGATCCAAACATTATAACCCTTATATCCACCACCTCAACTATGACACTCGCACCCTTAACTATATATGAAGCGTTGTATATAGTTAGAATAAGGTATTAGATCAAGTCATAACTTGTACACAATTAATGAGTGAGAATTTTTGAATTTTAATTATACTCAAAATGAGTGAAATTATGAGACAAAATGGATTAGAAGTAAAAATGAAAAAGAGCGAGGATTAAAAAGTTGAGGTGTGATATAGACTCGATTGAAATAAATAATTATCCTAGAATGAACAATTAAAACTTTGAGGATTAATGGGTAATTTAGCCATTTCATTAAGGGCTTAAAAGGATATTTTATGGCTTAGCCTATAATAAAATAGGTCTAGAATGATCTTTCCTTTATTATTATATACGGATACGGATGTGCTTGATGGAGGTTTAAAAAAAAAACAAAGAAGAAAAAAAATGAAATGGGGAGAGCCAGAAGAGCTGTTTAATTCTCCAAGTTAAGGCTAGTTTTGCAAGTGAAATTTGATGATCTAAAAAAGTTTTGAGGTTTTAACATTCATTCTAAAAGCTTGTGGTGATCAATTGTTTTCTTGGATTTAAGTTAGGGTTCTTAAGCTACCATTTTTGGGTTAGATTTCTAGTTTTATAGTCTCTATATTTTAACTGTATCTTAAGTTAGAAAACTCCAAATTAAGATTGGTTAGATTTTAAAGAAAACTAGAATAGTCCACTATAACTTTGTAGTTTTGAGTTAGATCTGATTTGGCCTGTATGATGGTCAAATGAAGCCATACTTTTTATATTTAATATTTCATAGTAATTGAGCTGATAATGATTCAACCTCTAAAAATTTATTTGTGGTTATCAAATTGAAATGAAATTTTTATGACATATACTAGACAAATAGATATAACATTGTGTAAAATTTGAGCTTTAAATTCCATTTCTACAAATCCCAATAATTTTTACAAGTTACCCTTGAAATCTGCCAATAACAAGGTAAGGGAAATAGAGCTGAAAATTCACTTTGCATTAGCATGAGAAAAATATATATCAAATAGGTTGAGTAGAATTTTATTAGTGAGTTTAGAATCTTAATTATCTCTATAGGAGCCACTCCAGCTATAATAGCAGAAAATAGACTGGGTCCATTTGGTCAGTCTCTTCTATCAGTAATTTCAGGTGAGTGGCCAACTATACAACATTGGTTTTAAAATTTATATTTTAAATTCATAAATATATATGTATATAACATATATTTTTAAGCATAATGTATGCTTTGTAATTTATGTTTACATGAACATTTTATTAAAAGATAACTTTAATGAATATTATATTATTATTACTATTATGTTATAAACTATTTAGCTTGTATAGAAAAATTGGGAACAAATAGCATTATAATTATCCTTGATTAATTTAAGCAATTTACCATAGCCAATGTTTATTTACTACTTGGAAGTCTGCTTTAGTTTCAACAATATTTGTTTTGTACTTAGACTTAGTAAATATTTTAACAATATACTTAACTATTATTATTTTTATTATTTCTCACATTTATAGCAGTAAATGATAAGAAGTATGTTTTAGACTTAGTCTTAGCAATTATTTCAGCAAATATTTGGCTATTACCATTATCAAATTTCCTCGATGATAGCAATAATTGACAACAAGTTTATTTCAAATTTAGTTTGATTTATATGAATGATTAAGCTATAATAAAATTTAAACACTTATAGTACATATCCACTAGATTACACCATAAAAATGATGTCATATCTCAGTGTATATATATATATATATATATGTATATATGTATGTATGTATGTATGTATGTATGTATAAGCAAATATTACTTAGCAACTATCTTTAGGACAATGTTTGGTTGTACATATAACATCGGGGGAAAACAATTTAGTGGTTAGACCTTTAGGGGAGGGTATTTGCCCGATGTTGGATTAGGGTTTCATAGTGTTAATCTAAGTGTTTCATAATGTTGATTTAATTTTATTAACAAATTGATATGTGGAATGGCTAAGAAGGAGGAGAAGAAGAAGAATAATAGGGTTCAGTTGAAATTAGTTGATGTAATTAGGGAGAATCCAAATCTTTTTATTTTGGAGGCACAGTTAGAAATGAGTATAATCCATCTGGCCCAAAATTTTTAGGCAGAACCATGCCAGACTAGAGGAAGTCGGATAGTGGAGCATATCAGAGGGATTGGGTAAGTGTGAGTCAGATTGTGGGAGGCAGTTTGGGGGAGGGTATTTGCCATATAATAGTTCAGGGTTTCATAGGGTTAATTTAAGTATTTCATAAAATGAAAGACTCCTAGAGGGGGGGTGAATAGGACTATCGAACAATAATAAAAAAAATTAAAAGGATTTGAATAAGAATTAAAAGGAATGTTGAGAAGGAAGAAATATGAACACAAGAATTTAAGGAATTTGAATTCTCAATAATCTTACGTCTCCACCTAACTTATCCCCAAGTTAGGATTTTGAATTACCACAATCTATTTCCCTAGATTGATTTTTACAACTTGAGTCTTAGAGTAAACTTAACCTTACAATTTGAGTTTTCAAGGCTCACTCAAAAAACCAACTCACAAGTATTTTCAAGCCTCACTCAAAAAACCAACTCACAAGTGTTTTCAAGGCTCACACTAAAACCAAATTTTTAAGTGTTTTAATGGCTAAGCACTTAAACCAATTCTTTTAAAATAGAATCTCACTTCTCATTTTCTTAACCTTAAAAAATAGAAGATTAAAAATTTCTATTATGACACTCACCAACTCTCACAATTGCTATATAACAATAAAATAAATTTTGAAAGAGTTTTGAGAGCTTAATTGAATGCTTAAAAGTATATAATGAATAAAAAAGTTTCTTAACCTTCAAATAATTTTTAGAGGCTATATTTATACTCGAGCCATTCAATTATAGCTGTTGGAAGCAATAATTTTGTTCCTAATAAAATCAAAGTCCATTTGAATGTAATTTGGACTTTTGAGCTATAATTTGTCAAGTCCCAATCGGGATTACATCAGTCTTGGTTAGGATTACATCAGTCCTGGTTAGGATGCTTCAAAAGTATTCATTTATAGCCATTTTAGATTTGAATTTCTCTAGTCCCAGGCATGGTCCCGATCAGGACATGGCTTGGGATTAGTTCTATTTAAAAATTAAAGTTTTACAGAGTTAGGTCCTGGTCGTTACCCTATATCTTGATTTGGACTGCTTGGTCCCAACTAATGTTCCAGTTGAGACATAGATTAGGATTATTATTGTCCTAAAATGCAATTTGATGTAGAAATTAGCTTTTTCGTCCCAGTCTTGGTCCTGGTTAGGACTAAGCTTGGGACAGGTTCTAAAATTGCAAAAAATGTGCAATTTGGTCCCTGTCTTGAGTCCGAATGAAATAGTGCTTGTGATGTCTTTCCTGAATGACTTTTCTTTAATAGTTCATCATTATTTTGGCTTCCAAATAATTCCTATCTTATACACACTTAAAGCAAACACATTACTCAAAATTAAGTTTGTTAAGATCAAAATCAAGATTGATAATTTGCTATGGTCAACAATCTCTCCTTTTTTATTTTGACAAACTTATTTTGAGTTTGATAAAAATAATACAAAATGAAGTATGTGATAGATAACAATTGCGATAATAATGATGATATCAAATAAAATCAAATATATTTCTTTATTTCTCCGCCTATGAATATGAATATAATAAGAAATATAAATTTATTATTTATTCTCCAAGATAAAAAAATATAAAATATATCATAAGATAATTATGGTCTAACATAACAAATGTGTTAAAAAAATGTTTGGCAATATAAAAGAAATAATTTCAAACATATATGCATATAATGCATCACAAAAATAGTACATATAACACAACCTCATATGATCATATAGAGCTTAGCTGGCTAATTATACATGATCATGTGACACTTAACATATTACAAACACAAACACTAAGCAAAATTATCGCATAGCTTTATCTCACCCTTTTGTCAAAAAAAAAAAAGAGATATATAAAGGAAAATAAACCTAAAGGAATAAGAAACCTAAAGGAATTAAAAGATCAAGAACCAAAACAATGAAAAACAAATATACACCAAATCTTTATAAAATTCATGGCATATATAAACAAAGTAAGCAAAGTAAGGTCTTTTTATCACACACGATATACGACAAAACTAGCCACACTTATAATATTACTATACATGCATAAAAAATTATGTAAAAATAATATTCAAATAATTTTCTCTCCCCCTATTTTAAATAATAAAATAGAATAAAATTTTTTAAAAAAACTTTGTTGTTAAAGACACACTATCACATAAGTGTATCTCTAACATAAAGAATTTTTCCCTTTAATCCCTTTTAAATGAATTAACTAAATACTCATGCAAACTCAAATATTTCTCCCTTTGTCAAAAATAAAAAAGAATGAATCCTAGAGAAATTGACATTTTGAAGAAGAAAAATTTCATTAATAGGGAAATTCATATAGTAAAAAGATAAAATACTGAAAATAAATAAGAAATAAACAAAACATAAACACATACAAAATGAGCCTAATAAACAAATTAAAAGCTAGAAGGTCATATATAGGAGATAAACTAAATAGATACTAAAAATAAAATAAGTGAAAAATACAAATAATATATATTCTAAAGGTAGAGATAAAGGAGGTGGAGGATAGGTGCAAGTGTAGCCTTGTTGATCGTAAATATGATGGAAATCATGTTGAAAATGAGCAATGTTGTCATCAATTTAATGGAAACGCACATTGAAATTGGATTCAACTTCATTAAAGTGAAAATTGAAGTTGGATTCCATCAAGGACATGCTTTTAAAGATTTGTCCTACCCAAAGAGGTTCATCATCTTGAGCTTGAGCACCTTGAGTTAATGTACCTTCACTTCTTGTCCTTTCCTTAGAGGAGTATCATAAGTTTGTTCTTCTTCCCTAATGTCTTGACCTTCTTGCTCTTCTATTCTTGAAACATAGCTTCAATATTTTCACTTGCTCTAAGGTCGTGTTTTTAAATCCAAATACCATTAATAGAAGTGAATTGTTTGGAATTTTTTATAAAAGTTTCATCAAGAAATATTGGCTTAGTAGAAGGTACAAGATCAAGATTAAGATTGTAGAATTTAGCTAACTTTGTGACAATTCCACCAATACAAATTGCACTGATGTTACTATCACTAATTAGCCAAATTCTCCATTATAAAAATCTTCCCAAAGCAATCTTTTCATCATGAAAAAGGTAATACATAATGAAAAGATCATCAAGAGAAAGAGTTTCACTAGAAAGAGCTCTACCATTAATAGAATAGGTAATGAAGTGATGAACATACCAAAGTGCTTTGGATTTGATGTGTGAGGCTTTAGTGTCCAATGGAGAATTAAGGAGCATTAGGAGCTTTGATTTCATCCCAAAAAAAAAAGAAACAAGCCAATGAGGATTAACTTAAATGTGTCCCTTTTATGAAAAACCAAAAAGAGTATCAAACTCTTGATGAGTCATGAAGCAATCTTTTCCTCCTAATTTGAATCTCATAGAGAAGTAGGGATTAGCATCATTATACTTTATTGAGCGAAGAGTGTATAATGAAAGAAATTCAATAATGAGAGAAGGATACGATAGAAAAGGTGAGAAAGTAAAATCATATATCCCTTCTTTGAGAAGAAGATCCTTGACTTCATCATAACAACCAATTGCTTTAAGAGTAGGTTCATCCATGAATCTTGAAGGAATAAAGACTCTCTTTTAGAATTGTGACATTCTCTTCTTGAGATCTTAAAAAGAATATGAGAATGTAGAGTGTGTTCTTTTGGGTTTATCCTTCTTTAAAGGAGGATCTTAAGAAGTGGAAGGAACCTTACTTGGTTTCTTAGGAGCCATAATGAGAGAAAAGAAAAATATAAAAGGAAATTTATAGAGAAAGGGAATATTTTTTGAGTGGAAAATTAAATAGAAATAAGATGGCATTTATAGGTAAGAGATTAGGGTTGGAAGTAGATCAAATTTTGAATTTGAATTGAATAGGTTCCTAAAAAATCATTCCTGATTATAATTGGAAAGTCAAAGAGGTGATAAAATTTGGAATCCTAATTCTGTCAAGATCAATGTCCTAATTGGGACATAATGTCTTGAGTGATATCCCGATCAAGATCAGTTCTATGTAAAAACACATAATTGACAGAATAATGTCCCGATCGGGACATGATCTAATCTCGAGCGAGACCAAGTCCCTAACAACAAAAGATTGTAAATTCTTTGCAATTTAGCCCAAAATATTCTACAATTAAGTCCTTATGAATTAATTACATTTTATTTTGAAATAATTAAGAGATATTTTGAAGGATTAAATGAGTTATATTAAATGAACTAACTTAAGGAATGATATATTTTGCTAAAAATTAAAATAATTAATTGAATGAATAAAAAGTTTCATTAATTAATTATTAATTTTGCAAAATATGAAGAATAAAAAAAATGATTTTGCAAAATATTTTAAAAATTAAAGAAAATCAAAATAAAAAAAATAATCAATGTAATTCAAATAAACACCACATGATTTCACATAAAGAAAATGAAGGTAATTAATAAAATACCAAAAAATATATACTTAGTGAACAAATGTTATATGCCAAAAATAAACATAAAGAAAACTTAAATGAAACCAATCATTCATATAACAATTTTAACATAAAATAAAGACATAATAGAACCATCAATCATGCCAAGTTCATGTTTAATAAAATTTAATCTCTCTTCATTAAGAGGTTTAGTGAAGATATCAACAAGTTGATTATATGTATCAACAAAATCAAGTGAGATATCACCAATTTGAACATGATCACACAAAAAATGATGTCAAATGTCGATATGCTTAGTTCTAGAATGTTGAATGGGATTTTTATTAAGGTTTATAGCACTCATATTGTCACATTTAATAGGAATGTGATCAAATTTTATACCATAGTCCAAAAATTATTGTTTTTGCAATAAGACTTGTGAACAACAAAGACTTGCTGCAATATATTCAGCTTCAGCAATTAACAAGGCAATAGAAACTTATTTCTTACTAAATTAAGAAACTAAACACTGTCCTAAAAATTGACAAGTTCTGAAAGTGCTCTTTTTATCTAGTAAGCTACCGGCAAAGTCTGCATCTGAATAACTAATTAAGTCAAAGGAGGAACTCCTAGGATACCAAGGTCCTAAATGCATTATTCCATAAAGATATTTGAAAATCCTTTTGATAGCATTCAAATGAGAATCTTTAGGACTAGATTGAAATCTAGCACATAAGCAAGTAAAAAATATAATATCAGGTATATTGGGTTTTGTGATACATAATGTAGCAAAAAAAAAAAAAACTTTTAACCACAAAACCTATAACCCGAATCCATGTAATTCAACTTAAATTAATTGAGAGGTTTTCCAAACACTTACCAGGATGATCTAATGGCAAGATACTTTAAAGGAAAAGAGGGGGTTCACTCCCCACCCTACCTCAAACTTTTCATGTCTTCTTATTAGATTAAAACGTCACTAAAAGATCATGTCCTCTATGTTATCCACTCGAACAAGATGATTAAAAGCAAAGTAGGTCTACTAGAACCTTTGTTGTCTCATAACATGTTTTCTCTTTATGTCTTTTCTTTTCACAAAAGAACTATAAGAAGAAGAAGAAGGAGAAAAGGTGGTTTAACCTTAAACATAAACCCTAGAGAATGAGATGTATTTATAGCCATTCTTTTTAGGGTTTTATACATCTCCACTTACCAAAAAAGTTTTGGTAAGTTTAAACTTCTTTTTCTATTTTGATTCTAATTCCAAATTAGAATCATTTCCTATTTATTTTAAATAACTCTTACCTTAAATAAATTAGGAAATAAATAAATACTAATATATATATATATATATATATATATATTTACTTTTTTATTTAATCTTACATAGAAATAATTATTGGGCTTATTAACCCAAGTCTACTTTAGGCTTGTTCTAAGTGTGCAACCTTGTAGGTTCACACAATGTTGGCAGTGGGCCTAAAATTTCTATTTTAGCCTATAAGTTATAGTTGGTGTCTAAAAAGAGATTAATATAAAGGCTGATGATCTGACTTAACCTAATACATAGCATGTACTATAGTCCTTTTGTCATATGATATCTTGATTAAACATAAGGCATGGATTATGTCATCTTTATATTATTTAATCATATTGTTTCTTGATCTTAAGTAGATTGACACTGATAACTCTTTATCATTCTAGCATGGTCATGCATTTATCTTTAGTTTAACTCATCGAGGGGCCCAACAGATATCTTCTCAAAATAATTGAGAGACAAATTCCATATTAACCACTCACATTCCTCACACAACTCATTATATATCCAATCACAACCTATTTTACCATCGAGTTAAAGTATGGTGTAGGATGTATCAAAATACAGAACTTATCATGCAGAAACCATAGTGATCTCAAGTTAGAGGACTCATTATTATGAGAATTACCTATGACAATAATCCATGTGATATTCTTATAGTGGGGTTTATCCAGTACATCATTTCCCTAAATATATACATATGAGTTTGACTTAATATCTCATATACATTATCAATAAAACTTAATCATTAGTCAACCTCATACTAGTCTTTATTCATTGTTATTCCCATAATAATAATTGACTAGGGATATTTAGTTTAGAATTCAAGTATCACCTAAGAGTTTTACTATCAATTCATGTACTTGATGATCTTAGTAAAATTAACTAATTAAGGATAATACTAGAATTAGACAGTAATAATAAAAATGCCTATTTATTATTAAAATAGAAATATGACAATATTAAAGTATGGCCATTACATATTTGGCCTAGGGCATGTCACTAACAGGGTCTACTAACTGTTAAATAGAGAAGAGATCTGATCATACCTCTAAATTGCTTTTTCATAAAGAGGTTTTCCATTCTCATCCTTGTTGAGTTTGGTTGTGGTGCTCATTAGAGTTTTGCTTATGTTAACTCCATCCATGCTAAAAAATTTTAAAATGTCACTTGCATATTTGGTTTGATTGATGAAAATTCCATCTTTTATATTACTTAATTTAAAGCCTAAAGAAGAATTTAAGTTCTCCCATCATACTAATTTTGAATTCTCTTTGCATTAACTTAGAAAATTCCTCACACAAGCAATGGTTAGTAGTACCAAAAATAATATCATCAACATATATTTGAACAATTAATAAATCATGCTTGCATTTTTTTTATTAAAAGAGT